>CM017475.2:9330092-9817592 GCA_007827005.2 Populus simonii | reverse complement strand
ACCAAAACTAGCATGCTTGACATCCTTTTGTATAATTAATGTAATTCTTGGTTATTCCTGACCAATAAAATTCATTATTCATGATTAAACACCTCATCTTAATTTAAAATTTATAGGCTTCATAGAGTCTCTTATAAACATTTATCATGACCAATAATGTTTTCTTTGGTTATAAACATATGAGCAAGACTTTAGTTTTATTCTTCTTTATAATATATCTGCTAAGAGAACATAATTGGTTGCTTTCCATATGAAAGATCTTGAAACTTTTTATGTAGAGTCTTGCAAATAAACTTTGATTTCTTATCTTTAATTCTTTTATGGACCAAGAACATTTATTTTATTAAGACCCTTGCCATGTACTTAGCAGAAAATTTCAGCAATAATTTTGTTATGACTATCTCAGGCATTTTCAACCATAGAATATGTACTACTTCAGTTCTTATTATGTCGTTGTTGCATATCAACAATAACTTATTGATTGAAAATCCTCTCAAGGATGATGCTATAATTATTGAAATTCATTTTATATTTTGATTCATGTTAAGATAAGTTATTGGCTATTATATTGTTTCGTCTCATTAAAAAAATCAGAAAAAACTTTTGATAAGGTTTTTGGCCGCTACATGGTATGAAGTTTGTGTAGGATGTTCACACTTATATTCGCTAGCTAATTGGTTTACAATAACTAAATAATCTCATGTTACTTTGATTAATTATGCTCCTAACTCCAAGAGTATTTCTAAACCTTTGATTAATGTCTCATTCAACTTCATTATTAGTGTACGGTAAATTAAGCCAAAATGATAAGATCACCACCTTATGGCATGCTAAGAAATTATTATCATCCTTGCACCAACCTTATTCTTAGTTTTGAACATAAATGACATGGAGTAAGTTTAGTTATAACAATGTCTATGTCTTATTCTAGTTCATGGTCAATATCGAGGTAAAGGTGATCAGCTAATAAATCAACCAAAGATTGGCATTTAACTATTTTTTATAATATATAATGTAAATTGAACTTAGACAAAGCAAAAATCTACTTACGAGTGTGATCTTAGATGAAAGGTCTACCCAACATGTAATTTATGAAGTTTGTTTTGCAAATTATATACACATCAACTAGCAAGATAGCGATGAAGCTTTACATTGGTAAAGTATAGAGACAAAAAATGTTTTTTTTATATGGTAAAGTATAGAGACAAAAAATATTTTTTTTATATGAAAGTATAACACTTTTCTATACATGTAAGGATGTGATTGAGATAATAGACAACTTATTCAAACGAGATCTAATTATATACATGATGGACATGAGTCTTTAGATCAAACGACATCACCAACCACTCATATTCTCAATAAGCCATGATATTTGAAATAAGTCTTTGGCACATTATCTTATCTTTTACAATGAAGATCTAATGACCATTTATAAAGTTGAGGATTTCGTTACTGGTTACTAAGTTAATTAATATTTCTAAAATCATACTCATCATTGGGAGTTGTAATATTAAGATTTATTAAATCTATGCTTACTCTTAATTTACCATTCTTTTTCCTTCTTTTTTTTTAATATTAACATAATATTGGATATCCATTCAACATATTTTATTGATCTAATAAATCCATGTTCTAAGAGCTATTTAATTTCATCTTTCACATGACCAATCACATATAGATTCATTCTCTTTAAAGATTGTTTGTATGACTTAAACCCAAGCTTGATTAGTAATGGATACTCGATCAAATTTCTATCCAAATCAGGTATTTTATCATAATCCCAAGCAAAGCAATTTTTATAAGTGTGAAGTAACTATACCAAGACTCTTTCATAACCATAAGGTAAATTCACACATAAAAGTTGATTAAGGCATTGATAATCTTGATATAGTTTTATTGAATAAATTCACACAAATTTTATTCTAGTAAATTAAGTCAATTCAATTGCTCAATTAAATAGGTATGATAAATGCATAACCAAACAAAACGAAAAACAACAACCTCATCTAAGCCTTAAGCTGCTTGTTAAATGATGAAATACAATCATCTTTATCTCAAAATCTTAACCTTGACCTTTTTTTTCCATTAAAAATCCTTCAAGAACTTGACCAAAGCACAAGATGTCTCAAGTTCATACAATATTAAAAAGAAAAAAAAATCATTTTGCTTTTATAGATATTGGAACCATACAAACCGTTCATTTACCATGTGAACTTAAACTTAATTTTCATAATATATGAAAATTAATTGTCCATGTCATTCTTAATTAGTGAAATAATTGGATAACAATTAACTATTGACTTCGATTAAGTCACTTTTAATAACACTTTATAAACACAAAGTGTTATTGAACAAAACAAACCGAAAAAAAAATGATAGGCTTAGGCATTTAATCTGTAACTTGTCCATCTGAACGACATCCTGGCTCCCCTGCTATTGCCTAAAAGAAATTGCACTTGCTCATGTTATGATCTAATTGCCAAATGTCCATTAATTGCATTTAAGAATCGCTTCATGTATCAGATAGGAATATTGAAAAGTGAAACATATGCTGCAAACCTGAAAACTCTGCGCATTTACATAAAATAATCTCGGGATCACTAATCATTACACTTTTAACATTGGCAGGATAGGTCAAATCATAATAACAGGAAAGGAAAAAGAAAAGGGCTGACAAAACAGACTAAAGATGAAATAAAATAAAGTAAAGAAAGGTGATAATCTCAAATACAAAAGGAATAGGGGAAAAAGAAGAGAGCTAACCACCATTATGTACCTCTCTTTAATCCCCTTTTCCTCCTCTTTTTTGGATATACAGGAAAGCAATCAACATTTAGCTTCCAGATTTCCATTCCTCGCCATTCTTATGCAGGACTTTCCATTCAGCTGATGGTTCAATGGTGTCATTGTTGGGTACAACGGTTCAATTTAAACTTGTCTCCTTGAGGGTGGGATTCCTGATAAGTGGCCTCTTGTACAAGGTTTCTCAAGTTTTGCTTGGAGAGAAACCCATCCATCATATAAAAAGGACTTCGGCTCGCCGGGCATTCATAATAATGATCACTTTCCATGCTTCTTACCTATAACTAGTAGAAAAAATTAGTCAAATTGGGTATTATGGAACTTCATGAAGATCCATGTGCGGTGGTAACGGGCAACTACTATCACAATTGATAAAATTAATATGTAATGCTAGCCCCACTATACCAGAGTTCAAGTTTCTTCTATAATTTCACTACCAATTTATGAGAAGTAGAATTTCATAGATGACAGCATCAGTTATGACCATCATAATGGGAATTGATAGTCAATGACTAATTAGCCTCCCCGATCAATTATCTAGATTCAATTTACTTTCATTATTTAGGTATAACTCAACACCTTACATCAATTAATCATATTTTTAGGTTATAACAACAGGGTTAAGAAAGGAATGAAACTAGGGTCTTACATGATTCAATGCAATGAACATAGACCAAGTTGGTATGTTTGATGATGATCTAAAAACCTTAAAAAATATTATAAAAAGTGGGGGGCTAGTGTTATCATCTCCATACCTCTATGAAACCATGATTTTCGGACTGCCTGGCGAATGTGGCGCTCGTGTCTTTCTAAGAGTTCATCCACTCTGTGTGATTGAGATAACAGGGGTCCAGAAAAGTCAACCTTGTCCATTTGATCTTGAAAAACCTGTTCATGTTAAACTTCAAGTTAGAAAATCAGTAGAGAGTTAACGGTTAAACTTTTAATTGGCACCTCTCTAATGTTTTTTTTTTCTTTCAATTCACTAACATAACAATGACATAGAAAAGGATTAAAGGTAATTTCATATCTCAAATTCTGTGCAGTTCAAACACTCTACAAGCGACTGGAACTATGGACAAAGAGTTAATCATCCCAGTGTGATATTGGTGTCGAAGTTTGCTGACTCTTGGATTAACCATGACAAAGTAGAAATCTTATTTAGTAAGCCTGATCTTTGCTTTTTCTTTCAACGTATAGAGATACAATTAAAAAAAAAAAACCTCCAGTTGAATAAATACAAAATTTTGAGGTTTCAAGATTCTCTCAATAGAAAAGGAGATAGAAATCATGAAAAATCATTGCCCCTGTTGTTGTCTTTGCTAAAGCACACCACCACTTAAACCCAATTAGCAGTTCCCCACTGCAACAGCCAGCAATTAGGTAACTTGAACCCTGCTGCTGACTGTGTTCATCACCGCCTCCCAGTTATCCCCAACTTGAAATTTCATTCAATTTTAAAATATGACAAGTTACACGCATTTTCAGGCAAAAATGAAGAAATTTATCTCATTTCATCTTCAACAAAAAATGTAAATGAAGTTAGAAGCGGGCTTAATATTTACACACATACCAAATTACTTCTCTTGGATTCCATTCCTTCTCTTTGATAAAGTGCCAATGATAGCTCTTGAGAATGGTACTCCTCAGAAGCATCAAAAGAATCTGGACGTTCAAACTGACTCCATTGTTTCTGCAATGCGAACTTAGAAATCTCATATGAATTATGACCTCTAGAATTGGTACGAACTCCATCTATGAGATCCCCATTATTATGCTGTTTTGAGTCAGAATTATTTTTCTCTTGCAATGCAGAGGAGGGTTCTAATCCATTATTAGAATGACCTCTTGAAATAGACCTACTGTGGGATCTTATGGATGCATTGCCATTTCGTCTTTTTGCCCAAGCAAAACCACTTGAACTAGAAACTTGTAATGGGCCAGAAAAGGGAATGTCTCCTTGGGATGCATTCTTTATGTGGAAAATCTCTTCCAATTTATCAAGTGATGGCTTCCGTGCCTCTCCACCGGACTTGCCATCTCCTACCCTTGGAATACACATATTACTGGTATTGATTTGACCGCATTGTATTCTAGCTGCTAGATCCTGGAGACAGAAAGGAACTTGTCACTATCAGTGTGAATCAGCTTCCACAAACAACTGCATGTGTGTGTGCATGAGCGTGTGCAAGAGAGACCTCTGCTGGTGCCAATTTACTGATTCCGTATGGTTTTCTTGTACACTTTCTAGTTTCAGTGCCACGACCTCTCCCACTGATCTTTTTCCTGAAATTTCAGAGCCAATATATTGGATGTCAGTACAAGTGTATAACCTACAATCCTGGAGATTTCAAGAGTTTTAAATTATAAGCCTCTAGTCAATAGAGTTTCTGGACATAAATTTTCAAGTGCTGTCTACATGCGGTTTGTAAATTGACAGGTAATTGTATGTCCAATGCTAGCAATTATAGACTTTTCCTAAGGTATACGATTTAAATGAGTGGCATCTGTTTCATTTTCTTGGTAATACCAGTGGTCACATGGCTGACAAATGCTGTTTAATGCAACTTTGAAGCATAATGGACGAATTTTGATTGTCATTCAACTCCATGGCCATAAGTTGCTTGAATGCTAAATCTATGGCCATAAGTTGCTTGAATCCTAAATCTCTTGTCTAGAAAAATCCAGCTAATTACGTGTCTTAGTTGTTACCACAGATATGGAATTGACTTCATTGATTTGAAAAGGTAATGCTGCCAAAACTAAGGTTTAATATAGAGGAGAGACATAAATCTTTTATGAGAAAATTGGGCGAGAAAAATGAGAATCCTCACCTCCCTGCCTCCTCGTGGTTTTTTGCATCAATCTCTTTGCTAGGTGGGTATTTTGGCAAGCTTGATGGATCACACGCATAAGGTTTTGTGCTGAAATACTGAAAAATGGTAGGTAAGAAGCTTGCACCTAAAGAATCCTACTGAGGCAAACCTAAGGCACCAAGTCACACAATTTCCATAAAGAAACACCACTGCTATTCGCGTCTGATTTACTACAATAAAAGAGAACACTTGAAAACTAAAATGGAAGTACATGAAGGTTAGACAAGAAATCTCTTTTTTTTTTCTTTTTCTTTTTCTTGGTGAGAATGGAAAGAATGGCTGAAATGAGATCCACCAGTGTAAGATGATTCAAATAGAACTTCATGAAGTATACCAATTTCCATGGCTATATGAATTAAGGTCATCTATTTCAATTAGCATATCAAATGCAATGGGAGGTAACCTCAGATGCAAGAGCAGAAAAAGCAGTCCCACGGTTGTAAGGCTCTACAGAGAGAAGAGTTTCAATCAGGTTCACAGCAGTTGTTGGCAAATCTTTAAAGGTCTCACGAAGACAACTGTCATAAGGTTGTTGTGGTTTGAATAAAGTTGCATGAGGAAGTTTAGACTTTTTCCAGTATTCATCAGGCGGGGATCCACAGAGCTTGAAAATTTTGTGTAACTGTTCAACCTGGAGGGAAAAGAAGAGCATTCATACAAAATCTCGAAGAAAAAAGCAAATCAACAGAAATTACAAGAACAGCTAAATTTTGTTAAATCTAATGCTTTAGTAGACTGCAACAACAACAAAAATGGGAAACAGCTATATCTGATCATCCCAACTTGGCATGTTAGCGATTTGCCACGCTCTACTGTTAAATGAAGCACAAACTCACATAATCAAATGGAAGCCTGTGCGGATTACCAAGTTTTATTTCCATATTCTAGATCTTGCTTCGTGGTGGATGGTTGTAACTTCTTGATTTATTTTTTTTACCTCCTTAAATTTCACTCTTAGATAAAAGAACAGCTGCACACCAAATCGGCTGGTACCAGTAACAGAAATTATGTAATAGATACATACTGGTTCTCCTCACTGCCATATCACGTAGCAGTGAGGACAAAAGAAAAGCATATCTAGCATCATAATAGAGTAATCTTTAAGGAATTTTACTTGTACAATCCATTCATGAATCGAAGAATTGTACAAGATATGAATAAACTTAGCTTCTATTAATTCTAACCTAAGAAAGTTATGGGAATAGAAGTACTCAAGGAAACCAATATAAATCTTTAGCACCTTGGTTCTTAATGTATTACACCGATCGTACAAAAAAGACTAGATGAATAATAATGCACAACCATGCACGTGCTTACCTCTGTTCTCCCTTGAAGGATAGGTTTTCCAAGAAGAAGTTCTGCAAATACACAGCCTACACTCCAGAGATCCACAGATGCTCCATAATCGGTAGAACCCAACAAAAGTTCAGGAGGACGGTACCATAGAGTCACTACACGACTGGTTAAAGGTTGTCTGTGCCCGGAAGTACAGAAGTTTGCCAACCCAAAATCTCCTACCTTGAGTATTCCTTCATTGTTTACGAGAAGATTTGACCCTTTGATGTCCCGATGCATTACACCCTTTGAGTGACAGTGATCAAGTCCTGATAATAATTGCCTCATGTAGCACTTAATCTGCAAAAGAAGAGTAATTTATGCAATTCAGAGGACAGAAATAAACCGCAATCAACGGGCACCTTAACATGCTTTGTTTTGTAAAGTAAACTGTTCATATGATGCTACAGATTAAGAGAATCTTTTTTATTTATTTATTTATTCATTTCCAAGTGGTCTTGAGGAAAAAAACACAAATTCTAGAAAGGCAGAGTTAAACCTGTGACTCACTGAACCTGACATCAGGGCATGACAGGAGTCCAGTGATATCATGCTCCATGTACTCAAAGACAAGGTATAAGCTACATGACAATCGCGAAGTGATTAATCCGTCCAATTTCATGATATTGGGGTGGTCGAGTCTACGAAGAATCAATATCTCTCTGGCCATAAATCGGACACTCTCAGGCTCAAAATTGTCGAACCGAACCTTCTTCAGAGCAACGATCCTCCCAGTTTCAGTCTCACGTGCCCGGAACACACTGCTATATGTACCCTGTCCTATCTACCAAAGCAATTGGGCATAAGTATAAGTTGACTATCCAGGGGAACTAGCTATGCATGCATTTATAAACTAAAATGAAATAGCAGAGCCTTGTCCAGTTTCAGATGAGTAAGACAGTATTTTCTAATAACATATAATTAACAACCTTGTCCAATTTCTCAAAACCATCAGCATTCAGAGGGACCCAACCGTGAATGGCTTCGCCAGCGACGGCACTTAGCCAGGCCGGCCAACCTGCTGCCACCTGCTCACCTTCAATGTACTTGTGCAAATTCCTCAATCTAAAGCTCAACGACTCGCCATTTGAACTTGGAGCTCTTCCTGACTCACCCAACTCGCTCGCTCCGCAACTTACCACCATCTCATGATGGTGACGGCGATCCCCATTCTTCTTGAAACTTGGGTGCTGGTCCAAGCCGACCCGAATCCGACCCGTGTTGAACGCTCCGGAATGGTCCAACGCTGGTGTGACGGACACCGCCTGCTTCGCGCTCACGCAGCCCATTTTTGAATTGGACGTCGGGTTCGGGTTGTAGGGGAGTCGGGTCAGTGAATTGGATGAAAAACAAGAGCCAACAAGGCGGAGCTTCAAAAACGAAAATGAAGGTTCGGATGCCCAGATTTCTTCAAAAGAAAACAAAGGGGTTGGTTTGCTATTTATATTTTATACCAACCAGAAGAAGAAGAAGAAGAAAAGCTTTGGAATGTTTGGTAGTTTGTCGTTTTTTATAGATATACTGAAAATTAAGTGTTGACTATGTTCCTGTAAGAATATTTTTTTAATTAAAATATATCAAAATATTTTTAAGTAAAATGTCAAAATTATTAAAGAATAATAATTTAATTTTTTAAAATAAAAAATAATTTTAAATTAAAATTAAAATTAAACCGTAAAAATAAACAATTATATATATATTTTTTATATCATGGCAGTTTTTACCATTAAAATAGTTTAAGAAAATAAATTATAGCTTTTTATAACATAAGTTTTAAAAATGAAATTTTAATAGGATTCACATAAAATTATTATTATTATTATTATTTATTTATTTATATTTTTGAGTCTGCAATTCTGCAGCAATCGCGGAGGACTCATCATGATGGATGGTGGATAGGATACACAATCAGCGGGATCAACGGAGGCAAACCTAAAACAATTATGATGATCAATCCACTCTCTCTTCCTTTGGATTTTGATTTTATTGAATTCAGTTGATGGTGATGTCTCATTCCTATAACCACTTCCCCCATTTATTATTGTAAATGATTTCACGTGACATTTATTTTCTTCAAAAAGTGATACATCTAATCGGTCCATAAATAAAGTTTATTTCATATTATAAAGAAACAATCAACTTCTAATAGTGTAATAAAATATCAGTGAGTTAATTTCATGGTTTTAAAAAAACATTTTCAATATACCTATTTAGCCCTTTTAAAAAAAATCTTTGAAGAAAAAAGATGAAGTTAATGAGAATAATATAGGAAACAAAATGAATTTTATTTTATTTTTTTAAATATGTGAATTCAACTTATTTATCAATTATAGTAAAGAATTGATTCCAAATGACCTGAAAAAGTTTAAGTTTTTTTTTTTCGTGGCTACTAGATAACTAATAGCTATTGTGGGTGGAATCAATTTCTTTAGCATAAAATAAAATAGAGAATATATATAAACATTACTATTATTTTTTTCATTTGCAAGTAAAATTTCAACAATTAATTTTAAAATCTAGTTAGTTGAGAAGCGTTTTGTGATGGGTAGGATCAAATGTTTTTTTTAATGCAAAAAAAAAAAAAAAGAGTATGCTTGTGGATAATGGTAAAGTATCTTGGGTGCATCAGTAGCATATGAAAGACCAGGTCAGATGGATTTGATGTTAGGATGCTATGTGTGTATGCTTATGCAATGTTGGGACTTGCCAAGAGAACTTCAACACGAGATGGCGTTGATCACTGAAACTGGCTTTTACTCATTTTCATACTTGCAGGTTACACGTGGGATTGCTAAGAAAGTTGGGTGAGATTATGGGGTTCTATTATTTTTTTCATTTGCAAGTAAAATTTCAACAATTAATTTTAAAATCTAGTTAGTTTAGAAGCGTTTTGTCATGGGTAGGATCAAATGTTTTTTAAACGCAAAAAACATGAGTATGCTTGTGGATAATGGTAAAGTATCTTGGGTGCATCAGTAGAATATGGAAGACCAGGTCAGATGGATTTGATGTTAGGATGCTATGTGTGTATGCTTGTACAATGTTGGGACTTGCCAAAAGAACTTCAACACGAGATGGCGTTGATCACTGAAACTGACTTTTACTCATTTCCATACTTGCAGGTTACACGTGGGATTGCTAAGAAAGTTGGGTGAGATTATAGGGTTCATGTGATTCTTTAAAGTGGTTTTATGTGATGTTGTTGATGAAGAGAACAAAATCTCTAGAATGTTGTGGGAAGTATCTGAATTTCATGAAGACAATTTATAGGTGAATGAACTTGGCATATAGGATTGCCAAGGAGATGAGTATTGTTGTTTGTAACTTTAAGGGACTTGTATATAATTATGGCAAATATGGCAACATGTGACGGTGTGATGGGTTTGTCAAAGATGGAGATCGATGGATTGGTTTTCAACACTTTAGGATGGTCTTAAAATCTTGTTTGACTCTGTTGATAAACAAATAGGACTTTGGAGAAGAACAAAGTCACAATTTGGTTGGAAAAATAGTTGACAATGGGACTATCAAGGTTTCCTAAGCATCGTAGATTTGATGGACAAAATTATGTTTGAATATGAGCAGAATCAAGAGGCTTCGTGAAGGGGATAAGAAAATGTGACAATGGACAAACTTAGTGTAGGGGTACTTCAAGTTTGGTCTAAATAGGATGTCAAGTTCTTCTGGTGGGAGAGGTTTGTAATAAGGTTGGATTTGTCAGGGGTATGTTAATGAAAACAGTGCTAGAATGACATAGTAAGCAATGGCAGCCCATAAGACAATTATGAAATCGGCAGCGTCGACATAATTAATAGTAGAGGATGCTAATAAGTCTAGATGATGGATAGTCCAAGGCTTGACAAAAAAACACTACTAGCACAAATGACAATATACATAGGAAGTGGAAGATTTAGCAGCAGTGTACGTCCAATGATTCGGCAGGTCATGGGTTAATGTTCAACACAAGTTCTGACTGGAATAATGAATAATCCAAGGTATGCATGCACACCTATTCAGCCATCACATGATTTGGCAAAATAGACAACTGGTTTGTTTGGGTGGTAAGCCAGGAAGATGCAATAGTTAGGGCAGTTATCAATAGTTTTTTACGGTTGGCTGTTTTGGGCAAAACTGAGCAAATTTGTTTCTAGTATATATGGACAATTTTTTTTGTTATCTTCCATGTATGTACTCTTTATGTAGGTTGTCTATAAGTGTGTAGCATGCAAGTTCTGTGAGAGGCAAAACCATTGTGCATAAAATACAGAGACAGACTTATGTATTCCTTCTGTTGAGACTAATAAAAGGTTGAGATTGTTCCTGTAATCTAGTGTGTTAATGTAAACTCTAGATTAAAATTTGTCTAAAATATAAAAATGTTAACCCGAAAATAAAATGGGTTAAATTAAGATTTAGAAAAATATATATATATATAAAATTGACAAGAAATAAAAGGTGATGTGACAATATCAAGGGTGAAATTGAGAGGAAATAAAAGGTGATGTGACACTTGATAAGAAAGGAGGAAAATCAATTTGAAATTGTGGGGACAAATTGAGGTTATATGCAAATGAGGGGTTAAAGTGTAAATAATAATAAAAAAACAAGTATAAAAACACCCTTACTCTTTTTTTAGGGACCAACTACAGCTGAAACAAAAGAGGAGAGAGATTTGATTTTTGTTTTTAAAATTCCTAGAGAAAATCACTATAAATCAAGGTATTAGGGGGAGATTGAGAGAATTACTCACCACCACACCCATAAACACTTATATAAGAAAGAGAAGTGAAGGAAAACAAAGAGAATTTAAATGGGCAGTCATGACAGCAAGGAGAAATAAAGGGAGGTTTTGAATTTTTTGATTGGTTGGGATTGAAATACTAGATTATCATTCGGTAAGGAGTTCTAAACCTAATCTAGCAAGCTCATATGAAAAAGGATAACAATTGAGGTTGAATTCATGAAATTCATGTTAAGTTTTATAGTTGAGATTTGGGGGAAATATAAATTGATTATGAATTAAACAAATTGGGTTAGATTAGGTTGTGTTGGGTGCTAAATTAGGAAGGAAAAAAAAACCAAAGTTTCCTTAAGTGCTCAATGGTTGGCCAATAAGGGATCAAATTACATGTAATAGAATTGCGTTTAATAATATGGAATTGTGATAAATTAGTGTGTAATGTTGTGAGGAAAATGATATTTTTTAAAGAGTTTAGTTACATTACAAAGTGTGATTAAAATGTTGTATTGTTGAGAATTTAGAATTGAGGAAGTATAGTGTATTTAGAGGTGAAGAATTATTGTGTATTGCTTGATTTCTCATGTAAGGGAGAGTTTTGATTAAAAAAAAAATTAAGAATAAATTATGGTAAGAGAAGAGGTTGTGGTACCCAAATAAATTGAACACGCGATTATGATTGTGGTTGTGAAACGTAGTATATTTGTGAATTTTTATAATGCATATGTTTTCTATGAAATAGTTTTGACTATTTCGAATAAAAACATAAGTTGGATCGATGGTCTTTAAAAGGTTGAAATTAGTGATATTATAACATATATAGAAGGGGAATGTTGTTCGAATAATGAGAAATATAATAAAATGTTTAGTTGTTTGTAAAATTCATAGATGAGAACTGGACAGTTTCATCTCTGAACTTTCAAGGGAGATTAAGGCATAAAAATGATAAAATTTTAAATAAGTTTTTTCATATAAGTTATAGCTAAGGATATTAACTTTTAAACATAAGTGACCTTGCATAATTTGGAGTCATAAAATTCCGGATAAGGGCAAAAAAATAAGAGATGTTGGGTTGAGAATTGTGTTGGACAATTTTATCAAATGGCGACATTGGGTAATTTGGGTGCTTAAAGGCTGGACTAAGTTTCCCTTCCTTCACTGTAAATGTAGTTTTTTATTTTAGATTTCAAAGAAGATCATTTACAATCAAAGATGAATTTTAATAATTTTAATTATGATTAAAATGAGAGACGATATTCTTGAATTAATAATCTAAGTTGCCTGGAATCAGCCAAGTTCTACTTTGTTTAGAAGTTGTTTTGATATGAGTCTTAATTTGGTGGTGGTTGTAAGAAATAAATTTGAATATGCATAGGTATACGATTGAGTAGTAGAATTTTCTCTTGTTGAGAACATTAATGAAAATGAAATTAGAAATAAAGGTTAAATTGTTAGAAGTAAGCCTTGAATAATATTATATGGTATGGGTATGAAATGAAAAATAACAGGGTAAACTTATTAGTACAAGAGAGGCCACGAGAGCTGTGCAATAATAGAGAGGAACCACTCGAGCTCCATCAACAAGTAGGTGTTGAGTATCTTATCATTTTCCTTTACTCAATTTATTGTAATAATTTTTTTTAAAAAAATATGTAATGATATATCGTGTTTGTAATTGTGATTTAAGAAAGATGAATTTAGTTTCATGATAATTGGACTAATGCCCGATAAGAGATGAAGGAATTAGTTTCTCAGTAATATAACTAATGCTCTATAAAAGAAGAAGGAATTAGTTTCTCGATAATGGAACTACTACCCAAATATGGTCGAAAGGTATTACCTTGAAAATTGGGCTTTGGAAATTTGATAATTAACAAAAAGAGCTATTGCCAGAAATGAGTGGGCCATGTCAGGTTGATTATGATTAGGAAATTTCAATATGATGAATGAATTCCATTGATTAAAAAAATGGAATTGTTGATAATGACGAGTTTGCAATTTAAATGTGTTGTTATGTTTATTCTACTTGATATTTTTTTCATGTAGTAACACTATTTTTTATTGTACAAATTATTTATTGGTACCTTATAGCCACGAGTCAAATAATAGATATTTAGGGTGGTGTTTTGTTAAATTTGAATGATCATGTAATAGAAACCCTTTTGTACTATAATGGGTTATGTAACAATTAATAATCACATTGAAGTTCAGGTTCATTTAATTAGATCGTTTATGTAAACTTATGATAATTTATTAGTTTCCTTTATTGTGTTAAAATTATTATTGCATGTGATTGTATTATGCTAATTTTACATGAACTGATTAATTGCGCGAGCGTTGTGTTTATGGAATATACAATGAATGTGATGAATGAAAAATTAAAAAATCAAGATTTGAGATACCTTGATTTAGTGATGTGATGAGTCTAGGATGATTGGACAATGCATGAGATATGAAATTGTTAAGTATTGAAGTGTAACATATTTTTAGTCGATAATTTGGGACCTTCCAATATAGGAAAGACTCTGCAGAAATTTCAATAAATTTTCTAATCAAAGATTTCTTAATATATATATATATATATATATATATATATATATATATATATATATATTTCACCCAAAAAATTATAATAATTATAAGAAATCAGTATTGATTTTATTAAAATAATTAAGGAAGTTACAATTACACTGTGCATATCCTCTCTCCTTGTGTAAGGTAAATCTTTTGATGAGGAGACACTCTTAATTGTTAGGCAAATAATAGTGAATCGATAGAGATTTTGATGAGAAAATCAACCTATAATAGATGGTGCCATCATAAAATCTAAAAAAATCAAATAACTTGAAAAATGACGATAAAGAAAGTTGGAGAGAAGGCCCTCCCGGGGGGTTAGATGATAATGTAAATATGCTATTTTGATATATTCATTAGTAGAAAATATTTTTATTTAATTTCTTTAGCAAGATAATATTACATTATATTATTATATGATAATTTTTTTTTTCAATCATAATCCTACATCCTCGTTGTTATGTTTTAAAAATTGACTAATAAAATCATGACATGTGAGTTTTTTTTTTTTTTTTTGAGAAAAACAATATTTTTTTTTAGTTTAACGTGGGTGTCCGGGCCAGCTTGCACGCACCTCGACTAATCCCACGGGCCTTGAAGTTAACGACCATGTAAGCCTCTAGTGGCTATCATATGAGCAACCACAGGGCTCAAACCTGATACAAGAAAAACAATATTTAATTCTTATGTGGTTGGTATTGCATTACAATGTGTTTTTCAATTGTTTTTCAATTAAAAATATATAAAAAATAATGTTTTTTTAGATTATTTTATTTTTAATATTAATACATCAAAACTATCAATTTAAAAAAATATCAATTTGATATTTTTTAAAATAAATTTTTTAAAAAAAACAGTTGTTAAAAATAAACACACCTTAAGTCTTAACATATAAAGTATTTTTATTAAATAAAAATTTTATTATCTAAGAATAAAATATGATATTATATTGATAAAAAAAACTCCATAAAATATTTCTAGTAATAGATGACAAATTACATCAAAAGCTCATATAATTATAAAGTGTATCGAGTTTACACATTCATGAAGGCCTTGATGGGACTGCTTTATATGCATGCCATTGAAATAGGGTGATGAGAACATTTATGGGTGATGGGATCATTTCTGGGTGCAACAACCTGGTCAAACTCAGTTGATCTGATGGGTCAATTCTTAACTCGGGTGACTCAATGTTTTATTTAAATATAAGATTTAAAACTCATCAGTATATATACTTTATGTTCTCAAAAAAAAGTTATATTTTTTCAATGTGGGATAAAAAACTTTTTTAGTTTAAATATTTCAACTTAAAAACTTAACATAATATCTTTTTAATGTGGGATAATTTTTTAAAAAAATATTTTTTAAAATTTTATTATTTACAATATATATAACCTATATTTACATGACTTTTTTCATATAAAATATTAAAACTTTAATTTTTTTTAATTTTTCTAGATTAACCTGAGAAACCTAAGACCCGATCTCTTGACCAAATCAATCACCGATATGAGTTTAATAACAAAGATATCAAGGTGAAGTCATTCAGCTGCCATTAACTATCATATCAAAAATAATTTAAAGTATCAAATCTTTTTTTTTTAAAAAGAAAGGTCTTATACATCATTCCAATAAAAAAGAGAGATGAAGCAAACGTAGTTTCATCTTGAATGAAACTTTCATAACTCGCGAAAACAACTATAAAACAAAATTGAAAGATAAAAAAAACCATTAAAAGCTGCATATCCTAAATTAAAATTTTGTTTTTATTTTTTATTGTCGCATATTAAAAAATAAATATTTTCTAGAGATATTTTGGTCGAATAAAATATTTTGAAACAGTATTTCTAAATTTAAATTTAAAAATGGATATGCAATTTGGCCATTCTATAATTTATGATAAGGAAGTTGAAAAGAAAATATATAATTTATGAAAAGGAATAAATAAATAAATAAATGAATTTAATACTATTTTTTAATGCATAGATATACTGGGTTACATTTAGATATATTACAGTTTAATCATGTTTGTAAATAGTTTTATTTATTTTAATTTAAAATTATCTTTATTTTTAATATTTTTAATATACTAATTTCAAAAATAAATTTTATAAAATAAAAAAATATTATTTTAATATATTTTTAAATAAAAAAACAAAAACTATCGCAATTCACGCAAGCACTTAAACGGAGAACATTTTCCCCAGGGAACAAAATTAAACTAGACAGGGACAGTGTTCATACGTGCATGGAACGTCATTGGAATTTACACTGCTCAATCAATTTTGTTATTTTCCTGCGCTAAGTTACAAAGTCATCGAAATAAACAAAATAAACTTTTTGAGATGGGTCCATTTTTTCCAAACGCGTATAAGACTAAGTCAATATTCACAAATTAACATTAACAGTTAACATTAATAATTAATAAATTGGTATAATATTAATAATTAAAATTATTATTAATTAATAAAAAATTATGGGAGGTTTTACTAAGTTTATAGTGTTCATCCCCTCGCAATGTATTTTTCATGGGCTACTGTAGTAAATTAACAATTCATGTGCGCTGCCTTGCGTTTCCTGGATTTTTCAGCGTGTTTTGTGCTTTGTGTGTGCCGCGTGGGTTCTGCACTTTTGTAGCTTGGTTGTAATTACACAGCTCTTTGGTCTTGCTCATATCTTGGGGTAGAATGCAGTTGTAGTGGAGACAGATTGCTTGCAACCTCATCAAGATAAGCACCATTTCATTACCCTTACCCGTGCTTTGCTGTGAGTCAGCTTAATTTGTTTTATCAGCGTCATTAAACATTGTTAAACAAGTTAATTTTAAAATCGTTTAACTAGGCTCTTTATCTAACTCAAGTTTTCAATTAAACTATATGGGAGCTAATCCAATTTAATTCGATTTATTTTATGGGTCTAAATACAACCTTAATGATCAGTAAAAACATGATTTAACTTGTTTTAAAAACTTCAAGATGACAATCTCTTTTTTAAATATTGAGACAATGATAGATTGGATCGATTTTAATCCCCCTGCGATCTAGGTCATAGACTCTATTGGATTTAATAATATTTTTTTATAATATTTTTTATATTGAGCACCAACCTAAAAATATACATTTACTTGAAATAGTGATAACCCTAGATAAAGCAATAAATAAATAAATCATTCAATCTATTTTCCAACCAATCCAATATTGAAGGATAAAATAATAAATAAATAAATTAAAAACAATTAAAAGACAAAAAAAAAAACATATTCAGTCGGTAGGTAAACTTGTCAAACTTGTGAATCGGGTAACCCAAACTAGCATGCCAAACTTGCAAACCAAGTTATGGACTCTAACAAGATTATAATTTTTTAAACTATTTTTTATTTAACTATATAATAAAAAACATAAATGATCGCAAAATCAAACATCAACTTAATACCGAGATTTTTTTTTAGATCACAATAACCTTAGAAAAAGCAAAACGAAACCAATTAAAAAAATAAATTCCCAATTAACATAATATTTAAGGATGAAATAAAAAAAGATTCATTACAAACTCGTTAGACCCGCGAACCATGTCAACAAACCAAACTTACGAATAGGTTCAAGGACTTTATAAAGTTTAATAACATGGTTTTTCTCTAATTTTTTTCTATATGAGAAAAAATAGAAAATAAAAAAGTCAAGTTTAATTTATATATATAAATAAAAGAACAACCCACTAAACCTATAAACTGGGGCAACTTTGGTTGCTCTAGTAAACCCCCAAACCACGTTAACGCTATAAAATGAAAAAATAAAAAGAAACAAATTACAAAGCCAAATTATCAACCATTCCAATATTAAAAGATGAAATTGACAAAAATAAATTTGAAAAAAAATCATAACAAAAAAAAAAAAAGCAAGGTAAAGAAGAAGAAGAAGCAAAACATTGTAATCCATAGTGTAATGGGTATGGGTGAATATTGGTTTCCCCATGTCCTTTAGTTTTTGTTACTTTATAGAGTTTACTAACATGACTTCTCTATCAAACTAATTTCTTTTTAACTATAAAGGGAAAAGGCTATAAAAAATCAAGTTCAATTAAAAAAAAAAAGGCTCCCTACCAAATTCATAAATCAGGACAACTTATGCTACTTTGACAAAGCCGCAAACAATGCTAACACTAGAAGATATCTCAGCCATAAGTTCCTGCTTCCAATATTTCGAATGCCCTGCTATTAGAAGAATTAGAAAAACAACTATGAGTGCTACGTTTTTCATTGTATATCAAGGTACATATTATTGTGGATTGGAATAGTGAAACAACTATTTTGTCATTCCATGAAAAAATCATTAATCCTTTATTAAGGGTAATGCAATCTTTTCTTTATTGCTTAAAAGTCATTTTTTAGTTGAATGGGGCTAGGAGGTCTTTCCACATTTTATTAGTATAGTAAAATAACTTAATCACCTTTAAAAAAACCTTAGCATCTAAGGGTTTTTTTTTCACATTTTTAATTTTTAAAGCATAATAAAAAAGACTTATTTACCCCCACACACATTTTTTTGAACTAATATCCACAGGTTTTTTCATCTTTTCAACGTGGTTTTTTTTACTAATAATCAAATTGATTCAGAGAAATTTTAGTAATTGAATAAATATAAATATTATTTTAAAAAAGATACGTCAGCACGTGGGTTAAGGTCATGCCATTTAGGCGAGGTGTGAGGGTTGGTATGACAACCGATGGTTGGTTTTGAGGCGACATTCAAATAGTCTTGGTAACCTAAGTTTTATTTTTTCATATTTTTGCTTAATAATAATAATTCAGATTGCCACATCTTTCTTTGTGAGTGTGTGAGAGTGAGTTTTCTCTTCTATTTTGATTCTCTAAAGAACTGAATCGACTTATTGAAGAATAACTATCTTTGTAATGTCATCCTATAATTCTCATTCGTGAATTGCTATTTATTGGGTAGGGGTTTCAAGTTCCAATAGTGCTGGTGCTTAGATTCAAGGTAATCTTTATGTCACACTTTCAAACTTGGTTTCTTGGCTTTTCAGGAATTGTATCATTTGCATATGGGTTATTACCAAATAGTCACAAGGTTCACATCATTTTGTATTAGAGCTTGATTCCATTAATCAGGTTATATCCTTTTTGTTATTTTTATTTTTCTCTTGTTTGACACCAAACTACTTGTTACAGTCCTCTTCTTTTTATTTCAATAGTGGCATCTTTTTAGTATAAAAAAAGAGATTTATTTCAATATGTTACTATTTCTCAACATATCAGTGGCATAAAAGTAAAAAAATCGTTCAAAAGATTAGTTTCAGATTCTATCGTAAAAAACTAAAAAAGGAGAAATTGGATCAACTCAACTCAGAAATAGCTCAAATTTTATGTTATGGTTATTGGAGTCCTAATCACACTATATATTAAATTTGGGGTTATTTAGAAGTTATTTGCTTTAGGTTCGAAATTCGGGTATTAAAACAGTTATTTCGCGTAGTTTTGCGTCCATATATTAAAACAACTCGAAATTAACTCAAACTTGATATTCTGTTTGCTGGGGTCCTAATTACACTATATATTAATTTGGGGTCATTTGGACATTGTTTATTTTGGGGTCCAGATTTGGGTTCAAGCTTGTCGTAATTGGTCTATTTTGCGTAAACTTTTAAAACTTGTTTTGTTTTTTTTGTTTTGTTTTTATCTTTTAGTATGCTATCATCATATTTGGCATATTTGGGTGCTATTTACATTATTTTCATATATTTGGCATTTTGTTTTGTTCTTGTCTTCATGTTGTCAATATTTCGTACAAATTCACTTTCTACTCATGAGATTGTAATCATAGTTTTGTTTTTGCTTGTATTCATAGTTTTCTTGATTTTTGAGTCATATTTACTCTTTTGGATCACACTGCTAAGTGATTTTATTTGATGTTGATTTCAGTTCTGTAAGAGTTAAAATAAGGTGAGACGAGAGGAAAAAGACATAGCGAGTATATTAGAGTGAAAAACTAATATTTGAGCGAAACGTGAGAGACGTGAGGGTATTTTATCACAACCAACCAATTTATACAGGTACAAATATGTCATATCAAAATAGTACACCAATTACTCCTGTGAGTGACATAAAGCTTTAAATTAAACACACAGCGCAAATGTTAGCAAATGTGCAAATGATGTTAGGAGACATGAGTGACAAACTTGAGAAGGCTAAAAAACATAGGGATGACTATAATTCTAATAATCATGATGAACATAAAGTAGGGGCTGAAAGGAGAGTGAGCCATCATAATAAAGTTAAAAGGCATGTGAAGGCTGATTTTAGTGATTTTATGGAGGATAATGATGACTTTAGGCATGAAGGTTTTAAGGCTGAGACTTTAGGATAAAGAAGGTTTCTAGCAGCTTAGAAATCAAAGGGATTTTGGTATTAGACAAAGAGGCCAATTCGGTCAAAATGGAGATTTTTGTAATATAGGGAAGCATGACGATGTAGATAAGGAATTGGACTTTATTAAACTGAAAATTCTTAATTTCCAAGGTAAAAAATTAATGAGGCTTATTTAGAGTGGAGAAAAAAGTTGGTGGTCATTGAATTTACAAATTCCACATTAATTTGGTTGGATCAGATCATGATCAGTAGGTAGAAGAACATGGAGCGACCTGTAGAGACATATGAGGACATGCAAGTTTTGATGAAAAAGTGTTTTATTTCTAATCATTTTTAGGAATTTATATCTGAAGCTAAAAGGTAAAGGTCTAAGTCAGGGTTCTAAGACAATAAATGAATATCTCAAGGAGATGGAAATAACAATGATTCAAGCTAATATTGTTGAGGATAAATAAGCCATCATAGCTAGATTTCTTAATAGGTTTAATAGGGACATTGTTAATAACATGGAGTTACAATATTATATGGAGTTGGAAGACATGGTACATATAGTAACAAAGATGGAGAGACAAATAAAAAAAAGGAGTAGTATAAGACCATAGATCAGTTCAACATCTTTTTCATCAGCTTCAAAGCCGAAGGTGGCCCAACTGAAGTCCTTTGTGCGAGCTAAGGTCGAACCATCTAAGGCAAAAAAAAAAAAGATGCCTACTGATGGGAAAGGTAAAACTAATTCACAACCTATGCATAATTGTCATATAAAATGTTTTAGGTGTTTAGAGAGTGGATACATTGCTTTTTAGTGTCCAAATAAAAGAACAATGATCATGAAACATAGTGAGATTAAATCTGAAAGTGATAAATTTGATGTTGATAAGATGCCACGTTTAGAGGATTGTAGTGATGTGAAGATTGCATATCCAATTAAGGGGGAGGACTTGGTTGTAAGGCGTGTTTTGAATACACAAGTCAAAAAAGATGATGTAGTTCAGCAAAAGAAGAACATCTTTCATACTAAATGTCATATCCAAAGTAAGGTATGTAGTATGATAATTGATGTAGCAGTTGTGCCAATGTAGCTAATATTACTCTTTTTAGGATATTGAATTTTAATATTGTAAAACATCGTAAGCCTTATAGATTGTAGTGGTTGAATGAATGTGGTGATGTGAAAGTGACTAAAAAGGTGCTGATTTCCTTTGTTATTGGTAGATATTCCGATGATGTTATGTGTGATATGGTCCTTATGCATGCTAATTACTTACTTTTAGGGCGTCTATGGCAGTTTGATAGGAGAGTTATTCATGATAGATTTAGAAATAGATACATTATTTTAAAAGATGGTAAAACCATCATTTTTATACCTATATCTTTAAAACAAGTCTATGATGATCAATTAAAGTTGAAAAAAAAATGCGAGGTTGGGAAAAGTGAAAATTCATGTGAAGACAATAGTGAGAGAAGACCATCAGATTCAACTAATTTTAAATCAATAATTAAACCGGTTGAGAGTGGAGGTAGGACCTGAGTAGTGAAGAAAGTAAGTGTGAGTAATGATCATTGTGTGGAAAAATTAAAGAAACAACCAAATTTCTATACTAGAGAGGATGAGATCAAATTTGTGTTTTATACTAACAAGCCAATGATTTTGCTTGTGTATAAGGAGACTTACTTTAATACTAATGACCTTGATCATGTTGTTCCTAGTGTGTCCATTTCTTTATTACATGAGTTTAATAATGTATTACCTAAAGAAGTTCCTAGCATATCACCACCATTGAAAGGAACAAAACATTACATTGACCTTATACCCAGAGCTGTGATTCCTAACTGACCAGCCTATAGAAGCAATCCCAATGAGATGAATGAGCTTCAAAGGCAAGTTGATGAATATATGATGAAAGGTTACATTCATGAGAGTATGAGCCATTGTGTTATGCCAATGTTACTTATGCTTAAGCAAGATGGAAAATGAAGGATTTGTGTTAATTGCCAAGCCATTAACACCATAACGTTAAAGTATAGACATCTTATCCCTAGGCTTGATGACATGTTAGATGACTTATATGGATCATATATTTTCTCTAAATTGATTTAAAAAGTGGGTACCATCAAATTAGGATGAAAAAACAGTATGAATGAAAAACTGCATTTAAGATTAAGCATGATTTTGTTTGAATGGTTAGTTATGATGTTGGGAGTTACAAATACAACAAGTATGTTTATAAGGCTAATAAATCATGTGTTGCATGCATTTATAAATAAACTTGGGTTGTGTATTTTGATGACATCTTGATCTATAACAAGAACATGAATGAGCATCTTGATCATTTACGTAATGTTTGTAATGTATTACATAATGAGATATTGTATGTTAAAAATAAGAAGTGTACTTTTTACATGGAGAAAATTGTGTTTCTTAGATATGTTGTAACTGCATAGGGTATCGAGATGTATGAAAACAAGGTTAAGGTCATCTAAGATGGACCTACACTTAAATCTTTGATTGAGGTAAGGAGTTTTCGTGGTTTAGCTAGCTTTGATACCTGTTTTGTGAAGGATTTTAATACCATAACTACACCATTACTGATATTATAAAAGTGTTTGTTAGTTTTAAATAGGATGACGAACAAGATATGGCTTTAAACTTATTGAAAGATAAATTATGTACTTTTCCTATTTTAGCTTTAATAAATTTTACAAAGGCTTTCAAGATGTGATGTTTCAGGTAAAGGTATTGAAGCTGTGTTAATGCAAGATAAAAGATCCATTGTCTATTTCAGTAAAAAGCTCAATGAGACAGCATTGAACTACCCAATATATGATAAGGAGCTTTATGCCATAGTGATAATGTTGGAGACGTGGCAACATTACCTTTGGCCCAATGAGTTTGTTATTCATTATGATCATGAATCCTTGAAGCACTTGAAATGACAAGGCAAGTTAAGTAGACGATATGCCAAACGAGTTGAATTTTTTAAGACATTTCCTTATGTGATCAAATACAAGTAAGGGAAAGAAAACATTGTGACTGATGCACTTTCACGTAGGTATGTTCTCTTATTTACTTTGATTGCTAGATTACTAAGATTTGAAAATATAAAAGAATTGTACAATGAAGATAATGACTTTGACAATGTTTATAATGCTTATGACAATTCAGCCTTTAGTAAGTTTTATAGGCTTGATGAATACTTGTTTAAAGAAAATTGTTTGTGTGTTCCATTAAGTTTTATGCATAGATTGCTTTGGATGTATAGAGAGGCAGGTTGATGATGTATTTTGGTGTATGTAAGATTTTAGGTGTTGCATAAGCCTTTTTACTGGCCTAAAATGTAAAAGGATGTGCAACACATATGCAAAAAATGCATAACTTGTAAAAAAGCAAAGTCTAGGATTTAACCACATGGATTGCATACCCCTTTGCCTATACCTAATGAACCTTGTGTAGACATTTCTATGGACTTTGTATTAGGTTTGCCTAGGTCTAAATAGGGTAGCAATTTGATTTTTATAGTTGTTGATAGGTTTTTTAAAATGACGCATTTCATTGTATATCACAAAATTGATAATGTAACCAATATTGCTGATTTGTTCTTCAAGGAGGTAGTATGGCTTCATGGGGTTTCTAGGAGCATTGTTTCTGATAAAGATGTTAAGTTTCTTAACTATTTTTGGAAAGTATTGTGGGGAAAATTGGATACTAAATTATTATTTTCAATTATGTGTTACCCCTAAACAGATGAACAAACTAGGGTAGTTAATAAAACCTTAACAAAATTATTACATACTGTCATTCAAAAGAACCTAAAGATTTTGGAAGATTGTCTACCATTCATAGAGTTTGCATATAATCATTTTGTGCATTTTACTACTGATTTTTCATTGTTTGAGATTGTGTATGGTTTTAACCCTTTAACTCCCATTGATTTGATTCATTTACCTGTTGATAAAAGGGATAGTTTAGATGGAAATCGTAAAGGACAAGTGATAAAATCACTCCATGAAAATGTACTATAGCAAATAGAGAAGAGGAACTGTGTGTATACAACTAAAATAAATAAAGAGTGTAAATATGTTGTCTTTCATCCCAAAGATTAGGTTTGGATGCATATGCACAAGCAAAGGTTTTTGACTCATAAGAAATCTAAGTTACAACTAAGAGGAGATGAACCATTTTAGATCTTTGAGAGAATCAATGACAATGCTTTAAAGTTGATTTGCTAGATGAGTATGGTGTTATTGCTACCTTTAATGTTTCTGATCTTACTCTATTTGATGTAGGTGATTATTCGAGGTCAAATCATTTTGAAGAGAGATGAGATGACGAGGACTAGCCCAACACCATGACTAAACATGCCATTGACCCATTAGAGGTGCCAAGTGAGTCAATTACAAGGACCAGAGCAAAGAAACTTAATGAAGCATTGAATGAGTTTGTTCAGTATGTTTGGGCCAAGATGGACTTAAGGGATCAAGTGGTGTTTATGAAGCTTAAAGAGCAACCTTGATTCATCTAATCAAAGTGCAAAAAAGGCCCAATCCATGTGCAACATGGGTTTGATATGTCTGGCCCTATGACAACCTTATTTGTGCAAGACTTCCCAATATTACAAGGATTAAAAGTCAACAATTATTTTCCTTTTGTACAAGGTAAATTTAGCCAGATCAGATCCTTAATGACACAGGATTCTTAGCATTAAAAAAACAATTCCTAGTCCTCTAAGAAAACTAAAGGGCAATAAATTAGTTTACTAATTTAAGGGGACTATTTAATGATTTTTCTAGTCTAGAAAGAAAACTTATAAAGTGATCCTTAAGGAGGAAAGAATAATTATTTTGTCCTAGTAAAGCAAGGAAACCAAGATCTACATGGAAAAGTTAGAGACGACAACAAAGATTTCTAAGTCAGAATTGACTTTTCTAGTCTAATTGGAAATCCTAAAGTCGGCAACTAATCCTAAAGGTACAAGGAAGGATTATTCAGCCAATAAAACTATTTAGGCTAGGAAATAAGATTCTTTTATGTTATTCATTTTGTTATTTGAGGTAGCATGCCTCAGTCCTTTATTTTAATTTTTGTTTTCATGTTTTGGGCTTGATTATCAATATTTAGGCTTTTTTAATTAAGGGTTTTGATCTAATTATAAGTAGGCCTTATACAATACCATAATTTGAGTATTCTAGGGTTTAGCTTATGATTTTCTTAGTCTAGAAAAAAAACTAATAAAGTCATCAATCAAGGAGGAAAGAATAATTATGTTTGTCATAGTAAAACAAGGAAACAAAGATCCACAATGAAAAGTTACAGACAACAACAAATATTTCTAAGTCAGAATTGACTTTTCTAGTCTAGTTGGAATTTCTAAAGTTGACAACTAATCCTAAAGCTACAACGAAGGATTATTCGGCCAATAGGACTATTTAGGCTAGGAAATAAGATTCTTTTATGTTATTTGTTATTGTTATTTGAGGCAGCATGTTTCAGACCTTTATGTTAATTTTTGTTTTCATATTTTGTGCTTAATTATTAGTAATTGGCTTGTTTAATTAAGAGTTTGGGTCTAATTATAACTAGGCCTTATACAAGTTCACAACTTGAGTATTCTACGGTTTAGCCTAGGTTATTACACATATAAAAACACCTTTATATCCTAAGTTTTTGTTTTCATATTTTTGCTTAATAATAATTCAGATTGCCACATCTCTTTTTATTAGTGTGTGAGGGTGAGTTTTTTCTCCTACTATGGTTCTTTAACGAACTGAATCGACTTATCGAAGAACAACTATCTTCGTGGTGTTATCTTATACTTCTCGTTCATGTATTGCTATTTTTTAAGTGAGGGTTTCAAGTTCCAATAGTACGGGTGCTTAAGTTCAAGTTAATCTTTGTGTCACACTATCAACCCTGATTTCTTGGCTTTTTAGGAGTTGTATTGTTTGTGTATGGGTTATGTGACTAAGTGCTCACGGGGTTCGCATCAATTTTTTTTTTTTGATTTCATCATTCAATATTAAATTGGTTAAGAATTGAACTTCTTGAATGAGCTGATGTCTTGGATTTCACAAGTTGTGAGTCTAAGAGATTAACCCAAGTTTAGAAGATGTGCTTAAGTAATTTGCTTGGTTTTTTTCTCCTTTTTTAAGATCATATTTTTTCAGTGTCATCCCTTAACATTTATTTAATTGGAGATTGAACTATGCAAATTTTTTTTCTTTCTATAGAATTTTTCATTGATTTTAAAAATGATTTGGGTTATCTCGTCTTTCAACATTAGGTTGTTTGATAATTAAGCTTTATAGTTAATTTAATTTTTTTTCGACGGGGTTGTCCTGGTATCATAACTAGGTTGTAGATTATACATGCTAACTTGAATGGACTCAGATTGAATTTCTTTAACTTTTTTTTGTTGTCAATTTTTTTCTAGATTATTTAATGTCATTGTATTTTTTTTTTATTCATGTTATTGAATTATCCAAGTGTATTAAACTCATTCAAGTCAATGATTCGAGTCTTAGATTTTTCTTTTGTTTTTTTAAGAATGCTTGCATTGTTTTAGCATTATTTTTTTACATTGAAAAGAAATTGGGTCAACTCGTAACGTAATGCAAAGCACCTATCTAGTAAATAATAAAGTTTCTCATCATTTAGTAAGTTTAGCAGGATTCTATAACAAGGAAGTACTGATAGTATAAGATATTCTATTTTCTATTTCCTATATTATTCAAAATGATGTCTTGCACCTGTAATTTTATAGTTGAATGAAAACAACTTTTATATAATAATAATAATAATAATAATAAAAGGTAATAGTTAAGAAAAATAATTTATCAATTAATACATACCAACATATAAGTGTTTTTTTTTCATAAACACCAGTTCTTTTGGTAAAAATTTGGAGGGTTTTTGTGTATCTTGTGAAATAAGAGTTCTTAAAAGAATCTTGAAGGAGTCTATTTTCTATGCAAATAAAATTTGGGTTTAGAACTGTTTTAAAGTCTCTAAATTCTTTAAAATAAACAATGGCTCATGCTTATATCCACCATAAAACTCTGTAAACATTATCTTTCATCGTAAAAGGATGATCTTCACATCTAACCTGACATCCTCCTATATGAGAACTGTCCTATTTTTGGCTAAAGTTACTACCATCTTCATATAGGCTTTAGTGACCTAAAGTAGATTAAGTATCTACATATCCAACAAGTAGGAAGACCACATGATCTTTGTGAGAGGGAAAGTTTGTCTTCTATTTTTCTCTTTGCAACAAGGCATCGAATTAAGGAGCACCTAGCAACGATTTTTTAAAGGGGCTCGTAGAAATTTAGGTGGAACCACAAAGTTCCTCACTTATTGAGTATAGGTCTTCAATTAAGGTCAAGTTGTGCAAAATAATAGTTTGCATCCCTTACTTAGAAAGGAGATGTTATTGGATTTTGACTAGAATAAAGAAAGAGCGACTAATAGCTTTATGTTAGGTTTAGTGGTAATTATGGATAGTTGGATAGTGCAAAAGATTTTTTATGCTTCCATTGTTCGTCAAGACTTTCTTCCATCCTACCTAACCATATGATGTAATTAGTAGAGGCAATGCTTGACCATACTAGGATTGGCTTGATTTATGTGGTTGTCCTAAAAGGGTATCCTTTCTTTCTTAATTTCCATAACAAAGTTTTGGTCTTCTATTTTTTGTGGCATTTTTTCCAAAATAGGTCAAGATATTGTCCATTCATGTCTTTTGGTGTAGTACTAATGATGGACTAGTAATGAGACACGATTGTGGATTTTGATGAAGTAGAGTTTGAGACAGGCATTCTTGTTTTTAATAGCAAGAAAAATATTTAGGGTTCTTGATTGAGTATTTGTAGAAAAATTTCTAGGGTTTTTAAAGAATTTGAGATTTTGTGTTAAAGATGAAGAATTGAGTGCAATTCAAGAAACCTAAATTGATTGGCTGAAGTATTTAACGTGTTAGACATGTTTTAAAAAATGATTGACTAAGTTTAGATGAAGAATGTTATTTACTACATTATACCTGGTTGACTTGATCAATCAATTTTATTACAAGTGTGATAAGGTTAATATTTCTTCTTTTGAGAAATAAAGCAATATAAATGTGTTATTTACACCTAAAATAAAACAAACACTTATTAAATGTAGAAAACAATGATTGTTCATCACAAAACAAGGAAAAAGAGCTGAAATAGATCATGAATCAAAAGAATTGACCAAGTTGGAAGAGTTATTGAAGGAACAATCTAGGAAATCAAGATCGACCAATAAGAAACGATCAACCAATATAGATTAAACATGTACATAACTAGAGATGCATAGTTCTATTCAGAGTGCGAGTCCTCAACTAAATAACTAATTAAAAGTCTAAAATTAAACTAGGATTCACTTATGAGTCAATATAAAAGGAATTTATCTTGCATTATAGTTTAATAAATCTCTTTATTTGATACAAATATCTTTATAAAATTAAGATTACTTATGTAAATAAGATTCAAACTCTTTAACAATGTAAATAGAACCAAATGCTACTATAAACAAAGCCTATAATTCCTTGTAGCCTCTTAAAATTATTTGGCGAAGAGAATGAATGAAATGTCCTCTTCTTTTCTTATCATTTTTTTTTATTTTAACTTTTTATTTTATTATTTTTGCTCTCTCTCTTTTAATAGCAATATAAAATAGAAATTAATTTGAAAGCCAGATAAAATAAAAAGGTTTGAAGTTTGTAAAAATATAAAGAATGCGAGAAGAATATATTATATATATATTTTTTGCATTTTTAGAAATTGAAGTTTGAAATTTGTCAAAGAAATTAAGCTAGAAATTTAATGTGTACAAATAGACTATATCATTCATGGATTAAAACAACGTTTGGAGTTGTGTTTAGAATACTTTCTAAAACATGATTGGATTGGGAAAATATTAATTTAATTAATTTTAGGTGATTTTCCATGGTTTTTTTTTTATATTAAGATTATATAAAAAATCCATGTTTTTTCAAACGAAAAGAATTTTTCCCACGTTTACAAACATACATCAAACCAACAAACATAAAAGATAGGCAAAAAAAAAAGTAGATGTGATTTTATCACCATCTAGTGGCATAGTTTATTGAATATGGTGGTGGATTCCGTCTACAAAATAATTTATCAAGTCCAAGGCCCTCAGCCCTTCCAATGAAACCATGATTAAATTACTCATCCCAAAAAGACAAAAAAGAAAAAAAAAAGAGGGATAAAGGGAAGTAAATGTGCTGGTCTTTTTGAAAAATGCAGATGCAAAGAGTCTTCCACGATAATGATTCATCCCATCTTGGACCAACAAACACTCCCAGGGAAAAAAGCATATGAAGAAGATGAAGGTAGCGTAAGAAATTACAAGGGTCCAATTCAATCAATTGCATTCAAACATTCGACTAGGTGATACAGTTTCAGTCAACAGATAGCATATCAAAGAAAGGTATATCGAGATGGTGTGTGCAAACCTCATGGATGAAATTTTATGAGGCCAGATGCAAATAATAAGTTGTTCAACTTAGTTCCAAAACGGAATTTTAACCCTCGGCAGCTACAAAGATTCGTTGCTAAATGGCAATTTGCAAGCAGCCACACGGTCTTTTGACTTGAGTTGGCCAAGCATTTCAGCAATAGTTCTGCAACGACACTGGTTTCCAGGCCTGATAACATCCCCATAAACAGCCATTTCGATTATGTCAAGCTCCTTATCTTCAAGTTGAAAAAGGTGTCATTTTGCATCCAAGAGTAAACCATTTGAAAAAAAAAGATAAAAAAAGAAAAGAGACCATTAGAAAAGCACATTATGAAGACAATGCACAAAACATGATGACCACTAGCACAAGATCCTTTTCAGACTGGGAAGTGAGGAGAGATTGGGTGGGGGTAACAGGGCGACCTGAATGCTGAACAAGCTAGGAAAACCGGCCATAAGTTTAAAACATCCTAACAGGATGATGTGTTAGGTCCAAAGCACATATACATACTCCTACTACAGGAACTTGAGCTTGATATCTATTGCACCTAATGCTACAACATCATTAATGTCCCACTATGATGCTTACTTTCAGGGAATATATTTTGTTTAGTCAAAGTTAAACAAGCATCCTGAAGTTATAAACTATTTACTATCCTCTAGCATTTCAAATTATTCAGATACATATCCAGCACAAAAGGACTCCTGAAAACACATCATTCATTGAAAAAGTTCAAGTCTAATGTGCACTGAAAGTCAAATGGAATGCTGGATTGGGGAAGAACGGAACACTTAGGATCATTCAATATGGTTGACAAATGATAAAATCTTTAGAAAAGAAATAGAAAAAGAAGTGCTCACAAACTGAGACGTGGCATCACAGCCAACAAGGTTGCAATCACTTAAAAAATAAAACATCACTAGCCATGTCCTGTGGCAAGAAATTTATGTAGGATTTAAGAGTGCCATTTTCCAATTTGAAACTGAAAGGGAGACAGACTACTCATTAATGTCCCATGCGCTTTTTGCTTGCTTTCCTGTTCTTTTTTATTGAGGAACAAGTAATAATTATCTCCATAGTGAAACATGAGCTGGCTAGTACTTAGTATCTGGTAAATTATGGCATGGATCTGGCATATCTAAGAGAAGGAAAAGTGTGCCTAGAGGACAGATGAAAGGAAGAGCATCTTTCCAAAACCTGTCCCCAGTTTTCATGTGCTTGCTTGACTCTTCTGTATCAATAAGAAAACCAGGACATCTAATGACTGAATAGATTTTCAGACTAAAATATGGTCCTTCAATTTCTAGAAAGTGGGGAACTGATACAAATGAGATAGGTGATACAGAAAACAACTTAACTACAGAGACCCCAAACCAACTTACGTTAGAAATCCCCAGCCAAATTAGGTTGATTGACAATTTATAAAGTTGCTAAAGCTGGTTATCCCAAGAAAATACTGATCTCCTTTGACCTCACAGAAATACAAACAAGGTTTAGGCAGCACTACATCAAGCTGCTAATAATGAATCAAGAAAACAGGCCAGCTTTCCATTTACTAAGCTGCTCTAGAAACCAAACCAGCTTCACAATCACTGTTAACCCCACCACACTCAAAGAATATATGGCCGTAGGCAATATACTTAAAACAGTTTCTATCAACTCAAATCACAAATTATAAATGATCATCAGAATCCTTCAGTTTAGATACAAATTGAAAGGTAGTTGGGTAGCAACAGACCTTCCTTCATTGGTCTCAACTAAACTCTTTGAAATTCCATGATGAATTCCATAGCAAACAAAATAGGAAGGTAAAAGGCAAACAACGAAAAATCAGAGGGCAGAATCGCAGAGAATGAAAAAGAAAATAGAAAAATGCATACCAGTGAAATTGATTTCGCAAGAGTAACCTTTCAATTGAGTTTTTGTCCAACTCTTGTTTGTTTGATTTAAACCTATTGACCCTTGTTTGAAGAATTTGACAATTATCTACAGTAGATTCACCACCTACAGAAACAAAACCCAACAAGCTCAACACAAAAACTTTAAACAATTCTCTCGTTCCGGTTTCCAAGTAAACTGATACTGATTATGTAACAAACATACTTTAAACTAAATTCATGTTCTAAAGGGAACATTAGTATTGCATCAGTCAGTCGCTATCCCTTCACCTAGTGTTGTTAACTTGCTCGCCCAGTTCCTTTTCTCATGCAATTTTAATCTCAATATTTCTAAACATTAATTAGAGAAAGAGAGAGAGATAGCGAAGCAAAGAAGACCTTTAGAAAAGGGAAGGATGTGATCGTATTCGTAACAGAGACAACCATGACAGTTGCAAAAGCGCTTGCAAACAATGTTTCCAGCAGCGTCCTTGCGCCATCTCTCTGGGTGTCGACCAGGCACTATTTCTGCATTTTGCCAGCACATTTTTTTCACCATTTTATCAAAGAATCTAGGCCTCTGATCCTCTCCTCCACCGCCACCGTTACTATTGCCACCCCTGTAACGCTGCGGCGAAGAAGAGGAGGAAGAAGAGCTCATTCTCTTTCTGCCTTTTCCTTTCTCCTATTGCCCCCCATTCCCAGCGAATTTGTAATAAAATTCAAGCATTGGGGGACTTTATTTTACAAAAATATTTACACAAAATAGTTTTTAATTTTTTTCTAGTTAAATTAAATGAATAATTATAAAAAACCTCCCATATATTTTTTTTAATCTAAAATTTTAGTAACTTCATTGCATTTTAGATTCTGCATTTCAACTTCAAAATAAAAATTAACCATTATTTACAAATTGAGAGTTTTCATGATTTAAAAAAAAAGTTGAGTAAAATAACATCAACAGGATATTTCTGACTCCTATCACCCTCACGAAGAGATTAAATGTTAAAACAATAAATATCTTACTTTATATTTAGTGTTTGTGGGTGTGTCGTGTTTTATAGAGAGAGATTGGAGAGAAAAACAAGATTTATAAGAAAATTATACAAATTTACACTTATTATAGATGAAGTTAAAAATATTTTTTTATCTAATTTAATTTTCCTGTTGGCAAACTTTAATTTTTCAAATCTTAGATTGAAAACGAAACATAAACCAAATTATAAGAGTTTTTTTTTTTTTTTTTTTAATTATGCCTAAATTAAATTACAAGAAACCTTAATGATGTGGTGTTTTTATGTACATGCATTGCAACATTGCATCACGTAGGGATATATACTTTGAATTGTAATAATGTTTCCTTAATTTTTTTCTTCGATCATTAATTTCTTTTTAATTTAATTTTTTTAATGTTAGTTGAAAATTAAATTTAATAATTTTTTTTATTTTTTTTTATATAGTTAACATGGTATAAAAAAAATTTGACATTCGATTTGATAATGCTGAAAAAAAATCAATTATGAAAATTAAAAATAAAAAGACCAAAATTGTTAACGAGGTGAGTATACAAGAATTTTTTTTTTAAATTGTTCATTTGGTGTCTTTTCAAAGATTTTGATCTATATAATCCTTTTGTTTTTTTTGATCGTTTTGTTTGAAACTTTTACGTTTTAGTCTAAAACTTTATCTTGTTCATATTTTAGTCATTGAATTTAAAAAAGTAGAGAGAGAGTCAACAAAAAAATGACAGAGACGAGAGAGTGATTGGTTGATGAGATCCTGTTGACAAAAAAAAAACTGAATTTGATATTGATGTGTTCTTTTTTACTAGAGGAGTGTCATTGAGGTGTTTTTGAATTTCTATTTTGTTAGAAAAACTAGATTATAGTTGAGAGATTTTTTTCAGTTTAATTTTATATTTTTAAAACCAATTTAGATGTTTTTTGAGTTGAGAAATTAGTTTATTAAGTTATTAGATGAAAATAAGTTAAAAAATAGTTTTTCTAAATTCAAAATACTTAACCCAATTTCTACTATTTCGATGGTCAGAGCCTAGACAAGCAAACAATAGTCGTTTGCTACAAAATATTGCACATTGTCCACCTATTTTATGAAAGAAGGGAAGTTAGGCATATGGGCTTAGCCTTGTAAGTCAATAGACCTGACCTCTTTTTAAACAGGTCAGGTGTATTTAGATGGACCTGAATCAGTCTCAGATATTATCATCTTAATATATATATAAAAAAGGGCTAGAATGATATCATGTTTAATTTTTTTTAAGTCAAACTAAGTTTTGACCGAGTTATATTTTAACTAGTTAGGTCTACTCGATCATATCAGGTCATCTCCCATTCAGTTTGATTCGAAGCTCGAGTAAGTAGGGTCTCGAGTTAGGTTGCCTCTATGTTGACCTGCTGAACTGAGTTGGGTTTGGTGGCATTTTCAAAATATTTTCCGAGTCAATGTGTAAGAGGTGTATTATCAATATATGTTTTTAAAAAAATATATATTCTAATATTATTTTTTAATTAAAACTTATTTTTATAAATATAATAAGATGTAAAGAAAATATTATGGTTAAAAAATATAGCACATTAATAAGACAAAAATACTTTTAAATAGAGAGATGCCTAATCATCAATATATTTTTTTTGAACAATTGACTAATGCTTAAATAATCTCACGGGTTTTCATTTAATAAAAGTTTGAATATTTTTGCAATCAAATCAAATAAATTGAGATTTTCTCAAAACAATTTCAATATTACCAAGAAAAATAAACGGGGCGTGTTTTTCCTATGGACAAAATCGTTACCTTCTCCCTCACATTTCTGGTCTTTTTAGTCTTGGCAGGGATGGTGATGTTACTTTATTGTTGGCTACTTGCTTGATTTTGGTGGTTCCTCATCATGTGAAATCCCCAGTGCTCTTTTGTTTCTATGGAATTGTTTTATTTTTAATTATTTTCTTGGGTTTTTCTTTTGACTTGCGTATGTGCATTTTATTTGTTTTTTTGTTTGAAAAAATACATATATACAAAGTTAATTATCTACTAAATAGTTAGAAATTATAACATCTATTTTCGAGTTATGGATACCCAATGAGTACCAAAAATCTATTTAGATAGTTATTTTGCGTTTGAATTTGGATTGAGATTTTAATTTCACCATGCGTATCCATTGCCTTTTCTATTTAAATTTTCCTTGTACCATCCAGTTTAATGCACAATCACTAATAATAGAAAAGTATTTAAGCCAATTTATGTTTATTGTTTTCTATATGATAACTTGGAATGAGCCATCATACACTAATAATAGAAAATCCTAACTTGAGAATCAAGAGAATTTAGTAACATTCTAGATTTCTTATTGTATGCACCTGCACCCAATGTGTTCCTTAATTATATGTAAATTTCAATTCATTTTCTTCTCTGCTTAATTTTGTTTAATGCTCTTTTGCTACACTATTTTGTTTTTCTTCCTTTTTCTTGATTTATGCTTTTACCTTATTTACATGTGTTTTGGTTTCTGTTTCACAATTTATCCTTGCCTTTTGTTTTCCTGTGGTGCTTCTATAGATTTGTCTCTTTTACTTTTTTTTTAATTGATTTTATTGGAGTTTGTTAACCAATCAACCCTTATTTTATATTACAATATCCATCTTTCTTTGTTATTATATTGTGCTTCACTTTGTTCAATTGTTTTTCTATTATTTTTCTATTCGTTTCTATTCGTTTTCTTCTTTCCTATGTCTTTGTATTGTGTTTATTGATTGACTTTGCCTTATTTTTCTTTATGATATTGCTTCAGCCTCTAAGTAAGAACATGATGACTTATTTTCTAAAAACTTATATGATCTTTGAGAGGATAATCATTTTTAAAGTTTTTTAGATTTTTGTTGAGAGAATAGAATCAACCATTATAATATAGTTATAATTACAAAAGTTTAAAACTCTTCCTTTAAAAAGGAAAGATTTAGATTGTTTATTTGAAATTTAGTATCTAATATTTTTTTATTCATTTAAAATTCAACATGAAGCTTTTCAAAGTGAAAACAAGTGCAGTCGCAAGCAAAAATAAATTCTAGCTAAACACATTTTTTTGTCTTATTTTCCTCACTTTAATGGGTTAAGAATCAAACTTGAGAATTTAATTTGCATTCAAACTGATACGATTCAAAAAAGGTCAGATTCAAATTTTTGCGTAAAAGTTTCTACTGTCAAGTTTTACGTTATTAAGCATAACTTTCAATTAGATAGCTAGATCGGGATGAAAATTTTACAAGAGTTTCTAGACATGTTGTTATACATTGGGTTAAAAGTTTAGGTAAATCAAAGTTTGGTAATGGATTGTTTTAGAGGGTTGAATTTACTTGACAAATCTTGTTAAATTTGTCTATCTGAACCTTCTTCTACTTTTTGGACTATATTTATAGACACGTAAGGAATTATGCTAATATTCTGATTGGATTAAAAAATAGGCATCCTCACATTTCCGTCAATATATGGTAGGCCTACTAATTCATTTGGATAAAAAAAAATGACGTGTTTGAAATCTGCTAGGAATGTGTGAAAATTGGAGAAACAATGTTTTCTTATGTATTATGGATTCTAATCAATACAAGGATTCCTAATTAATTGTCTTGGAAACATGTGTGGTAGATATTGACTTATTTTACATGGATTCCATGTCAAATAAGGTGACATTTATGGCAACAACTATTACCCATAGTTTGCAAGAATCTCATATCTATTATGGAATATATGTGGTGCCAAGGAAGGTTGGGATTCTTTTGTTGTTCTTTTCCTTGTTTTATAGAATTTTCTTATTCATATGGGAGATTATAAGAGACTATTTAAAGAAGATATTTCAACCACTTTCTTTCATATTTTTAATAATAGATGGAAAAGGGAAGAAGCTTCAACATTCAAGACAACATCTTTCAAGAAATGAAAGATGATTAATGAATGACATAAAGAGACACTCTTTCTTCTAGAAGTCTTAGATTCAGTTACAAGGGATCCAATGCATGGAGATATAATTTTAGGGCTATTTTGATAACTTGTATTAATCAAAATATTCCTTAAGATTTATTTATTGTTTTAATTAATATTTGGGATAATTATATCTCACTTTTAGGGCTTTTATTGCTGTTGGGTTTCCAAAATCAATGTTCAGGCTTGTTTAAGGTATTAGGCTTGTGCTTAACTTAGTTTTAGTTAAGGCCCATTAGTTTGCAACTCTATATGAGACCATTAGGGTTATTATCTTATAACTATATTATGTTTTCTTTTGCTGTAAGTTTGGGCAGCCTTTAGACATTAATGAAATTTAATTTTGCATGAGTAAACTTCTTTTTCTTTGATGGGACAAAGAGTAAATCCGACTTATCAAGGCATAACTTACCTTGTAGTGTCATTCGCAATCATATAATACCTTTGTTTCTTAGTTACAAGTTAACTCTGGGTTAAGGTTCAACCAAACTTGATTATTCATCTTTCTTAAGAAAGTTATCATCTTTGTTGAGAGCTGTGTGACTAAGAGATTTGCATCATGGACTCTTTTGCTCTTCATAAAAGAAAAAAATATTTTTGTTCACTTTTATTTTATGAAATCCTTTATTTTTGTCCTTCTCAACCTTAGCAACCAATAAATTTTCTTTGTCGTTAGAATGTTAAGTTAATTGTGGCCTTCCCTTCCTTGTTGTTTAGTTTTTTTTTTTTTTTTTTGTGATTCTCTACCTCTTTAGCTGCTAAAATTATCCAAGATCATACATGTATATGATTACTTTAATTCCTTTTTATTTGCCTTTTTTGTCTATTTTGTTGTATTTGTCACTTTAAGTGTTGCTTTCTTTCCTATGTTTTTTTAATTTATTTATAAATCCCATTTCTACCACTCTTTATTTTGACTTTTTTTAGCTTTTCCTTTGTTTAAGAAATTAGATATATTCTCATGGACTTTTGCATCCTTTCTTTCCTAATTATCTTCTTTTTCATTTTTCTCTCTGTTAATATAGACAAGGTCGATCTCAATAGTAGCTTTTCCATTTCATATTAGGACCTCACTCATTGTTGCCAATTCCACCTACATGTAATGTAATGTTTTTCTTTTGACAACTACTCTTTTTTGTTCGATTTATTTTACCATTCACTTACATATATTGGAATTTATGTGTTTTGATGCATTTCCATTTTCTTGCCTTCATTTGTTGAAAACACCTTCGCATGTTATTACTTCTATGACACTGCCTATAGATAGTACATTTGTTATAGGTAGGATTGGTGAACAATAAAATTATTAATACAAGAAAAAATCGCTAGAAAAAATGATCTTGAAAATATTTTAAATATAATAATTTAACATATTAAGTGATTTTATTATTTATTAATCACAATCTATAACACTACTTAGTGACAATACATTTGAGCACTATAATCATTAATACGTGATAAATTTACGAGGAAAACAATCTTGGAAATAATTTAAACAAAATAATGTAATGTATTAAGTGATTTTATTTTCTACTAATCACACCCTATAACACTTCCCGGTGATGGTACATTTTCCATAGGTAGGATCAATTAACAATAAAATCATTAATATGTGACAAAACCATGCAATTTACGCAACACAACAAATAAATAAAAAATCAATATATGACATCACAAATAAGAAACAATATCAACATAACAAATCAACAACATCCACACACAACATAACAATTCAAAACAAACATTGACATAACAAATAAAAAACACGATCATCACACAACAAAATAAATAAAAAAATGATTATCACACAACAAAATAAATAAAAAACAATGTCCGCATAAAATATAACAATTTTAAAAAACATCAACATACATCATATTTCACACCGAGACCAAAACATTATGTATTAGATTAAAAAAAATCAATCTCGATCCTTCCAATCTCATTATAGGGTATTGATTTCCATCCTTAGTCCACCTTAAAAATAAATCCTTGGTGGTAACAAACCATTGGGGTTGTCACGTAACGATGTGAACCTCAACACTTAAAATATTAATGATAATCATCGACAACAAATTAATAATGCTTTAAAAATCATTTAAAAATAATAAATATTCATTGAAGGTTAAAAATATTTGGGTAGTGCTGGGGCATGTAGTTCATGTTTGAAGCTGGTGGTATTGCCTAGGAGAACTAGAAATTGGTTGGAATAGTGATGTCAATTTGGGTAGTGGTGGTGCATGTAGTCATGCACCACCACTATTGCTAGTGCGTGGGACCATACACTGCCACTATTAAAGCACGTCACCTAGCATATTAGAAATGTTGTGTAACAACCCGGCTTTTTCAAAGCCAAAATCGATGGAATTTTTTTTTTATATAAGTCGTTAGGTTTTGGATTTTTTCACCATATCATTTTGCAGTTTTATAATTGCATTCCATTTGTTGCTACCCAATTTTTGACTCATGTTTCGATAAATTTTCAGAAAAATTCAAAAATAGCGAAAAACATTGAAAATCCAAAAAAATACGTTTTTAATACATTTGCATCGTTTTTAGCATTTTTAGCATCGTCTCAAAAGAATTTAAATTTTCAAAGACATTTGAAACGCGTTCAACTTTTAACGCGTTATTTTTAAAATCATTGATTTTCCTCATTGAGTCGATGTTGATTTGCTCGTTTTCAAAAAATACAAAAAAAATAATAAGAAAAATCAAAATTTAAAGGGACTAATTTTGAGGCCCAAGCAATATTTTTGCCTATAAATACTAGTCTTCAACACATACAGGGGGGGCAATTTTGAAAGAAAAATACAAAAAAGAAAAAGAAAAACCTAACCCTAAACCTATCTACCCAAAGAGCCGCCCCCCACCTGGCTGGATTTTTTCTCTCTCCGAAACCAGCCGTTCAAGTCCTTTCCTACCATTACATTTCCCTTCCAGCCGCTAGCCATACCTAGACAACCCCAACAGCAACAACACTATAGCCCCATCTTCTTCTCCCTCACCCAACAGCCGCTCACAGCCCCTTGGCCAAAAGAAACCAGAATCGGCGGCGCGCCCCCGGCCATCTCCCCCTCAACCCCATTTTTTCCAGCCCGCTCAAGCCTCCACTTCCCCTTTCCCGATCTCTCACAGCCTACCCAACAGACCCATCGCCGTCCTTCACAGATTGGAGTGTTAAACCCATAGTCTCCCTCTACAGGCGCCGTCCCTCTCCTCTCCTCTCCCAGCAGACCCATCAGCACCGAAGCCCCTTTCTCGGCGGCATCTTCTTCTTCGGTCTTCCCAATAGCAGCGGCCAAAACAACAACCTGAATCCAGCGCCATTGCCGCCCAACCGCCAGACCTGCCACCGGGTGAAGAAGGAAAGAACGGATGCCAGGAAGAAGAAAGAAGGCACAAAAGAATAGATCTAAAAAGGGAAAATCAGCACAGATCTGGACAGAAATGGAGTAAAATTCAATTGTTGCGTGTGTTCTCTTTTCTGGTTTTACAGGTCACCGCCGATGCAGGAGTGAGGAGGAAATCGTGCGGTTTCAGATCCAACAGACTGCGCTCCAACAGTAGCAGCGGCGTGTGAACCCACGCACCGCCACTGTTCCGGCGGACCCAGAATGCACCCCAGAACTGTTCCTGAATTGTTTAGGGCTATTTTGTAAATTTGAAATTGTGTGATGTAATTTTTGTTTAGTTGTTTAGAATTTGTATTTTGAAGTGTAGATGAAAAAAAAAACAAAAAGATAAAAAAGAAAAAGAAAAAAAAATATAGTGAAAGTGTATGTGTGTGTTTGTATGTTTTTTTTTTTTATGGATGTTTTTATTTATGATAAAATTGCAAAGATTAAAGAAGAATTTTAATATTTTGATTGGATCATGGTCAAGAATTATTAACTTATACGTAAGTTGTATTTCTAATATCCGATGAAAAAACAATTATTAAAACTTCTTTAAACACATCAAATTCGCGAAGCAGCTTACCTCAGGTAGGGTGCGTTAGGGGTGCTAATACCTTCCCTAACCACAACCAGTTCCTTACCCGTGAATCTCTGACAAGACCAGTACATCCGGTTTCCTAGTAGCCTTCAATAAATTACTAGGTGGCGACTCCAATGAACCAATCAAATCAAACCATACAACGAAGAAAAAATCACCAGCCGACGCCGCACGAATTTTCTGACGTGCGACAGAATGGCGACTCCACTGGGGAAGGTACTGTTTCTGACAATATTGGACTAAGCTTTGTGTATTTGATGTGTTTAAGTTTTTGTATTTTTGTCTTGTTTTATTTTGTTTTATCCATGCATTTATAGAATTGTCTCATGCATCACATGCCTTTATTTTTTAAAGCACACACAAGCTTCTAGGTTAGGTGGGGAACTAGCGATCTGCCCTAAGACTATTGGTCAGGGTTCAGATGCGTGAAAACCCAACTCATATCTGAGTGCCTGCTTGGTAATGGTGGGTATACGTGCCTTAACTATTCCTTGCAACGTCCCCATACTGTCTTTACGAAGAACGTCACTGGGCAGATATGAGACCCGTTTGAGACCAGGTAGAAAACCTACCCATGTTCATATAATGAATAGAACCTGTCCTTAGGTTGTATGTGCTATCGTTATTTGCATCAGGACAAACCCTTCTTGAAGCATCTTGAACTCAAGACTTGTGGGTGACACAATGGCCGTCACTCAGAAAATTTTCATTGTAGAGTTTGGGCAAAAATCACGATTCTTGTTCCATCATACAAGAGTTACAACCATATTGTCACCCCTTGAAGGGCGAGTTCATCATATATATTACATATTCATACACTTGTCATGCATGCACCGGGATGAAAAGTAGGTCCCCTACGAGTCTACAACACCCGACGTTGAGCGAAAAGCCCAGAAGATGAAGATTGTGCTCACCGTAGCGTCTATTTTCAAGAAAAGTTGGAGTCTCTGAAGAAAAGCTTGACTCGCCTCTGGCTTACTCGAGTAAATACATAGAAATAACTCTAGGGAAGTTCCTTCCGACTGATCTATCATCTTTGTTCAAACCCCAACAATGACTCAGCCTGAAGAAATTGGGGGCAAACACGGTCAAGAGCCTCAACACAATACAACATTTTCATGAAAGCTTTTGTGGGAAAGCTGACCGAAGGGGAATTGCACCACAGTTGCAGAATGGAGCCTGTTCTTGCTCTGTCCAAAAAAAAAAAAAAAAAAACCACCTCAATTTGATCATGCCTACAAAACTTCTTGATTTTTGTTCGACTTGTTCTAGTTTTTTGTTGGTAACTTGGCTCAAAATTCCACAACACTTTCCTTGTCAAATGAGCCTTTCTTGTTAATAAGATCATGTGTTTATAACATACCTTCATTTTTGTTGTTGTTTCATACAAAGAACATATTGAGCATAACTGTTAAGCATGAAACCATTACGCCAATAATCCTTGGATATGTTTCCCCTTTCTTCCAAAACTATGCATGATCTCACATGTTCACAAGGTTTTTTGGGAAGTCAAAGTTTAGTACAAAAACAGAAATCATGTTGATGTTTGTCCGAAACAAACAAGTTCTGGAAATTCGGGTGATTCCTTAGAAAGGTTTATACACATAGAAAACCCGAAAAAAAAAAACCCATGAAGTGACTCCAAAGTTGAGTTTTATTTGAATGAATAATGAGAAATCACGTTACATACTCGCATGAAAGCAAGGCTTACCGATCCTAAATGCATAAGTTTGGAATGAAGAAAGGCCATCTTTGATAATCTTTTCACGAGGCTAAAATATATCATTTGCAGTCCCCATTTGAGCCTAATGCTTTTCTTGAGATAAATAACATTGGCTAGGATCACACCCCACACTGGGGGCAAGTGCAAGAGATAGAAAAAAACCTCAATGATGGAAAGTGCCCAAATAACACAGGAGGGCATAAAAGAAAATTCTCAATCATCAAAAGTGCCCAAACAAAGCTTGGGGGCATGAAGAAAAATCCAAAGGATCCAAAAATTTTGAGCAAAAAAAAAAAAAAACCAATACAATGATGCTCAAAATCAAATGAAAAAAAAAAAAAAAAACAAAGGGAAAAAGCCCAAGCCCAACACTAGGGGGCACGATAGACCATTTTGGAAAGACATTCCAAAGACAAAGGGTCAACAAACAAGCACAAGTGATCCTTAGTCTTGAAATCCCTTAAACACCTTTTGAGCTTGTGAATATCCTTTTTCTTCGTAACCAATAGCCCAAGCCTACATTACGTGCCTAATCAAGCCCTTTCTGATCAAGGGCAAGCAATCTGGATTGGTAGGTAGGCAGTGCTTTCTCATGCGAACCAAATCATTATTCATGCAAATAAAATAAATGCTTTGAAAAACGGTTCTCAATAACCCTCAAATTGAAATTTAAACCTTTTGTGACCAACCAGATGTCACTTCGTGTTCTTTATATTTTCGTCAAAAGCAAAAAGTTTTCATCACATTTGAAAACCTCTCCATAGGAATCACTTGAATTTTTTTTTAGAATGAGTTTGCTTTGAACCGATGTCAAAATGATTTCTGTGTCTGGAATAGCTTTGGAATCCCAAAAATTCTGCATGAAAAAAACTCCTTGTCAAACCTTCCTTCACATAGCCTCATCCCTAAACCTGATTTGAACACTTGGGGGCATGATCAAGCTTGGGGGCAATCAAAAAATGCATGGTAAGGCTGGCTCCATGATTCCCTTTCTAAGAAAAATACCGGGCAAAATGGGCAACCCTTGAGATAAAGGGCGGAGGACAAGAAGTATGATGACATCAAGTCCTTTCTAGAGGTCAAGATCACAAGATAGTACTCGAGTAAGCAAGAGCGAAAAAGCCATCGATGTTTACTATCAACACTCCAACTTTTGAGAAAAGAAAGACACCATGGAGAAATGAGGACCTATATTTCTCAGGTAAGTATACATGCATATTGATCATAATGCATTGGTTTCAACATTGTCATATCGGTGTTTTATCATCACCTTTTGGGGTAACGCGTTTTCTAACCCTACCACATTTTGAGTGCGCCTTTGAGCCCTCACTTTTCAGGTAGTGCGTTTTCTAACCCTACCTCATTTCGAGTGCGCCTTTGAGCCACCATCTTTTGGGTAGTGCGTTTTCTAACCCTACCTCATTTCGAGTGCGCCTTTGAGCCCTCACATCTCTTGGGTAGTGCGTTTTTCAACCCTACCTCCTTTAAAGTGCGCCTTTGAGCCATTGTTTTTCAGGTAGTGCGTTTTCTAACCCTACCACATTTCGAGTGCGCCTTTGAGCCCTCACCAACATTTTTCTGGGTAGGTCACCCATTACAACGCGACCAATTCTCCATGTTTTGTTTATCTGGGCAGGTCACCCATTACAATGAGGCCATTCTTCCACTTGGGTAGGTCACCCATTACAATGAGACCACTCTTTCTTTTTTTTTTCTTGGGTAGGTCACCCCTTACAATGAGACCAACATTTTTCTGGGTAGGTCACCCATTACAACGCGACCAATTCTCCACATTTTATTTACCTGGGTAGGTCACCCATTACAATGAGGCCATTCTTCCACTTGGGCAGGTCACCCATTACAATGAGACCACTCTTTCCTTTTTCTTTGGGTAGGTCACCCATTACAATGAGACCGCACTTCACATTTTTTCCATCTTCCATCTGGGTAGGTCACCCATTACAATGAGACCGCACTTCACATTTTTTCCATCTGGGTAGGTCACCCATCACAACGAGACCGCTTTTCATATTTTTTCCACCTGGGTAGGTCACCCATTATAATAGACCACTTTTTACACATTTTTTGGTTTTGATTTAATGAGGTCGCCAGATGGGATCTCATGTAGCTTTGGTTAAAGGAAATCGCCAGATGGGATTTTAGGTTGACCAAGTTACGCATATTTTTTAGTTCCAATTTAATAAGGTCGCCAGATGGGATCTCATGTAGCTTTGGTTAAAGGGAATTGCCAGATGGGATTTCAGGTTGACCGAGCTACACACATTTTTAGTTCCAGTTTAATGAGGTCACCAGATGGGATCTCAGGTGGCTTTGGTTAAAGGGAATCGCCAGATGGGATTTCAGGTTGACCGAGCTACACACATTGTTTTTAGTTCCAGTTTAATGAGGTTGCCAGATGGGATCTCAGGTGGCTTTGGTTAAAGGGAATCACCAGATGGGATTTCAGGTTGACCGAGACACACATTTTTTTAGTTCCAGTTGAATGAGGTCGCCAGATGGGATCTCAGGTAGCTTTGGTTAAAGGAAATCGCCAGATGGGATTTCAGGTTGACCGAGCTCCACATATTTTTTAGTTCCAGTTGAATGAGGTCGCCAGATGGGATCTCATGTGGCTTTGGTTAAAGGGAATCTCCATATGGGATTTCAGGTTGACCGAGCTACACACATTCTTTGTTTTTGGAAAAGGAGATCGCCAGATGGGATCTCAAGTTAACGAAAAAAAAGAGAGAGAAAGAAAGAAAGAAAGAAAGAAGAGGAGGAAAAGAGAAAGAAATAGAAAAAGAAAAAAAGAAGTAAGGTCATTAGATGAGTGAATATTCAGCAAGTTAGGAAGACAAGAAGACAAGTTCTTCTTTACAAAGCTTACTATGCAAAATATTGAGGAGTTTTGCTTCGTAAGCATTGTAAAGAGAGGGCATCTGTTGCTACCTAATTTTTGACCCATGTTTCGATAAATTTTCAGAAAAATTCAAAAATAGCGAAAAACATTGAAAATCCAAAAAAATACGTTTTTAATACATTTGCATCGTTTTTAGCATTTTTAGCATCGTCTCAAAAGAATTTAAATTTTCAAAGACATTTGAAACGTGTTCAACTTTTAACGCGTTATTTTTAAAATCATTGATTTTCCTCATTGAGTCGATGTTGATTTGCTCGTTTTCAAAAAATACAAAAAAAATAATAAGAAAAATCAAAATTTACAAAAAAGAAAGAAGTTGAGGGACTAATTTTGAGGCCCAAGCAATATTTTTGCCTATAAATACTAGTCTTCAACACACACAAGGGGGGGGGGGGCAATTTTGAAAGAAAAATACAAAAAAAAAAAGGAAAACCTAACCCTAAACCTATCTACCCAAAGAGCCGCCCCCCACCCGGCTAGATTTGTTTTCTCTCCGAAACCAGCCGTTCAAGTCCTTTCCTACCATTACATTTCCCTTCCAGCCGCCAGCCATACCTAGACAACCCCAACAGCAACAACACTGTAGCCCCATCTTCTTCTCCCTCACCCAACAGCCGCTCACAGCCCCTTGGCCAAAAGAAACCAGAATCGGCGGCGCGCCCCCGGCCATCTCCCCCTCAACCCTATTTTTTCCAGCCCGCTCAAGCCTCCACTTCCCCTTTCCCGATCTCTCATAGCCTACCCAACAGACCCATCGCCGTCCTTCACAGATTGGAGTGTTAAACCCACAGTCTCCCTCTACAGGCGCCGTCCCTCTCCTCTCCTCTCCCAGCAGACCCATCAGCGCCGAAGCCCCTTCCTCGGCGGCATCTTCTTCTTCGGTCTTCCCAATAGCAGCGGCCAAAACAACAACCTGAATCCAGCGCCGTCGCCGCCCAACCGCCAGACCTGCCACCGGGTGAAGAAGGAAAGAACGGATGCCAGGAAGAAGAAAGAAGTCAGAAAAGAATAGATCTAAAAAGGGAAAATCAGCACAGATCTGGACAGAAATGGAGTAAAATTCAATTGTTACGTGTGTTCTCTTTTCTGGTTTTACAGGTCACCGCCGATGCAGGAGTGAGGAGGAGATCGTGCGGTTTCAGATCCAACGGACTGCGCTCCAACAGTAGCAGCGGCGCGTGAACCCACGTGCCGCCACTGTTCCGGCGGACCCAGAATGCACCCCAGAACCGTTCCTGAATTGTTTAGGGCTATTTTGTAAATTTGAAATTGTGTGATGTAATTTTTGTTTAGTTGTTTTGAATTTGTATTTTGAAGTGTAGATGAAAAAAAAAACAAAAAGAGAAAAAAGAAAAAGAAAAAAAAAATATAGTGAAAGTGTATGTGTGTGTTTGTATGTTTTTTTTTTATGGATGTTTTTATTTATGATAAAATTGCAAAGATTAAAGAAGAATTTAATATTTTGATTGGATCACGGTCAAGAATCATTAACTTATACGTAAGTTGTATTTCTAATATCCGATGAAAAAAAAATTATTAAAACTTCTTTAAACACATCAAATTTGCGAAGCAGCTTACCTCAGGTAGGGAGCGTTAGGGGTGCTAATACCTTCCATAACCACAACCAGTCCCTTACCCGTGAATCTCTGACAAGACCAGTACATCTGGTTTCCTAGTAGCCTTCAATAAATTACTAGGTGGCGACTCCAACGAACTAATCAAATCAAACCACACAACGAAGAAAAAATCGCCAGCCGACGCTGCACGGATTTTCTGACGTGCGACACCATTCATTAACAAGGCGCAATCTATGTAGGATAATATAAATCAATATTCCCATAAAATGAATTCGCAATACATATGCCCATAATATTGTATTTTTATACTCATAAGTTTACATTACATCATATTTACATACTCATAAATTCACATTCTTGTTCTAATCTCGTTATCATCACAAGTTCATACAAGAGGATCGAATGACAAGTTACACAACTAGTACTTTCATTATCCTGACCTCATGTAATTTCACAACATAACATCTTCATAAGAAGAATACCACATACATATATTCATGCTCATCATATCTACATGTTCGCACATACACATCCGTGTTTCATTTTAATTTTTCATTACAAGTCTTTACAAAAAAGGTCGGGCGACTAATTGAGTGATTAACATGTCTGTTCATACAAAACTTATATCATCCATAACATGCAAATATATAGTTCTTTTTAAAATATGTGAACCGCGAAACAGATTTCCTTACGCATCATGTTGGTATGATGTCCCTGTTACAACACAAGGTAATTTCAAGCATTATATTTGTAGTGCGTCTTTTAGCCTTCAACCATGAGATAATGTGTTTTCTAACCCTATCTATTTTTTTCTTAGTGCACTTTCTATCCCTCGCATACCGGATAGTGCGCTTTCTAGCCTTATCCATTTTCTTTTGAGTGTGCTCATGCACTTTCTAGCACTATCTCTTTCCTTCTGAATGTGTTTTCTAACCCTATCCATTTTTTTTTAATGCACTTTCTAGCCTTCAACCATCAGATAATGTACTTTTTGTCTATATCTATTTCTTCTCAGTGTATTTTCTAGCCCTCACAACCAGATGATGCGCTAGCAAGTCCTATTTATTTCCTTTCTAAGTGTGCTTTCTAACCCTTACAACCAGATAGTAAGCCAATAAGTCCTATCTATTTTCTTCTGAGTACGCTTTCTAGCCATCACATACAGGAAAGTACGCTAGCAAACCCTATCTATATCCTTTTTAAGTGCACTTTCTAGCCTTCACAACTAGATAGTTTAACAAGCTCTATCTATTTTTTTATGTACACTTTCTAGCCCTCATATACAAGATAGTTAATCAAGCCATATCTATTTCATTTCTTAGTGCACTTTCTAGCCTTCGCTTCTTAAATTTTTGTTAAAGATTTGTCAATCTCTGACATATCTGTGAGTATCAAAAATTTTGGAAGGATTAATCACTTTCTAATTTGGTAAATCCATATTCTTTTATTATTTTTTCCTTACAAGCCTAATATCTAAAGTTTCCCATGAGACTTTCTATCGTAAACATTATAAAGAGAAGGGTCAACTATCATAACCTAATTTTTAACCCATTATTTTTTCTAAGTATTATCAAAATACAAAACAAATAAAAAAGATGTTCTTGGCGTATTTGCGTCATTTTTAGCATTTTCAATGCTTCTCAAAAGAATTTAAAATTAAAATTTCTTCTCAATACGTTCAACTTTTAATGCGTCATTTTCAAAATCATTGATCTTTCTCATCGAGTTGACTTTGCCTTTTTACAAAAATCAAAATCCAAAATAATAAGAAAAATAAAAAAGTATTTGGACAAAATGACCAAAATGCAAAGGAAGAAAATGAGGGACCAAAATGTTTTTGGAACCAAGAAATAAGGAGAAAAAAGACAAATCAATTTGCTTATAAATAGGTAGTTATCTCACACAAAAAAAGGGAGGAAGCCAAAAGTGGCCCACTTTTCTTGCAGACCTAGAAGCTTTTAGTGTGGTTTTCGAGTTCCAACAACTTCTCTAGATCATTTTGTGAATTTCAGGAGGCATATTTTGCAAATTCTAGAAGTTTGATGTGTGTTTTATTTGTTTTAAAATTTTGATTTTTTATAAATATATAATTGTGGGGTATGTGAGTAAAAAACATATATAAAAAAAGAGTGTGTGTGTTGCATTTTCTTTTTATTTTTTTATCATGTGTTAAATAGATGTTAAAAAAGAAAAAAAAATAAAAAAAGATAAAAAAATTAATTAACCAAATGTTTTAATTGCATACAACCAAATTTTAAAAGTTTTTTCAGACACTTTTTTTAAAAGACAAAATTGTATTTTCAGCATGTTTTGAAAAAAAATATAAAATGGATATTGTAACTAGTTTATGATTATCCATTAGGGTTTGACTAAAATACTAAAAATCCCATAACAATTAATTTGTTAGAAATCAATTGTATTTAGGAAATAAATGCAATACTAAAATTTGAGCCTTGGAACGATTATGATTTAACCTGATAAGATAAAGATTTCATCATAAAAGAAGATTTGCCTTCAGTCTTAGATGAGACTAACAGATAGAAACATAACTTAGATTAGCAATCAATCAATAATGCAACTTACCTTAGGTAGGGTGCACCAGGGGTGATGCGTCTTTCCTTTATATAACTAGTCCCCTTACCTATGCTCTAGCAGATCATAGGTTTCCTAGTAATCATGATACTAGGTGGTGACTTCTCTAATCATAACTTTATGATTAAATCAAAAGCATCTTTAATTCCAAGAGGCAGCTTCAACATTCGATGTCGTGTACATCACGACATATATAAAGATAACGAAAGACCTAAAGAAAATAATAAACTTATGAAAGAAAATTATTGAAAGCAAATGAAAAACTTGAAAAAGAATCACAAAGTGTAGAGCTTGAAAGATAAGGAAGATAAAGTATTTGATTCGAGGTAAGTAAATAGAGACAAACATTCTAGTTTGCTCGTCAGCAAAAGAAAAATTATTAATTTAGATTATGTTGATTTTTTTAATTATTAGTTTAATATTATTACAAAAATATTTTTATTCAAGGATTATATTGATAAAACACACGATGAAGCAAATTTAATGATTATAATTCATTATTAAAGAAGCCAATAGAAAAGAATAATTTATCAATTGATGTTTTTTATATGAAATTTAAGGATATCACCTCATAGTTTTAATGTTCTTAATCTTTGAAGACCTTAACTTATAACAAATAATGTTATTATTCATTTTGAATTAGGTTTATCACTCTAATTTATCTACAGGAAGGTTTTAATTTCAAGTTGCTAGGAACCATCAACCGCAAACTAAAAAAATAAAGGGAAATGAAAAATTATTATTATCTATTTTTGTTATTATCTAATTAAAATAAAATTAATTTATTTAATCTAGTTATGTTATATTTATAACCGGCGTTGCAATTTCTTTAACCATATATATAAAATAAAAAGAAAAGGAAATGAAAAATTATTGTTGTCTATTTTTATTATTATCTAATTAAAATAAAATTAATTTATTTGATCTAGTTACGTTATATTTATAACCGGAGTTGCAATTTTTTTAACCATATATATAAAATAAAAAATAAAAAGAAATGAAAAATTATTTTTGTCTATTTTTATTATTATCTAGTTAAAATAAAATTAATTTATTTGGTCTAGTTATATTATATTTATAACCGGCGTTGCAATTTTTTCTTCATTTTATAACACATGCTTGTACACCTGAACATGATTGTTTCCGAACCCAGGCGGTTCCGTCTAATATTATATGCGAAATTCTAAAGCTACATCATCATATATTTGTTTGTGCACCATTGTCTTCATGCACTCATTAATCATATTCAATATCAAGTTTTCCTCGTTCAAACTTTTACCAAAAGGGCGAAAACTTTGATTTCTAGAAACAAATCGAAGAATCATTGACAAGCATAATCTAATCTGTGTGTCTCCCTTTAGTTTGTTTGAGCGAGTCGTCAAACGGTGGCCAATATACATTTTCAGGTCAACAGGGGCGGCTTACCTGCCCATAGTTGCTTCTATGCCTTTTCGTTCTCCCATCCAGAGCACATACAAAAAGTAAGAGAGAATATCATTACTTAAAATTGATTATTAATTACTCTCTGAATATAATCAATCCCTCTTGCTATGGTATAGTATAACAACAAATAGAATATACATAAAAGTATGGCAATCATTTCTTCCATGTTAGGTTTGGTCTAACTGCAGCTTGCAGGTCCTCTGCTTCAGCCAAGACTAATATACTTTGGATAACTTCAACCATTTTCAAATAGGCTGTATTTTTTTCTAAATGGGGCTGTAAGGAAGTTATCAAAACTCCATCTTTTATGAAGCTGAAGGTATAAAAAAGAAAAAGTTAGCAGGACTAATCATGAAAGAAGAAGAAAAAACTGATAATTTTTGGCAGGTTGTAGTATTCGTGCTCTTAATCTTGATTACAGGTACGTTCTAATTCAAAAATTTGCTAAGATTCCTTTCTTGTTTTATTCTAATTTCTAGGATTAGATGATGATAGTATTCCTTTATGCCTGTATCATTTCTTTGATTGATAGTACGAGTGTTCAGACATGAGTCCATCACATTTCTCTAACATCATTAATTATTAATAATTAATTTGTTGGTGTTTAATATTCTTTCATGGTGTTCAAAAAGCTTTCCTAAGAGTTTTACATGCACTGTACACGTGCATATGCATAGGATTTCTTCAGGATTTTAACGTTGTGAGTATTTGCAACGCCCAAGAGTGATTCATATTCAAGGAATTAAGATGGTGTTGACTTGACTAGAATGTTCTTGTCCTGCAAATTAATTGCAGGCTCAGTGGTTGTGGCTGGAGATTCTCTTGACACGGATAGACAAGTCCTTCTAGACCTGAAATCATTCCTCGAAGAACGTAACCAAGTAAACAGAGGACAGTACTCTCAGTGGAACCGGCAGAGCTCAAATCCCTGCAACTGGTCTGGAATCCTATGCACACATGATGGTTCAAGAGTTAGTGCCATTAACTTCACTGCCAGTAACATCTCTGGAGATCTGTATACCAACTTCTCGTCTCTGACGGCACTCACTTACCTTGATCTTTCTCGAAACACTTTTACTGGTGCTGTTCCTAGTGATTTGAGCAACTGTCAGAATCTTGTTTATCTCAACCTCTCACATAACATCCTTGAGGGTGAACTCAACTTGACTGGCTTGTCTAGATTGGAGACCCTTGACTTGTCTATGAATAGGATTTTTGGGGGAATTCAGTTCAGCTTTCCAGAAATTTGTAGTAACTTAGTTGTGGCAAATGTTTCAGCGAATAAATTCAGTGGTAGGATTGACAACGTCTTTGATGGCTGTTTGAAATTGCAGTTCCTTGATTTAAGCACGAACTTTTTCAGTGGGGAAATATGGAAAGGTTTTTCGAGGCTCAAGCAGTTCTCTGTATCTGAGAATTATCTCAGCGGAGAAGTTTCAGAGTCATTCTTTTCTGAGAATAATTGTAGCCTGCAAGTATTGGACTTGTCAGGAAACAATTTCACCGGTAAGGTACCAAGCAACGTATCAAATTGCAGAAATTTGGATATTTTGAATCTGTGGGGAAACAATTTCAATGGACAAATTCCATCAGAGATAGGCTTGATTTCAAGTCTTAAAGGTTTGTTCTTGGGGAACAACACATTTTCTCCCACCATACCAGAGTCTCTTTTGAACTTGCGTAACTTGGTCTTTTTGGATTTGAGCAGAAACAATTTTGGGGGTGACATACAAAAGATAATGGGGAGATTCACACAGCTGAAGTTTCTAGTGTTACATGGGAATTCATATACCGGTGGCTTATATTCTTCAGGCATCCTCAAACTAGCTAATCTTGTTCGATTAGACCTGAGCAACAACAACTTCACGGGTCCATTGCCTGTTGAAATCTCTGAAATGCACAGCTTGAAGTTCTTGATCCTAGCGTATAATCAATTTAACATCACTATACCACAAGAGTACGGAAATTTTCAAAGCTTGCAAGCTCTCGATCTCTCCTTCAACAACCTAACTGGTCAAATACCATCTTCTCTTGGAAAGTTGAGGTCGCTCTTGTGGTTAATGCTTGCAAACAATAAGTTGACAGGTGAAATTCCACCTGAATTGGGAAACTGCAGTAGTTTGTTGTGGTTGAACCTTGCCAACAACCAGCTCTCTGGCAGTATTCCACATGAATTGATGAATGTTGGAAGGGACCCCACACCAACATTTGAATCAAACAAGCAGGATGAAGGCATCATTGCTGGCTCTGGTGAGTGTTTGACAATGAAGAGGTGGATTCCTGCAGATTATCCCCCATTCAGTTTTGTATACACAATCCTAAATCGGAAGACATGCAGGAGCATATGGGATAGGTTGCTTAAAGGGGTTGGCCTTTTCCCTGTATGCGCTGCAGGATCTACTGTCCGTACGTTTCAAATCTCAGGTTATCTTCAATTGAGCGGCAACCAGCTTTCTGGAGAGGTCCCAGGAGATATTGGTAAGATGCAGAGTTTCAGTATGTTGCATTTGGGTTTCAATGAGCTCAATGGTAGGCTCCCTCCCCAGATTGGAAAATTGCCACTTGTAGTCCTAAACCTCACCAAAAACAACTTCTCAGGTGAAATTCCAAATGAAATTGGGAACACCAAATGCTTACAGAATCTGGATTTATCTTACAACAACTTCTCAGGCACGTTTCCTGTTAGCTTAAACAACTTGAGTGAGGTGAGCAAGTTCAACATCTCATACAATCCTTTCATTTCTGGTACAGTCCCAACAACTGGGCAGTTGGCAACATTTGAGAAAGAATCCTACCTTGGTGATCCACTCCTGAAACTTCCCAATTTTATCATCAACTCGATGGATCCTCCGCCCAATGAATATCCCAAAATCAAGAAGAAGGAGAATAAAAAGTGGGTTGCAGTTCTGGTGCTGTTAACAATGACGATGACTTTCTTAATCTGCGGACTGGTTTCACTTTTTGTTTGCATGCTGGTGAAAAGTCCACCAGAATCACCAAGATACGTCTTTGAGGATACCAAATACCGCCAGCATGACTTTGAATCAAGTTCAGGGAGTTCATCTCCATGTTTTTCAGATACAGTTAAGGTCATACGTTTGGACAGAACAGCATTCACTCATGCTGACATTTTGAAGGCAACAGACAGTTTTTCAGAAAGTAGAATCATCGGAAAGGGAGGATTTGGAACAGTTTACAGGGGAGTATTGCCTGATGGAAGAGAGGTAGCAATTAAGAAGCTACAAAGAGAAGGAATTGAAGGTGAAAAGGAGTTTAGAGCTGAAATGGAAGTTCTAACCGGAAATGGCTTCGGCTGGCCTCACCCAAACCTTGTGGCACTTTATGGGTGGTGTCTTTATGGTGCAGAGAAAATATTGGTGTACGAGTACATGGAGGGTGGAAGCTTGGAGGATATTATATCAGATAGGATGAGGCTGCCATGGAGGAGGCGTATTGACATAGCAATCGATGTGGGACAAGCATTAGTATATCTTCACCACGAGTGCTCCCTTGCTATTGTACACCGTGATGTCAAGGCTAGCAATGTCCTCCTAGATAAAGATGGCAGAGCACGAGTCACAGATTTTGGCCTCGCTAGATTTGTTGATGTTGGGGATAGCCATGTTAGTACAACGGTGGCTGGCACTATTGGGTATGTTGCGCCGGAATATGGTCAAAGTTTGCATGCGACCACCAAAGGTGATGTGTACAGTTTTGGGGTATTGGCAATGGAACTGGCAACAGGGAGGCGAGCTGTGGATGGAGGGGAAGAATGTCTATTGGAATGGGCTAGAAGAGTGATGGGAAGCTGGAGATATGGATTCAGTAGAGCTATGATACCAGTAGTGCTTCTGGGCTCTGGGTTAGTCGAGGAAGCAGAGGAGATGTTTGAGCTACTAAAGATTGGGATAAGATGTACTGCAGAGGCACCACAGTCTAGACCCAACATGAAGGAGGTGCTAGCTATGCTAATAAAATTATCATGCAGTAGACCAGGCCGCGGGGAGATTTCATTCCTCTCTCAGGCTGATTTTCAAGATGAAATGAGATAAATGAATAGATAGGCTAGTCAGTTGGTTGGTTGTCGTTTGTACTGTCTGTATTGGGTTCACAAATATCATACCCACAACAAAATTAATAAAACAAAATTATTTAGAAATCCCTACGATCTCATTAGACATATCTAAAATTATTTAAGAATTTATTATTTGAAGATATAATCTTTTTTAATTTTATATAATTCTTTAAAGACGCAGTATGGTATCCAAAGAGATGATGGAGGAGTAAGTTACACCACCGGACAACGCCACGCACGTGATCAAAGTGTGCGGGCGCCGCCCACATAGATTTTTGAAATTAAACATTAATCAATTTGTATGAAAATACTATAATACCCTCAACCACACAACAAACAACAAAAAAGCCATCCTGAAAAGTCAAAATAACCTAAATTTTTATTTTTGACTTTAAAGACACTTAAATAATCTCACTGTTTATCCAAAATTAAAAAACCAAAACTACCCCTTGCATTTTTGTCTCTAAATGTATTTTAGCATTTTTACTATTCATTTTTTAAAAAAGACTCAATTACCCAATTACCCCCATCATTCAAGATAAATGTTACATAATTAAGGGTCAAAATAATTATTTTACTGTTGTAATCGATAATAAAATGTCTCTAATGCTATAATAAAGCTATTGTTTAAACCCCCCTTCTCTTTTAGTATATTCGAATGACTTGTTGTCTAGATTGGTAGTAGTATAATGACTAAGAGTGTTTGTTTTTGCGAAGAGTGAAAAATAGGATAGGTGATTAAACAACCATCTTTGCCGCCCTAATCCAGCTCTGACCATCGTTGAATCCATCTCAATGTTGGATATTTTGTTCAACATCAAGCCCTTTACCATTTGAATGGTGGAGATCTGAATCCCAACTCCCATCTAGCCACTACAAGCTACGCAACCTGATGAAAAAAAAAGAGACAAATCAAGGTTTTTTTACCTTCATCGCCCTGTTTCACTACCCTCCACCATCTGATCAGCCTCAAAATCTGAGCGAAGGTTCATCTCTATATACCCTTCATTCTGGTTGGTGGAGATTATATTATTTGATTTCTTTTGGGAGCCATATTTGAAACCTTATATTCTTCAAAAAGCCTTATCTCCCCAAAATAGCTTGCCTTTACCTCCTTCACCATCACTGCAAACCCCACCACCACTATGTAAAACTCAGCCACTATTACAGAACCCTACCCCAGCCTCTAGACAACCACACCAACCCATCGCCCATATCCCATCCCCATTCTCTAGCCGAAAAACCATAACAACCTGCAACCCCTAAACCATAACACAAACACTACAAACACCACCATCGCCGACCAAAACTCCTCCTTGCCACCACCCTCAACTTCTTTCACCCTTTACAAAACTCGCCCAACCCATCACTTCAACCCCCTAGCCAAGGTAGCCCACCTTACGAACAAGCATCCCAAAACCACTACCACCACAAAACAACCCTTAAATAGCACAAAACTAAATCCTAAATATCCCCCTGCCACCTCACAAGCCCTGTCCTTATAAGCTGGAAAGATTTGAATCATCAGTACCCATCAAAGGTGTACCTTGAAACCATTACCTAAACATGAAATAGGGAAAACTATGGATGTCTTGGATGATGTTGTTAATGAAAGCAATTTGTTATGGTAGAGAAGTGTTGTTGGATTTTTCTTTGGTTACAAGATGCCTTATCATGCCATGAAAATTTTAGCTTTTTAGGTATGAAAGATCTTAGGTTTGGAGGATGTCATGATGATGAAAAATGGTTTCATGACATTTCATTTTAAAATTGAGGATGATGTCTATTCGGTTCTTAAAAAAGAGCTATGGATATTTGGAGGGAAGGCGATTGTGCTACAATAATGGAATCCTCACATTGTATTTGATAAGAACAAAATCAAGAGGTTGTCAGTATGAGTGAGACTACATGGCTTACCATTCCCTTTATGGACTATAAAGGGTTTGAGTAAGGTGTCAACCATGGTTAGGAGGCCTCTTTCATGTGATGAGTAGACTTTAGGGTGCACTAGACTTGACTTTGCAAGGTTATGTGTTGATATTGATGATTTTTTGTTTACTTACAGCTTATCAACTAAGCCTATCTTAGTTCATATTGAATATGAATGGAAACCAAAAATATACAGTACTTGCCAAGTCTTTGGACATTCATGTGAGATTAATAAGCATGATTTGAATAAGATTGACTTGTCTAAGTTTAACAATAAAGGTGATGCTTTGACAGCTAGTACAATTCCTGTTAAGAACTTGAGCACGAATAGGATTGCAACCTATTCGACCAAGGAGTATAGTGTGGGTCTTAATGGACCTAGTAAGATAGCAGGACAAATATTGGATGAGGTTGTGATAATGGATGGTCAAAATTCATCTAATAAGGGTTGGTTCAGTCTTTGGTTTATGAAGCTCTTAGTGCCATGCTTTTAGCAGATAACAGTGTTATGAAAACCTTAATGGGTAAAGGGGCTGAGATACTTAAGGTCAAAATTGAGGTGGATCAAAGTGTTTTGATAGGAAATGAAGCAATTGGCTGCCCCTGGGGTGATATGGTAGATTATGGTTTAGAATAACATATAACCCTAATAATGATATTACCCATGTTGAGAAAGACCAATAAGCTTTGATGAAGATACCAAGATGCATCGTTAGCATGTTAGCACCAACATTGAGCACTAATGAGGCTAACACATTCTCATCGACAAGGGATGTTCTAACCTCATTTGATGATTTGGTTTCAACAGCCCCATCCAAGCTATGTCTCTAGGTACTAAGTTCTCCCCTTCAAGTACTAGAGCAAAGAGTAGAGAGAAAAGAGGAAAGGGCTCTAGAGTTTAGTGATTTATTTATTTATCTATGCTTTCCATTTTATTATATTTATGCTAGGAAGCTGGAATATATGAGGCCTTAATGGTTAAAAAAAAACAAAGGGATATTAAGGCTTGGATAAATAAATTTAATCTTTATTTAATTAGATTGTTGGAAACAAAAGTTGTTTCTAATAAGATAGGGATATTTAAGACCACATTTAATCCTGCATCATGATGTTATTTATCTAATGTCACTCTTGATATTAATTGTCATATTCTTGTTGGTTGAGATCCTTTAATTTATAATATTGCATGTTTGGACTTATCCTATTAGTGAGTTACTCTTGAGGTTTATAATTTGCATGATGGATGTGTTTTCATTATGACTTATGTTTATGGTTAGAATACACTTGTTGACTGAAAAGATTTATGAGAGTATTTAAGATTGCATGTAGTAGGTTATCACAATAGGTCTTGGTTGATATTAGGTGACTTTAATGTATTTTTAGCTCTTCAAATAAGTGTGACGATGATCCTGTTTGGCATGGATATATGGATGATTTTGGTGCATGTATACAAGATGCAGAACTGGTTAAAGTTCCTCATACAGGTTCGAAATTCTCATGGCATAATAGTGAGCAGGATACAAAGACTATTTTAGAGAAGTTAGATTGGGTTTTTGGCAACTCTACCTAGTTCACTATATGGCCTACTACTAATTCAGAATTCTTGCTTAAAGAGCATTCAGATCATAGTGTTGTGGTGGTGTAGTTTGGTACATCAATTCCTAAGCTAAGAAATTCCTTTAAGTTCTTAAATGTTTAGGCTGACAAGGTTGATTTCTTGGGAATTATTAAGGATGTGTGGCATACTCCTGTAGAGGGTACCTCTATATATAGGCTCACCAAAAGATTAAATTTGTTGAAGCCTAAACTAGAGTCTCTACATCATTATCATATAAGCCACATATATAACAATGTGATAGAGATGAAGGCTTAGTAGGATGCAACACAGGTTCTACTTGATGAGTCTCTTTATTATGAAGAGTATATGGATGCTGAGAGGGGCCTTGCTAAATAGTATGCTTAATTATGTAAGGATGAAGATGCTTTTTATAAGCAGAGGTCTCAGGTTTAATGGCTAAACCTGGGTGATAGAAACACCAAATTCTTCCATAGATCATTGCTTTATAGATAGGTTAGGAATATGATTCATGGTTTGATTGATAAGACATGATCTCAAGTGACAGTTCACTAAGATTTAGATCAGTTGGTAGTTAGATATTTTTAGGGCTTGCTATTTACCCATTTGACCACACCCTCAGCTGATGTCTTTAGATACTTTTTTTTGTTATATATCACCTGATATGCTATCATCTCTGGAGACTATTATTATAAACGATGAGATTAAAGAGGCTTTGTTCTCCATACCAGATGATAATACACCAAGCCCGGATGGATATACTTCACTATTTTTCAAAAGGAGTTGGGGAATTCTTGGTAGTGATTTCATTGTTTTTTGAAAAGAGTTGAGGGATTTTTTGTAGTGATTTTTGTGCTGCAGTGAAGTATTTCTTTGAATTCTCTACTCTACCTAGATATGTTAATGCTACTAGGATAGCTTTGGTACCAAAAATTGAGAATCCTCTTACTATGAATGACTTTAGGCCTATATTTTGTTGTAATGTGATGTATAAGTGCATATCTAAAGTCATTGTGAGCATGTTACAGTTGATACTGCTTGATGTTATAGGGTTTTTTCATACTGCTTTTGTGCTTGAGAGACAAATATCAGATGCCATTTTGTTGAGCATGTTGCAGTTGATACTGCTTGATGTTATAGGGCTTTCTCATACTACTTTTATGTTTGAGAGACAAATATCAGATGTCATTTTATTGACACATGAGCTCATGCATAACTATCATTTACCTGATATTATGTTTAGATGTGCTTTGAAAATAGACATCAAGAAAGCTTTTGATACAATCAATTGGGAATTCATCCTCTTAGGTTTAAAAATAATTGGAGCCCCTAGCTCCATGATTAGATGGATTAAGGTCGGCATGCCCACTGTACATTTCTCAATGGCTATGAATAGGGAGTAGGAGCTGCATGGGTTTTTTCAGTTAGCTAGGGATATCCGACATGGTGATCCTTTGTTTGCTTATTTATTTGTGATGGTTGTGGAGGGCTTGAAGGATATTCTTAGATAGGCTACTCAGGAACAAAGATATCATTATCACTGAAGGTGTCAGTAGGAAAGTATTACTTATGCTTTCCTGATGACCTTATGATATTCTCTCAGGTAGATATAGATTCAATGAAAGTTGCGTGACTTTGTTATGTTATCATAATTGGTAATCAACCCAAAGAAGAGTCATGTTTTCTTATCAAGTATGGATGATGATTTGAAAGCATCTCTCTTGGATCTCTTGGGTTTTAGATTGGGCTCCCTTCCGGTCAGATTCTTGGGGGTCCATTTGATTGCTACCCAGCTGAAACATAGTGACTACATGGCTTTAGTTGAACAGATTCTCTTTATGATCAGGTTGTGGAACTCAACATCTTTTACATATGCTGGCCATTTGCAACTAATCAAATTCGTTCTCTTTTCCATCCAGGTATATTAGTCTACTATGTTTATCCTTCTTTAATCTATTATCCAGAAGATTGAGGGCTTGTTAGCTGCCTTCCTCTAGAAAGGTTCATTTATTTCCCCTTTAGGGGCAAAGGTGGCTTGAGCTTCAGTTTACTATCCTTTATAGGAGGGTGGGCTTAGGATTAAAAGGGTCAGGACTTGGAATAGAATAAATATCCTCAAGTATGTTTAGAGGCTACTTTCAGATAGATCCTTAGTTTGGCCAGCTTGGGTGCATTTTGTACTGCTTAGAGGTAGATCATTTTGTCATGTCAATCTACCATAGATATCTTCTCGGTCATGGTGGAAGATTCTTCAGAGTCGAGATTGATGTAGGAGTATGTTTGTCTCTTGCATTGGTGATGGTTCTCTAACTTCTTTATGGTTAGATTATTGGTTGCCAGATGGACAGTGTTTCTGTGACCTTTTTCCTTTCAAGACTCTATCATCTACTGGATTGTCTTGGGATACAAAGGTTGTAGACATTATTGAGGATGGTGGCTGAGACTTTCCTTCAGGTAGTAAGGACCTCCAGTAGATCTGGGACTACATTAAATCCCACCCCGAGTTAGTTTTCGGATCATTATGTCTAGACAGGTCATCCTACGGGGAGGTTAACTATTGATTTAACTTGGAAGGAACTTCAGGATACTGGCCCAAGAATACTATACACCATCTTCTCTAGTTTTCAGGACATGTCCCATGACACTCCTTCATCTTATAGCTTGTCTTTTTGGGTCATCTACACACTATGGACAAACTACATATTTTTCATATCATCACCTTTGCAATATGTATCTTATGTGGTTCATATTTGGAGACCCATGCTCTTCTATTTTTTTAGTGCTTTATCTCAGCTTCAGTATAGAGAGAGATCTTAGACATGACTTTATTTCCTTGGTCTTCTATGTCATAACACCTTTTTCTTCAGTGGGCTTCCCTTCGATTTTGGGAGAGAAAGGACTTCACACATATTCTAGCATAATTGTCACTCTCTACCATAGTTTACCTCATGTGGTATGAAAGGAATACTCGTGTCTTTAACCAACGCTACCGATCACAGCATGATGTGGTGGAAAAGATCTTTAGCTTGTTAAGATTACGACTTCTAGACATAAAAGCCCAGTACCAGATATCTGCATAGATCATATCTACTTGGTAGCTTTGATTTCTGTATTTATTTATATTGTTTCATTTTGATTTAAAGTTGTTTAGCTTTTTGAGCTTCCTTGTAGTTTATTTCCCCTAATCTTATAGACTTTATGACTTTTGAATTCGGATAACAAATTCATTGTATTTCTTAAGGTATGCCCCTCGTATCCCTATTAATATTTTTTTTCTTATATACATCTTAACTTAGTAAAAAAAATATTTGTTTTTGTGTTAAAAAAATGCATTTGAAAATTTTTGATTTTTTTTGTTTTAAATTAATTTTTTTAATAGTTTTTGATTGTTTTGATGTGTTATAAAAAATAAATTTTTTAAAATAAAAAAATATTATTTTAAATAATAAATACTGTAAAATATAACCCCGATACATTTTCAAACACCTCCAATAAGTACAATGCATTGGCGGTAGCGTCACTTACTATCACAAGGAAGTGAATCAAATACACAATTCCAATCCAAATGACTAAATTGCCCATGTATCGATTGAAGTAAACAACAAAACTTTGAGCTGAACTAACTCTATCCTCTAATGTCGTTCCCTTTCTCTCTCTCTCGTTATCTCTATGTGGAAAATGGGTTATTAAAATTGTTATGTGATTAGTACTTAAAAGTGCGTTTTTATCAAGGTTTTATATCATCATTTTGCACTTGAAGTATCAATAACTACTTAACTAGAGCATGTTTTATAATAACAAGTCTGATAATATAAGATAGCTTTAATTTATGGTAAATACTCATTTAAATGCAGTCATATCTCACAATTCAAAGGATTGATGTGATTAACTATTGAAAGTGAAAGGACAAAGTAAAGGCTAAGCTTAGAAAGGAGATACCGATTCAATTCAAATTAGAACACTGTTCAGTTATTGAGTCATATCTGGAGCTGTAGATCTTGGATTTCAGTTTAATTTATATGGATAGAAAGCTAAGAAATAGGGCTACAATGTTCATGAATAGTGGAAGACCCAAATCTGCCATTTTCAAACCCAAAGTTTGGCCACAAAAGAGAAGTCAGTATCTGTCTTGCAATCCAGCCCAAACACTGCTCAGAATTTTACCCATATCTGGAGTTCTAGGAAGCCAAATGATGTGAAATTTGGTGGGTGGAAGGACAAGATATTTTCCAACAACTTTCATAATGAAGACCTGCTCAAATTCTGATGGTAACAATGACATTTCATCCAGACAAGAGCTTGAGGGCTATCCACCACGTCCACCAGCAGCACTACTCAGTATTCTAGCCATATCTCGAGCTCTATTGATCCAAATGCTCTGAAATGTTATGGGTGGAACGATAAGATGATTTCCAACAACTTTCATGAGGAACACTTTGCCAAATGCTGATTGCAGCAATGCCATTTCATCCAACCAAAATACTTGAGTGCTGCTGTCCACCAAGTCCACTAAATCAATAGTTGGCCACTACATCAATAATAAATTACCAAATGAATAGTTCTGAATTTTATCCTATAAAAGGAGGCATTTGCCATTCATTTAGGAATCCTGGTTCTTCATATCAAGATCATATTCTTGCTCTCTCTTTATATTTTTGTAATGCTTAAGTTTTGCTTTCATTAATCTCTTGTTCATGCTTTTCATTTCCTTTACTATACTTAGTTAACTTATATCATGTTTATGTTCTTATATTGTTTATTTATGTTTTTCTTCTTCATAATGTCTAGCTAAGTTAATTATGTCAAGGTGAAAAGGTTTCACTAATGGTGTTAGGATAAGTATAATATAAACTCAACATGGACTTTAATGTTTATATCCAAGAAAGTTTGCTATTAACATGTCTTATCATTTTTATCTTATTAATTCTTAATACTTTGCTTGTTAAATGGTTAATCTAGATTTGTGTTGTATAACACTTGGTACATCAAATACTTGATCCTTCATAGTCTTCGGCCGACATCGTTGTTATGAAAGGAATTTGATTTGTTGTCAACATAAGTTAGCATCATGAATACCTGATAAAATTTATAAGTATGGTGTTACGTAAATAAGATGATTAATATGATCATGTTGATAATTTATAAAGAGTTTATACTTTACTTATCTTTAATACTATTAATGGATCCTCTAACCTTGACATTTGTTTTTATCATTGTTTAATCTTCACATTTATCTTACATCTCAAAGTCCTCTTTAACTCATCATCACCATCACCATCATCATCATTGTTATTGTTGTTCTTATTATTATTATTATTATTATTTATAATTTATATAGTTTACCTCCCTGTGGTTCGACCCCGGTTTTGCCGGGTTATTTATTACTTTGACACTCCTGCACTTGGGATAAAACATCAACTCTTTGATCGTGTCGTTATGTTTTGCAAGGTTTATCTCTTCACTATTTATCTTACACACACACACACACTAAACTTTGTTTCTTGGTTATATTTGGATTTGTGGGCAAGTACAATTTGCCTCTCTTTTTTTAGTCTTTCTTGATTAATTGTTAACCCACCCCATATTAAGTGGTTTGGTACCACAAATAATACATATATAATATTATTATAGTGAAGATTTGTGGATGATGATGATGATATTAATGGAGATTGCTATTCAAAAAGAGTTGGCAAAACTTGCCAAATTACCATGTCATGATGCATTCTTTTTCAAAGAGCTCATACCATTGGAGTTGAATTTGGAGGTCTAGTATATATTATTATTATTATTATATTAATTCTCTGTTATGTATTTGCTGAATTTTCATTCTTTAATTTTAATAATACGTAAATGCAAGTCTACATACAACTTACTCTTCTTCTAATCAATTATGCAAAATTGCCACACATTATTTTTTTTATAATATAATAATATTTTGATGATATTTGTTCGTATTTAGATTCTACTAATTATTTTAACTACGCTTCACCGTGGGTCGAATAATTTTTTTGAAAAAAAAACAAAGGTCAAATAATTTTTTTTTACTCAAAAGAACTAATGTGTAGGTGTTATTAGAATGTTTTTTTTGACATTGAGTAACAAATATAACTGTGAATAAAAAAATCGATACTTATATATAATAAAATATAGTAAAGATCATATATGTTAATAAAAACATGTAATATCTCAAGCTAATTTTGGACGTGGCAGAAGAATGAAACAATGTTGCAATTACTATAGTGAAACATCATTTCCTTAGTCTTTGTATAATAATTTTATTATGCATATTAATATGTTCTTATGCATGATGGATGATTATGGACATTAAAGATCAATATGATTGTGTTTTTTTGATTGAATGGTGGTAATATTAAATAGGGCTTGCATGTCTTGTCTTTTCTCTATTTTTCTTATAGGTTGTAAAATTCTTTTCTCATTTAATTTCCCTCAAATGTAACTTGAATTTTCTTAATTAATTATGTAAATGTTATGTAATTTAGAAAGGTAGGAATTTAGATAGGAAATTTATTTTGTAATCCAAGATAAAGAAATAATGACGGTAACTACCAAAAAATCTACAAATACAAAAGGAATCACTGACAAATTTTTTTCGTTGGTATTTTTGGGTGATCTTTACCGATTGAATTGTTTCTATTGCTAACTTTGTTAGTATATACCGAGAAAATCACAATCGAATAGAAGGAATTTTAAAAAACCAAACAATACGATGACGTGTAAGTTTTTGCGAACGCCGTTACCGATGAAATTACTATTGGATTCAAATAGGAAAGACTATACAGTGACGCGTCACTTATACCGACATAATTGTCGACGGATTGATAGATGAAAAAATCATGTTGATAAATCCATCGGTTATAGTTAATATATGACTTGGTCATCGACCTCCTCTCCTATATTTCTCCTTTTTCGTTAAAAAACCTTTTTGTAACAAAAAAAACACCCCCCACATCCCCCATCATCTCAACACAACTCATTCTTCTTCAACTTTTCAAGTCACAACAACACTCTATTTGACAACATCCGTGTTCTGATTGAAATTTGATTGCAGATTTTTCATTTTAAGTAAGTAAATATACCATTTTTAAAATTTTGAACACTTTTAAAATGTTAATTCTTTTATTGCATATTTTTGTAGTATATGCATTTTGTTTGGTTGTTTACTTGTTTTATTGTTTTTTCTCAAACAAATTTGTTATATGGATTTATGATTTTGTGCATGTTATGGTTTGTTTTAGATTTTGTAAAATTGTATTTGCTTGTAAATTATTGAAACTTATGTCGAATTACCAATTTAGGTGTGTTATGATGAAATAAATAATGGTTTGTTTAACGGGCATGTTTTATATTTTATCAATTTTATTACCGAGTTGTAATTTCCGTAAATGTGTATAAATTTGTATATATGTAGATAATTGATAATGAATTAAGAGAAATATTAAAGTAGGTTGGATAATCTTGAGCTAAACCAATATTTTTGCAAATTTATTTAGTTGACGTAGTTAATTAATATATGTTGTCATTATTATTTGATAATTAATACATCTTTTTCATATAAGGATGTGGCAGCTTGTTTTGAGAATTTTCTAATTCTACAAGGATATTTAATGGGCTACAACATAATTTTCAAGTGTGGCAAAGATTCATTAATGTTCCAAAATCCTTTTCTTACAAGGATTTCTTATTCATTCTAGCTATAAAATGAAAGAAGGGCTGATGATATTTAATAATAAATTGGTTTCTAGAATCATTGGGCAACATTGTAAGCTATAAAAAAGCCTTATATTAGACTTGTATTGTTTTCTTTTTTTCTTCTCTTCTCACAACAATATAAGGAATTAATTTATGAGTTTTATTTTTATTATTTCAGCTATATCCCAAGGCTTGTTTGAGCTTGATTAATACTTTATCTTTTACTAGGATCCAATGCTTGTTTGGATTAGGATTTGGGCTTACCAGTATAGTTTTGGATCAGTTTTGTAAGTGGATCAATTCAACCCATAATGGTAGATTCATTAGGGTTAATTTTTCAATAGTACTTAAACTCTTGTAAGCCTAAGTTTTGGAAAAACTTTGATGAATAACACGTCTAAACTTTTCAGTTTAATGTGTGTGAGAGATTCTTATATTCTTTGGTTCTTGAACAAACTCAATCTAACTTATCGAAGATTAACTAGCTTCGTGGTATCATTCGACTTCATTTTGATAGTGCTAGTGCCTTGAGATAAGTTTTCATTATGTTACACTCCTTTCAGACCACTTTCAGCTTTTTTAGATCAGATCTCAATTTTGATTATGAGTTCAAGCCATATAATCACGAGATTCACATCATATATAATAAAATGAACATTGATGTATATGAATACATGATGAGTTTTATAAGATGCTTAGATTGGTATCTCCTTGATCAAGGGAGGCATCAAGTACTAGATCATATATAGTTGAAGGGATTCGTTTAGCTAGAGATAGAGGAGCAAGTAGATGCTTATGCACCTTATCCTTTTTAAATTTCTTTATTTATTCTCTTAAATTGATTTTGTGTAATTTGTTATGTATTTAAAAGGGAGATTCAAAAAGATATATGTAGGTGAGTATTTAAAAGGGAGATTCAGAAAGATATATGTAGGTGAGAATGAAATAGTATAGAAATGGAGGAAAAAGAAAAGAAAAGAAAAGAAAAGAAAAGAGAAAGGTGAAAAGTCAATGATATGAGTAGTTTGTCTACTCAGACGTAGGCCAATGAAATGAGTAGTTAGTCGTTTCGGACATAGACTAATGATATGAGTAGTTTTCCTTCTCGAATGGAGACCAATGATATGACTAGTTTGTCGTCTTAGATGGAGACTAATGATATGAGTAGTCTGTTGTTTTAAAAGTAGACTAATGGATTAATAAAGTGTCATAGTTTGACATTTGAAATGTAATTATGGATACTAAAGAATGAGTATATGGTTCCTGGTTAGGATGTGAATATATTTAAATTGGAAATGAGTGAAATTATAAGAAGGATTGAATTTGAAAGCTATAATATAGATGCATATGTTAAAGAAATATTGGTCATGTCTTTTAATGATTGTATTTGAATTATTAAAGTGAATATTAACCAGTCTATCATTATGTGGTTATATGTGTTGTCATTTTATCACTTACAGTTGGACAAGGTAATTCTGACTTTAGTAATGGTTTAGTTAACTAGATGTCTTTTATCCGCGTGCACTTTCTTATGTATAATGTGTAGGATTTCATATTTTGTTGTAATTAATCATTTTATAACCATAATTAACTTAACTCTTTTGTACTTTATGCCTAGTTTGTTTTCATGGAAAGTGGTTTTTTAAAAACCGCTTTCCAGACTTTTTTACGTTTGTTTGTCATCAAGAAAATTGGTCAACGGAAAAACTTTCTAGTTATAGGAAAAAATTAGAAATATCATGTTATTTGCTGATCATATTAAATTTGATCTTCAAATTAAAACACTTTTGATTGCTATATATTTTATTTTTTTCTTCAATTTCATCCCTTAGAATTTTATTTAATTTGATTTTTATATCAATTTTGGTTCTGATTTTTATAATTGTTATTTGCTTTTCTCTTATCATTTTTTAGTTGAATTTTTTTATCTATCAGATTTGATCCTTATTTTTTAAAATGTTATTTATTTTATTTGAAATAATTTATGAAATTTTTATTTATTTTTATTTTTTTAATTTCATCATTTTTCAACTTTTTTATCTATTAGATTTAATCTCAATTATTTTGATTGTTATTTATTTTATTTGAGATAATTTATGAAATAAGTTTTTTTTTTTTTTTTGCAATTTCATTTTCATTCAACTTTTTAATTTGTAAGATTTGTTCCTTATTATTTTAATAAACTTGAAAAAAAAAATAATAAGTTATTTTCCAGCTCATTTTCCATGACATAGCCAAACAATGAAAAGTGTTTTCCAACTTATTTTCCATGACACTATCAAGCATTAGAAAATAATTCACTTTTCAGGAATTTATTTTTCAAGGAAACCGTTTTTCAAAAAGAAACTACTTTCAAGTAAACAAACTAGGTCTTAATGCCTTGTGTTTATTGTGCCTTTTGTTGTATTAAATGTCAAATATGATTCAATGAATGAGGGAATTAGTGGGATAAAATTTTTGGGTAGAGTCCTGTATAGTGTGCCAAAATTTTATTAAATTAGATAGATTTACCAATCTAACTTGATAAACCATTAATATTGTGGAAAAAAAAGCGTATAAGGGCAATATGGATATTTTCCAAGGAAATGAATTTAGTAAGTCTAAGAACATGAAAGTTATGAATATAAATGAAATATATTTGAAGTGTTAAAATGAAACATAAAGGAAAGGTTAAAAGAAAGAACGAAAAGGAACAATGGAATAAGAGAACAATATAAAATGAAAGAATTTTTCGGAATAAGTTAGTACATATAAAAATATTGCCTTAATTTTCATATGTATTTTATATTTAATTTTTAAATTTCATCCCAAAGTATGGGTTGTTACACTATTAGAACTTTTATTAAAGTAAAAGAATTTGATAAGTTCTTTATAAAATGAAATGAAAAAGGAAATGAGATAAGTAGATTATGACTTACAAATGAGAAAAATGAATTGTTTATAATAGGAGAATATATTATGTGATATTTGAATACATTATAAATGGACATAAAGAAAGTACTAAGATGGAAAGATATTGAATCATATCATTAATGGACATGATAAATATTTGATTTGGATAAATAATATAACTTGCCTGAAATAAACATGAGAAATATTTATAAGCTAGCTAGAAACGAACCAAAAGCATATTGAGCTCAAAAATTTATATAAATGAGCTAGAATGGATATAATAAACATGAGAAATATTTATAAGCTAGCTAGAAACGAACCAAAAGCATATTGAGCTCAAAAATTTATATAAATGAGCTAGAATGGATATAATAAACATTGGAAATGAAATTAGAATTGATGAGCTAATAGTAATATAATGAATGATGAGATGAACTAATAAAATTAGTTTTATAAGATAAAGTAAATGCTTGTGAGAGCTGAGATGAGAATTGAGAGATAAAAATTGGCATGAACTAAATACTCTAATGAGATGAAATGTACTCTAATGAGATGAAATGGGGTATAGATAAATTACAATATGATTTGGAAATATTATAATAATTTGATAAACATAAAAGTAGTGAATGAAAAGTTATATTGAGATCGATGAGCTATAGAATAGATGACAAATTAAGGAATTGTTATATATGTAACTACAATAGTATAATGTGTTTAATGAAAAATAAAAGTTCATTAGTGATTGATGAAGAAAATTAATTTGAAAATGATACAAATTGATGTGCTTGTAGAATGGATTAATGATATTGGTTATGTTATAGTTGTAAAAATATAGTAATCATGATGAAATAAATACTCATGGAAATTTCTATAATCTTATGTGTCTTTATAGTGTTTTTTGTTTATGATATTAATTTTTATAAAATAGTTATTGAGCTATCTGGTATTTTTTATCAGATAGGTTCTCATATTTTTTTATAATTGTATTGAAATTAAGTTTATATATGTAATTTATAAAGGTTGTAACTGTATTAACATACAAGTATAAATAATATATTAATAGACATGTAAAACCCAAATTAACTCCAAATTTTATATACATGATAATTGATAATTGAAAAGAAAATAATTACAAGAAAAGTTCAAAACATTACGCATGCTCTCTTGGCCCATATGGAAACTTATCTCACTTGATCTTAAATTCACAAAATGGGATGGAAAAGTGAAAGAAGAGATTCTTAAATATTATTATTTTTGGATAACCGCATGAATCCAACTTTCAAGAGAATTTCACTTTCTCCTCATTCTCAAGTGTTGGGGAAAATAAAATTTATTATATATGGAGTTGAATGCATTATCTGTAATGTGATTGAAAAACATTCTATACTAGTAATTAATTTATTATTTTTTTATGATTTATTATAAAATGAAAACTTTTACAGATGTTATAAAAGTAAAATTGAATATTGTGATGAATGTGTTTTCATTTTAAAAATATATTTTAAAAAATAATCATAAAAAGTAAAAGTATAAAAGATTATTTAAAAAAATACTTACAGTCTTTTTTTTATAATAGGTGAAATTTGCTTAAGGTGTTATTTTATTCTTTTAATAAGTTGTATATATTGTTGTATTGGTTAATAATAATAATAAAATAAATTATTTACCTCATATAACTCTAGAATTCTTAAGAAAGCAATTAACACAGAAAAAAAAACAATACTTTTCTAGGAATCCTACGTTGCTAAGCAAACACATTTATAGTATATTTGCCCAAATGATCGGGGAAAATGAGTAGCATGTCGACATTTTAATATCTCCTTTTAACTTAAGTACTATATTGCTAAACAAGAATCGCCCTTTTCTTTTCTTTTTTTCAAGAACACAAGGGCTTCTTTTTTCTTGCAATTGAAATGGTGGTCCAAATTGAACCCAAAAGAAAAAGGAAAAAGAAGGAATGGTCCAAACAAAACCAAATGGCTTTAAAATGTGAGGTCTTCAGCTCCAAGTTGAGTGAAATGAGGACTTTGAAGAGCCTCTTGAAGCAGCTCATGATCCTCCCACGAGTCACGGTACGCCTCCAAGTTGGCATCAGCATTTACCAAGGCCGACAAGCAAAGTTGTTTTCTCCATTCTTCCAAGTGTGGGAAGCCAATATGATCGCCATATCTATCGCAGTACTGCAAGTAAAAGCCAATTAAGTGAAATGACCATGTATCCAAGAGCAAGAGGACTACAAAGTGCTGATGGCCTTAGCATCTTGTATTTATGATCAGTGCTGATGGCCAATTAAGTGAATTGACCATGTATCCAAGAAATCAAGAGGAGTACCTCAAAATCTCCAATGTCATGGGTATAATGCTTTGGAATGGCTGCAGCATCCCTTGATTTATAGAATTCCTCTATGGAGTGCATCATTTCCTCCCGTGATGGCAACGTTCTTTTCCCTGAAAGTAGTTGAGCAATCCATTTTGCTTGGGCCTCAAAGAAAGGGAACCCTATGATCTGCATTAACGAGATTAAACGCTTGAGATTATACTGTCCACTTTACTGGAAAGATGTAATCTCTAACGACCAAATAAATAAATTAATGTGAGCTAAGGATGATGGTACGTTGGAAGGGAATGATAAGATGTTTACCTTTCTAGGTATGCCTACAAAAGAAAGAGAAGGAGCAAGCGCTGGAGGGAAGGTGTGCTCATACAAGGGTCCCACTCTATCATCATCCACAGCTACCATCCCTTTGGTGTCAAGAAATGGGAATGTGTATGAATACCTACATGCATAATTACACGACCGAATTTGAACCATCATTGTTTTATTACAACAATGCATCCCTGAAATTAATAATAATAAGAAGAAGAAGAAGAAGAAGAAGATGGATTCGTCATGATACGCGACATGGGTAGTTCTGCAAGATTGCCCCCCTAGCTTTATGTGAATGTAGGGTCCCAATACTGAAGAGCATCTCACAGTCAAGATCATGATAATTCAATCAAGCAATGTTTTTTTGGCTGGGAGACAGACCTTTTATTTGACTGCCACTAACATAACCTGGATGAAATTAATTTTCATTTTTTATGAAATCTTAAAATGTATTCTTATGATTTACAAAAGGTTGATAAGTAAAAATAATCAATTAGCGCTTTTCAGGATCCCAAGTTTGATGATCTGAATATATATCCTCCAGACTATATTTTTCATTTGATTTTATCAGATTTCTTAGCAATAATATTCAGTATTTACAACTTAAGCATCACAAAACTTAATCTACTCTCTATGTGAAGTTCACCAAAACAATTAAAGTATGGATTCCATTTTGAATTTTGATTTTACCCTGTGCAATGTAAGATAGTGTCGGCAATGAGCCAAGAGCCATCTACAAACACAACTCGGCCATCTTCTTGGAGAGTCTCGATCTGCAATTAAATTGATCATAAATATATCATCAGAGTAAATATTTATAAGATTGTGAAAAAAAAAAAAAAACAGTAATATCACCTGTGGATGGAGATGCAAGTTCTCGTGTTTAGAGATGACTTTCGATAAACCCTCTGTAATATTAAGAGATTTGGCACTAAGGTGGACTTCCTTGGCCACTTCCACAAGCTCCATTGATATATCCTGTCCGCTTAGCGAATTTCCCACAACCACAACAACCTGCAGTAGTAATAATTAATTTAGAATTGATTTTGTTATCATCCCTTTTAGTAATTTGGAGGGACTTGAAAGGAGAAGGCATTTTTGCATTACCTCATTGCGGAACGGCTCTGGAACCCTGTAAATGTGACTATGCATTTGCTTCCTTTTCCAAGTATCCATCCCTTGAAATTAATGCATGAAAATAAACAAAATCATTAATTTGAAAGTAAACATGAGCATGTCATAAAAAGAAGGAAAGGGAGAATCGCTTTTGATTCATCTTCGTTTGGTGGCGGTCTGAATGACGTGAGCGTGAAGAAAATTCATGATCATAGATTCTTTCGTCTAAAGTCAATAGCTCTTTTTCCCATTCTTTTTCGAAGTAGTACTATTGAAGGAAGAGGGATTTCTTTTAGCAAACCTTTAATGGTAGGCAACCTTGGATGAGAGTAATGACCAGTAGCCACGACAACCGCATCGAAAACCTCTTCCACCGCCATTTCTTCGCTGCTTTTGTCTCTGCTCTTCACCATCCATTTCAAGTCTTTCCCGATCTCATCATACTCTAACATCCGTACGTATTCTACACTAGTGTTAAACCTTATCATTTCCCTCAAACCAAAGTGCTCACAAAAATCCTTAAGGTACAACCAAAGTTCCCTATGCCCAGGAAACCTCCTCGTGTCTCTACCTTTCTTGACCAAAAATGGGAAATCAGTGAAACCCATGATCTCCCTAGGAGATATTAACCTAAGAGAGGCATAAATACTACTATGCACTTGTAAAAACTTTTTCTTACCTAACGGATCCTCACTCTCTACATTAGGCTCAAATAACCATTGACCACCAACATCGTATCTTTGTTCTAAAACCACAACATTGTGACCTTCTTTTCTCAACTCCCTCGCGGCCACTAGCCCCGATGGTCCGGCACCAATAACGCACACTTTTTTTGATAGGCTCAGCGGAGAAACCATGGTGATCCGATTTGGTGGCAATGGCTTGTGAATTTTCTACAAGGATTTTGAAACGAATGATCTGTGTTATTGTGTGAAATATATATAGGTAGGGCAGGGAGTTTTTGTAGTTGCTGAGGGCTGGGTTTCAAACTTCCAAGGGAACGTGATATATATATATTGTGTGAAAATGTGCAACAAAAAAAAAGAAAGAAAAAGAAAAAGAAAAAGAAAAAGGACAAAGGAAAAGCTAATAATAATGTAAAATAAAGAAAATGGCTGGCTGCCTTTCAGACATACATGGCCCATCAAAATAATGATTCACTTTTCCAATGGATTTTTACAAATTCAAATCTCTTCGTGAGGAAAATGTGTTAATTAAAATTGTTGGTTTCTGGAAGGTTTATCTCTTCTGCTGATGCATGGGTTTTGTTTTTGAAAAATAAATATTTATTATATTTTTTTAATATTTTTTTCTATTTTTTTCTTGTATTATTATGTTTTTGTAGTTTTTATTTTTCTATTGGAAGATAATGGTTTATATATATATATATATATATATATATATATATATATATATATATATATATATATATATATATATATAGTATTATTAGAGTTTTCTAATTTTTTCTATGAAAGTGATTATAATAGCTAGCCTTTTGTCAAGAGAAAATATAAATGAATAAAATTAAGTATTTTGACAGTCTTCTCATAGTTATGACATTCTTGATCTTTAAAGATTTTGATTTGTAATAAAACTCGTTATTATTTGCTTTCAACTGCTTTAGATGATATCAGAGTCTATATCGATTATTGGTGGTTTTGGTTGGAGATCATAGAAAACATATATTAGAGCTCAATGATTCTTGGTAGGTAGTTGTTGTATGATGTTAAATAATTATGGCTGAAAAAAATTGAAAAACATGATGTACTTGTATTGAAGGGGATTAAGATGTTCTCCCTCGTAAAAAACACATTAAAAGACCAATGTCTTTTATTTTTCTGGCTAGGCAATTGCCCAGAAAAATGATTTTTATGGGCTTAGCACTTGAACTCTTTCTATATTGTTTTTTATTTTTTTAATCAAATTAACTATGATTAAAAAAAATGTTTAAATATTATCCAATTATTTTATAATTTTCAAATAAAATTATATTTTTTATAATAATATTAAAAAGTACTTTGTGAATTATTATATATCACCTAATATGAAGAATTTATATATATAAAATATGCTCATGAATTTTAATTGAAAATAAAATATCTACTTTATTAATTTTTATTATAAAATTTTTACATGATTTTCTTAGATCAATTATTCTTTTAACCTTCTCTTTTATTGCTTCCAAGTTATTGAATCATAATTTTATTATTATTATTATTATTATTATTATTATTGAACATTGTTTTTGCAATCATGATAATGTTTTGAAAAACAATGATTGTGATAATATATATATATATGAACAAGAAAAATAGTTTTAATTAAAGATATATTTTCCATCCTTCATTGGAATAATTGAGATTTTTATGATTATTTATTTTAATGATATATAGTTTTTTTCTTAAAAAACATAATGCTAATAAATAAAAAGTCTTTGTAAAAACAAAAAACATGCTTTAATGTACTTGTGTCCTTCTTGCAAGTGGGTTCAAAGATTCTTATCCTCCGGGTTGACATCAATGGTGGTCCTAGTTTGAAGCTACTCTAGAAATTCTTCTAATACAAATTTATGAAGGTTATCATACCTTTTCTAACAGATTCCAATCAATTCTAAAAGAATAATCTTTTTCAAGACTTCTTCATTTTTGCTATAATTTTAGCTTCCATGTATATAGTAAAAACATTTGGCACATAAACATCAAGTACTATCATGGTTTCTGGAAACTCCCCAATCATTCAAGACCATTGAAGTATTAACTAATCAAATATGATGTAAAAAATACCTTATAGTTCTTTATTTTTCAAATGAAAGGATTAGGTCGATCAAATATGATGTGGCAAGAATCATTGTTCATCCAAAACTACTCGATCATGTTATAAAACATGTTTGACATGTCCCTTGTTATAGACAATATTTAAATTTTAAAGTTATGTGTTTTGGATTTTCTTGAATAGTTTTTTTTATTGACAATGAACATTAAAAAATTGAAGTTACAAATAAATGATACCCTAACTATTAGGCTTGAGATACAAATAATATAATGCTAGAGTCTTTTTATATAACCATTTTTTTCAGATTTGCCCCCCAAGTCCTCTCTAATAGGGGGAATTGTATAACAAGTAGGAAAGTTGTATACTTTATAGAGAAAGTTATCATGATTTTCCTGTGTCAATACTTTGGCCTTATTATGGTTGATATACCTCTTATCTATAAAAGCAATAGTGACCAACTATACCTTTTATTATGGTCAATTATACAATGTCTATTGTATTTCTTCTATACCAAGAAGTCTTCCTATATAAAGAGCAGTCATGATAGTTATTACCTTATATGATAAGGGAGTGAATGTTTTTTATTCTCATCAACGACTTTTGATTCCATAGCAAATATTAGTTATTGTTGATCATTTTTAAAATCCTTATCAAATTCTAAATTGACCATTAAATAGGCCATTGCAACCTCATTTAAATTACCAACTATGTATGTTTCCCTTATTGGTCGACAACTTGTCATTAGGTTATAGGAAAATTGAGATCACCTTGTTGAAAGGTAGCTTATGGGATGTTGATATTCCCAATTACAAATTAAGTTGGTCATAAATAAGGTAGTCAATCCATGTAATTAGTCTAAGACTGCCTATATTCTTGTGCAATAAGTGGTACCTCATGAGCTATTATGCGTAAATTATCTTTAACTTATTGTGGTAACTCCTATAATAGCATAAGATATCTAGGGTGAGGTGTAATTCCAAACATTTCTATTAGAGTGTTTGTGGTTTCAAAACTCCTTGGGATATGCATTTCACATGTATAAGCATATGGATTATCAAACTTATTCTAATACAATTTGTTATGTATCTAATTTAATTGATTAGATATAGCTAGCAAGGTTCAATTAACCATCATAATGTTCTTTTGGTAGGTCATGTTTGTTGTGTTCTCTAAATCTATCTGGAGAGCTCTTATATCAGTGTTGAAAAGATGTAAAGGCTAATAATAAGTTGCTATTTCAGGAGCAATCATGCCCAGTTAACTAGAAGTTGTCATAGTTGGTTGTTACCATTGTTCAGTGCTATAAAATAAATGGAAAGGATATGTATATAGTTGTGTATGAGGCACTAATACACCAATATATCATATTAGGTTGGTAATGATGACCTTATTAGAATTGATGGAAAAGTAAGGAACTATATAGGGATATTAGTGGTGAATTAGATGATGAAGACCCATCTCTAGACAATTCTCATATTAGTTAATCCATCTAAATCTAAGGAGATGGTGGACTATCAAGCTCTTTATAGCTAAAAACTTAGCTCTCTCAATTACTTATACTGACTATTCATGTAGTGCAATAGTGATGAGTTTACTAGTGTTTTTTTTAGGCATATTTAATGGCTTTTGAAAAGATATTGAATTTGGTTCTACCGAGCAAATCAATTTATATCATGTTAATTAATTTCACTTATAACTTAGCCTATGATGAGGTGATGACTACCTTTATCAAGTAAGAAGTAGGATTTTAGATCTTGATTCCTAAAAAGGAGATGTTTATTCAATAAAGCACCACTATGTATAAAAGAACATGGGTTTAAGGAAAAAATTTGTAGGAATTTAAATATGATGGGAAAATAAAGCAAAGATGTAAATAAATCAATAAAAACTCCTTAGCAAAAACAATAATGAAAAATGAATAGTTAAAATCGAATGTGTGAGGCTACCCATCATTCATAGTATGTGTATAACTTTATTATATTGGTACAAAGTTTGAATCTTATCTACATAAGTATCCTAATCTTACACACACACACACACACACACCCACCCACCATATAAAGGGGTTTATAGGTCAATCACAACATCTAGTCACTTGGTCAACTACTCCTTTAACTTTTTTAGTTGATAAAGGACTCTTCCAACTTAGTCGATTCTTTTACTTTATGATCGATTTTTGCCCTCTTCCCCTGTTCAGTCATGAACAATCATTGTTTTCTTTAGTTTATATATGTATGTTTATTATAGGTGTAAATAGGAGTCAAACCTTATAAGAATAAGAAGTGGGAAAATTTTATAGGGTTAAATATTATTGGTAGTGAATGACTAATAGTATGTTGTCAATAAATAATGATGACTATAAAGCGGTGCCAAGGAATGGGAGTTCCGAAGAAGGTAATGGGTGGTGAGGCCCGTGCTAGCGAGACTCTCAAAGTTCGGGCATGAAAGCAGCGCGGACCAGGGTATGCCACAACTTGGTTTTAAAGACGTTTCCTGACAAGAACTTGGTATCAGGTGACCTAGTATGCGATGACCCTCATAAAGGAAGGCCACGTCGTGTGCATGTATTATTTCGCTTATTCTGAAGAAGAGACATCTTCCTTCTCAACCAGCCGAAAATGCTCATCGGGATGGACTGGTGTGATAGCTTAACGGATTGCGCAACCATCATGCCGATAAATTGAATTGTGTTTTTCTTGTTATTTTAGCTATGAGAAATTTTTTATTTTTATGTGATAAAGTCTAAAGTTTCCAATCTACCATAGACCTTTATAAACAGGTTAGAGAGTCACTAAAATAATTTATAAATTTTAACATATTAAAATCAACATATAGTCCATCAAAAATTTTCTTTTGATTTTATTTATGAATTAACATACTGGATGTTTTGAAATCAAAATAATTTAGTAGCTCTCATAAAATAGTAGTGTTAGTTATATTATTAAAAAGTAATAAATTTAGTTTTGATATGTTTACTCTTAATAACAAAAACATCATGTCAAGCTTTAAAAATCAAATTTCAAGTTGTTCATAAATGTTTGTTGTCACACCAATATCACGGTGACTTGCCCTCTTTCTTATAAATGAATATATATTTTTTAATTGTAAAGGGGAGGTTTGAAACTTATGAAAAGTATAAAACAATTGTCATCTAATATTATAATCACTAAAAACCCTAATTAATTTTCAAAGCTCTAAGATAAGAGATTAGTTATGCTAGAAGAAAGATATTATCACCCTAAAGCATCCTACTTAAAGTAAGCTCTATTGTTACTTGTCTTTTATTCCTAATTCCTAATGGTCTATTATACTTATTTTTTCAGTGGTCTACCTATATGGATGGTAGTAAGTCTACCGCAATGAGTTAAAACTTGGGTGTATTTATGGTTTTAAGTCTATCCATCCTATGGTCCAAACCATTTTTAATTTCCACTTTTGATTGCTTAGTGAATTAATATATCTGGATAATAACCTATGACCCATATTGGTCTATCAAACCATGCCAATGAATAACTGGATGAATCTTTATTGGGCCCATTAAACCTAACAAAAATCCTAGGAGGAGTTAACGTTAAACTTGTTGTTTATGCAACAATGACCTATCGGTAATGACCGATTAAATATCATTTGCCCTATATTACCAAGGTTCACTCACAATTTTATCAAATGAGATTTTATACCCCAGTCCTAGATATCAAAGCAGTGATCTATTAAAGGTTCATCTATTGGAAGTAGGTTCTAGTGGCATTAATATCTTTTTTTTACATGGTTTGGAAAACGATTTCTATGGATTCATTTGACCTAAGTCTAGCAATTACATTGATATCATTAATTATAGGATGTTGCCTCAAATAAGTGTTTGTACATATTGGTTGGTAAGACTCGTGTGGACAACTTTATTTAATTATCAAAGTTTTTATTGTTAGCATATATAATATGAAGTGTGACTTTTCCAAAGAAAATAATACTCTCAATTGACACTTAGGTGTCATTGATGAATATTTGACTTAAATTTTGAACCTTGAAAGATTTATTTTTTAGTTTGGAAACAAAAAGGACTAAAATGTTACACCACATCAATGTTCAAGATAATAGCCATGTTGAGTCTATTTACCCTAAACACCATAAATAAATAACAAAACATTTTATTTTGGCATATTATATTTTAAAAAAATTAAATGTTTGGGATGTCAGCCCATAAATTGCCTTTAATATGGGTCAAAACCCATTAGGCCTTGCAAACTTATTTTAAAGCCTAAAAATGCATCTATGATGTTATATTATTTTTTTGTTGGAAAACCAAGAGATAGCTACCAACACCAATGTTTTGAAACTTTAGGCTTAAAACTAGTATAGACTATCATGCAAGAATGACTAAGAACACAAGATGAAGTTTAATGTAGGTCTCAACCATATGCATAAAAAGGGAACATTTAAATTAGATAGAAAATAAATTTCAAAAACATTTAAATTTGATAGAAAATAACACTTAAATTGGAGAATGCATATGTCTTTTGAAAGACATACCTTGGTTGTGGGTTTGACTCAATGACTCAAAGAGAACAGCTAGACTGAACCTACAATGAACAAAACATAAAGAAACATCATAAATCTACACAAGCTCATTCAAGGTTTAATGTAGTTTAGGACAATCTAAGACAAGATATCCACATGGAAGAGGCATAATACAATAACATGTGCAAACAAGGAGAATGTAGGTTGCTTTCAGGCTTCAATTTTAAAAGACAACATGTTTCAATCGTTCTAGAGTTGTTCACAGTAAGTGAACATTAAGACCAATTGATTCCATGTTTAGTCCACAACAGGGGAGTAAACCATTCTCATAATAACAAGTAGTACAAAACAGTTTAGAACTCAATCACATAGTACAAGATTCTTACTTATTTAAAATGAGTCCTTCCCAAACAAACATCAAAATAGTAATAAGACATCTTAAGATTCAATGACACAAATATTTTTTATTGACTTTTTAATTTTAAAAGCTTCACTTGAGGGGTGAGATGGTCTTTGCACATGACCAATTTGTCATTTTTGAATTGTTTGGGGGTAGCACTGTTTTTTCATTTTTCTATAACAATGTAATTACCATATTACCCTTAGAAAGTAAATAATTAGAACCTTTAGTCATTTCCTAGTGGTTTTTTGTTAACATTGGCTTCAAGAGCTTGATTGTCATTTCCTAGTGGTTTTTTGTTATTGTTATTTAATCCTAATGGCATTTTTATATATATAATTCTATAAACAGTTGAATTACACCATTACCCTTGCCATTCAAATTTTTTAGCCTCGACTTTAAGGCCATGATTGTAATTTCATATGGTTATTTTTGTTATTATTGTTTAGTCATAGGGGCATTTTTTGTTTAGTGCATATAAAAAAGGTTGCTGATATGTGCCTAGAAATCATCAGGCGCTCGGCCACCTTCTGTTAGCATGTGCGGCTAATGAAGGTGGTTGAAATCAAATTTCTACCACATCATTTGATACATCTTGGTGCCCTCTTCTTCCTTGGATAACACATGTAGAGTAATGAGGTCTAGTTTGGTGCAATTAGCTTTTCTTTTGTTTTTCTTTTCCTTCTCTTTTTTTTTTTTTAGTTTAACGTGGGTGTCCATGCCAGTTTGCGCGCACCTTGACTAATCCCACGGGCCCTGAAGTTAACGACCATGTAAGCCTCTAGTGGCCATCATATGAGCAACCACAGGGCTCGAACCTGAGACCACAGAGGGAGCAAATCTCTTAGTCCCAAGCTCTTACCACTGGGCCACCACCTAGATGGTTTCTTTTCCTTCTCTTTCTTTCTCGGATTGTGTGTTAGCCATGCAAAAAATTATACTAGCCCTTTACATTTTTTTTCTTTTGATTTTGTCCTTCTTCTTTTAATTGCAATTTTTTTATTTACATTGATTATTTCTAATTAGATGTTATTTTCAATTTCATCTCTAGTTGTTTGATTTTATTAGTTTTGTTTTTAATCAAATTTGATCCTTATTCTTTTAATTACTATTTGTTTTTGTTTCCAATCATTTTATTGATTTATTTGTTTTTCTTCAATTCCATCCTTGAGCATTTGTTTTTCATTGAATTGTTTTGTCATGTTTGGTTCCAATTCTTTTAATTGTTATTTTTTAATCATTTTCTTAATTAATTTTTTTTTTCAATTTTTTTATTGACTTTTTGTCCTCAATTTTATTTTTCAATATTTGTTTGGTTAAGAATTTTTTTTTTGTTTTTTTTTTCAAGTTTTCTTTCAACGGGGTTACCTCAGTCTCATGATTCAAATCATAAATCTAAAAGATTAGCTCAGGTCGACTTTGGTCCTTTTCTAAAGCATTTTTTAAAAATATATTTTTTATTTGTATTTTTTTTTTGCTATTCTATTTATGGAGTCATCCCAATTTCATGTTCTAGGTCATGTGTTTGATTTATTCACCCAGGTTGGCTGTCGAGTTCACTCAAGGATTTTTTTATATGTTTCCATCATATCGGCAGGTGTCCATTCTTTATATTTTTCTGATGTGTTCAGCCTTTCATAATATATTTTATGGTGTGGATTTATTCAATCATTTTTGTTTGTGATTATTGTTTAAGTCATGAGTTTTTTAGGGTGGATTTATCTTTTATTTATTTAAATAAAGAAGTTTAGTAAATATAATAGGGTAAATATCGCATCTTTATAGTTTCTTTCTTGGTTATTGTTAATAATTGTTTTATTTACATAAATGGTTAACAATTTATTTAGTTAGATAATTGCCTAGGCTTTTCAAATACTACTTTTTAATTTTTCATGTAAAAAAACACATTGGAGCTTCCTCATATTGTTTTTTTTTAAAAAAATTATAACATGCATGCCAAATTCATGATTTTAAATTTTTTTTAGTTTTTCTCTTTTTTTTATTTACACTTTGTTTGGAAAAAAATATTTCTTTATTCTTTACGCTATGTCTATTTATATCATTCTTTTTGTTCATTTTTTTATTCTTTTGTAATTTGTTTTTAATATTTTTTTCTTTACATTTTTTGTTTTTGAAAATTTACTTTACACAGACTAAGAAAATGATGTTTCAATGTATGTAAAATTGTTTCATTTTTCAGCTACGTTAAAAAATTAGCTTGAAATTATATATATTTTTAATAATGTATATGGTCTTTATTATGTTTTCTTATATGTAAGTTTTAACTTTGTGATTCACGATTATATTTTTACTTGATATAAAAAAAACATATTAATAACACCAACACATTATAACTTTTTTGCGTTGAAAAAACAATTATTCGACCTGTAGTTAGACAAGTTGAATAGATGCGTTAACACTTAATTGTTTTGTATGTATTGACACAAATATTTTTCATCGGCCTTTTAATTTATAATTAGATTTTTTTTGAAAAAAATAAATTTGAAAAGCTTGCATATTTATTTTTTGTTTTTTGGCAAAACATTTATTCGACCAGCAACAAAGCACAGATCACATAACTAGTATATTATCTAATTCTCCAACATGTCATTTTTTTTCCAAGTTATTCTATCCTATCCAAATTTGATATAATTAAAATTTTAATAAATTTGAAAAGCTTGCATATTTATTTTTTGTTTTTTTCCAAAACATTTATTTGACTCGCAACAAAGCGCGGATCACATAACTAGTATATTATCTAATTCTCCAACATGTAATTTTTTTTTTCAAGTTATTCTATCCTATCCAAATTTGATACAATTAAAATTTTCACTTTGAAAATACCTTTGAGTAATAATTTTAATGTTATATAAAAACTTCAAATATTTATTTTTTAAATTTTTTGATAGTTGAGTTATAATATTAAGTTAACCAAGTTGAGATGAGAAGTAATTAGCCGACTTATGCTGGGAGTTTGGCTTTGATCACATTTATGATTTTGAAAATTCCTTTTTCTTATAAAAAATTATTAAATTTAAGAGATTTTTCTATTATATACCTATATAGCTCAAGAGACAATGTTGAAATGAAAAATATTATTTCTTTAATCTCAATGTAAATATTTTTTCTAAAGAATATATTGAAGAATTGGATGAACACAATTAAAAATCTAAGGATATACTAGCTAGGAACTTATCCAATTATTTATGAATATATTGAACTATTTAATTACCGGTATTTTAATTGGTAATTAAAATATTATGATTATTACATAGGATATCGGAATATCTATTTTTTTCTATAGTAGATTTAAAAATTCAGGAATATATTTTGTGGATATAATGTTTATATATTATATAAACTTATATAATGTTATAAGTATTTATCGAAGTAAAAATATACAAAGTAAAAAAAAAAAAAAAAGGAAAAAAAGGAATGGTCGAAACAAAACCAATTGGCTTTAAATATATAGTGAAATCTTCAACTCCAAGTTGAGTGAAATGAGGACTTTGAAGAGCCTCTTGAAGCAGTAAATGATCATCCAACGAGTCGCGGCACGCCTCCAAGTTGGCATCAGCATTTACCAAGGCCGACAAGCAAAGTATTTTTCTCCATTCTTCAAAGTGTGGAATCCAATATGATCGCCATAAAAGCAAAATAAAACGTACAATTAGCTCAAAATACAAGCTACGTCAAATGTTCATTCATTGCTTACAAAATACTCCACAGGCGAATGAAAAGTGTTCCGACAAATTAATAGTAGACCTGGCAGCTCATGCAACCGCATGAAGTAAAGAAATTTAAGAATTTGGTACCCTATTTTGCCAACATTATACGCTCCCCAATCAAGAAGATGGCCAAAAAAGGCGAGCAATGATTCATAATGTAATAACTAGGCGTTGGCATTGGCATTAATTGCCGATAATAATATTGTAGCCAACACCTTCTGATGAGAGCTCTAGAATTCAAGAGGAGTACGTCAAAATCTGCAATACCATGAGTACTATGCCTTGGAATGGCAGCAGTATCCCTTGAGCTATAGAATTCCTCAATGGAGCGCATCATTTGATCCCATGATGGCAACGTTCTTTTCCCTGAAAGTAGTTGAGCAATTCATTTTGCTTGGGCCTCAAAGAAAGGGAACCCTATGATCTGAATTAATGGGATTAAACGCTTAATATTGTATTGTTAACTTCATTGGAAAAAAATTAATCTCTAACTACCGAAGACGTAATGAGAGCTAAGGATGATGGTATGTTGGGATTGAGTGGAAGGGAATCATAACCTACAAAGGAAAGAGAAGAGGGAAGGTGTGCTCATACAAGGGTCCCACTCTGTCATCATCCACAGCTACTATCCCTTTGGTGTCAAGAAATGGGAATGTGTATGAATACCTACATGCATAATTACACGACCGAATTTGAACCATCATTGTTTTATTACAACAATGCATCCCTGAAATTAATAATAATAATAAGACGAAGAAGAAGAAGAAGAAGATGAAGAAGACGATGGATTAGTCATGATTCGCCACAAGGGCAGTTCTGCAAGATTGCCCCCCATATGTGACTGTACGGTCCCAATACTGAAGAGCATCTCACAGTCAAAATCATGATGATTCAATCAAGCAATTTTTTTTGGTTGGGAGACCGAACTTTTATATTTGACTGCCACTAACATATTTCTTTTCTTTTATTTGTCGTAGTATGAAATCTTCAAATACTACAAAAATGTGAGTTGTAATATTATGATTTAAAAAGGGTCGATATGTAACAAAAAACCGATCGATTAGCGCTTTTCAGAATATAATTGTGATTGTTCAAATGTCACTAGCTAAGCATAGTTTAAATGGACCCCAAGTTCGATTTGAATATCCTCCTAACGTTCTTTGTGATTTGATTTTATCTGATTTTTTAGCAATGATATTAAGATATATCTCTTGATGAAGTCGTTGAAACTCCTAATTAATTTGGGATTTTCATGACATCTAATGGGCTGAGGTCGGTAAAGTCGAGAAAAATCTTGGTAGAAAAATTGATGCTTTTTCCTGCTGAAGAGTTTTGGGCTTTTATTGTATCTGCGAAACAAGTTCCACGTTGAATAAGATTTACTCTAATATTTAAGTTCATATTTAAGTTTATTTCCACAACCAAAAAATTAACAAATACAAATAAATACACTAATAAAAAAATTTTGTCAATATATTACAGTGAACTTTACCGATATAATTTTGCATCCTTGTATTCATTAGTAAACACAGATAAAAATTTTCCATCGGTATATACTGATAGAATTGCAGTGAAAAAATAAGGAATAAAAAAAGTCAAATAGTACGATGACATGTAACTTTTACAGAATTCGTTACCAATGGAATTAACTCAACAGTAAAGTACATCCTTATATATGCCAACAAAAAGAATACCTCAGTATATACCGAACGAATTATAGACAATATTATAGTGAGATTCAAAAAAAGACAAATCATACAGTGACATGATATTTTTACTAACAGAATGACTGATGGAGTTACTGATAGAAAATTTTGTCAGTCATTTCATCGGTAATATTTAATTTGTGATCTGACGATCAACCCTCCTCTTCCCCTCCCTCATTTCTCCTTCTTCCTTGTGCATTTTGTTTTTGCAACAAACAACCCCCCCATCTCAATATAATTCAATCTCCCATAACAAATTCGACCATAATAACACTCAGTTTATCAGCATTCATGTTCTGATTAAAATTTTATTGAAGATTCTCCACCTTAAGTAAGCAAATCTACATTTTTTTCATTTGAACATAATTTTAAAATCTTAATTTTATTTTTTTTGCATATTTTTGTAGTATACGTATTTTGTTTGGGTGTTTACTTGTTTTATACTTATTTCATATATAAAAAATTCAATTTGTATGGATTTATGATTTGTACATGTTAAGGTTTATTTTAAATTTTGTAAAATTATATTTGTTTGTAAATTGATGAAACTTATGTTGAATTTTTTACTTCAATGTTTTGTGATTAAATAAATAATGGCTTTTTAATGGGTTCATTATTTTATATAGGTATGATATAAGTAATGGATGATTGTTCATGGATGTTTCAATATTCACCCTAAGGGTTACGGAAGATGGATTATTGTAATGGGGTTTAGGGTTTTATTAATTACACACTATTTAATCCGAGAAATATTAGTGGAGGATGTATTAGATGTACTTGCAAGCAGATGGTAAGATTTTTTTTTATGACATCCATTTTTTCATTTGTAAGTTTTTATTAATATATTTAACTGACGATATTTTTTTATCTTACATGCTACAGTTCTTAAATGCGAGCCAAGCCCAATGGAGCTTTTTATTAAAACGCTTGTGCGAAGTGATGACCGCTAAAAAGAGGTGCAACAATTCATGGGTATTTGATCTTAGTACTTTGTGGTATGTTGGTTTTCAGCCATTTTTTTTATTACGTTATAATTTCCTTCAATTTGATGAATTTATTTTTTCTTTTCATGATACATATAATAGTCGCTTTAGGAGAGATGTGAGGATGATCATTTGACTCATCCAGATATCGATCTAGATTTGTGATTGGAGGAAGGATAGCCCGTGGGCCCGATAGAAATCGGGTGTACGGACTCTTTAACACTACAACCGAAAAGTTGTAAATGGCTCGTAGTGTTTCGACTGTTAGATCCTCACAATCGGTTTCAAGCACTTAAACTCTAGTGTTTGCGGTGATGTTAGACCAACGATTATAGGATTAGATGACCTATCTTAATGAAAAATATGAACGACTCACTACAGATCATGAAGAACTCCACCATGTGGTAATGGAGATAAGATCACATATGGGTGATCCATGTGCTCCTTCTTATTGGCCCTACGGTCCTGACGACGACCAACCTTATCCTCCTCCTCTAGTACTAACTCTATTTTAGATTTATTATATTTGAACCTAAAAATGTTTAAATTTGAAATAAATATTTAATTTTTATATTATTTTAATGTATTTTAATTAATTTTCTGCTTTTGTTCAATATATTTTTGTAAAAAATATATTTTAAATTAAAACTGATAGGGTTACCGACGGAACACTTCTGTCAGTATATTCTAGAGAGTTGGAAAAGAATTCCTGCAAATATCGCTATTACTGTTAACTCTCCGATAAAATTACAGATGGTTTTCCATCGGTGATAAATTATATTTACTGACAAAAAAATAAAAACACCAATGGAATTACATACAGTTTTCTTATCAATAATATGTTAAATTTACCGATGGATTCACCGATATAATGAAGTGGGACGATTGTTTTTATGTGCTTTGTTTGTCTGTGAATTGATCGTTAAATTTATTACTGATGAACTCACCAATAGACCATAAATTACCGACGAAGGTTTTTCCAATGAACTGTTTTCGTCCGTGATCTGGTCAGTAAAATATATATTGATGAACTATGAGAGTAAATACCTACGGAAAGTTTCATCGGTAAAACTATTGATCCTAGTAGTGTTGATCTAGTGACAACCATGCAAAAACTTTAAATGATGAAATATGTGTTTTTTGTGTGTAGAGAAGAGATTTGTATGTTCTTTGTTTTGCTCAATGTGATCTTTGTGTAATGTTGTTAAGATCAAGATCCCTTTTTCTTCCTCAAAACCTTAGAATATATAGTCATGAAAATATCTATAAAATATTTGGAAAATAAATGTGAGAAAGTACTATTCATGAATAACATAAATCTTATTACTATTCATGAGTAGTAATAAGTAGTAAATTAGGGTGAGCTAACTCGATGAGACTGAAACTCAAGCTTGGTTGGGTCTTAGTCTAACCAAGCTTCATGAAGACTAAAAGTTGAGCTTTATTGGGCGTTGGCCTAACCGAGCTTTATAAAGCTCGGTTCAGCCTAATCAAGGGAAGATAGAGAAAGAAATGAGAGAGAGAGAGAGAGAGAGAGAGGAGAGGTGAGATAGAGAAGGGTAGCTCAGTTGGGTTGTGACGTAACTGAGCCAAAATAACTTGGTTGGACCATCTTAAGTTAAGGCTCGATTAGGCAACCCAACTGAGCTTCCACATTAACATTTTTTTTATAATATCATTTCCCCCCTGAAGTCTTGTAAACATATATGTCTGGAAGACTTTAACCAGCAAGAGGGGGAGAGCATAAAAATATTTCCTATATGATCATTGTCGCACGTGTGCGGCGTCGCAGCGATCGTCCTCCACTCACTCAATGTGTATGTGTATCTGGAAAATATGGGGAGACAAGGAATTCTTTATCTCTTAGTGGTGGAAAAATAGAATGGGAGTCGCCACCTAGTATTCTGGTCACTAGGAACCCTAACTGGTCTTAGAAATCGGGTACGGAGACTGGTTGCGTAAAGGGAAGATATTAGCACCCCAAATACGCCCTACCTAAGGTAAGCTGCATTGTTTTATTGGTCTAATCAAAATCTAAGGTTTGGTCGGGTTTTCTAATTGTTGGTTCGTCTATAGTTCAAGAAAAGCTCTTCTCAGTAAGGAGGTTCTTATCTTATAGGGCAAAGCCTAACCGTTCTAATGTCTATAAAAGAAAACTACCTTTTTAATATCGGGAGTATGTTTTACGTATAAATTCATAATCCCTGATATTAAGAAAACAAAATAATTTTTTGGAATTTTTGAAATATTGGTCAAGTTCTCGTGACTTTAATAAACTGGTTATTAAAGTCAAAATGCATGCTAAAATATTTTTTTTGAAGTTTTCTTTGTTGTATGAAAATATGATGTAATTTTTTCTTTAAGAGACTTGGTCGTATGCATGAAAACAAAACACTTTTTTTGAAGACTTGACAAAAACCGGGTATTTTAATATCGGATTTGTATCTTTACAGTCTAAAAATACAAACCGATATTGATCAAAATGCAGTAACGAAATTGCAGAAAATCACATATTTTTTGAAAGGTTTTTTTTGGAATTTTGAAAAAAAAAATTACTAGACCAGACCCGGTCCAAAAGGAGACTGGGCTGAAATCGGCCCAAAATAAAACGGGCCTACTTTCTACAGGGCTGGACTCAGCCCAGCCGCATGGGCTGGGCTGATGTTCCAGCCCGAAATGAACATAGACTGGTTACTGTGCATGAGCACAGTAACCAGTTAATTAATTAGTCGGTTACTGTGCACCTGCACAGTAACCAGCTAAATAATTTCTTGCTTGCAGAACGTGCACAGTGCACGTTCTGCATGCAAGAAGATGAACAACCGAAGGTGATAAGGGGAAGAATTACCTGGGATGATGAGCCTGGATAGGTGGGCTGACGGTGGTGCTGGTGGCCGATTCGGCGGTGGTGTTGTTGCGGCCTTCTTCCTCCTCCCTACTGTTTCGGCACTGCTTTTTCTCTTTGTTTCCTTTGCTCCCTCTGTCAACAACGTTCTTCTCTCTCTGTAGCGGCTTCATGGAGATGCTGGTGGTGGCGGCCTGGGGAGTGGCTTGGACGGTGGTCGGCCTTTCTTCCTCTTCTTCTCTGCGTTTTTCTTCAGCTTTGTTCGCCTCTGTTTCTATTTCTTCCTTCTGCTTTTCACGGGCCGTTGTCGACTAGGAGGGCAATGGTAGCTGGCGGTGATGCTGGTGGAGGTGGAGAGGAATCCGACGATGCCTCACAGTGATTATGAAGGTGGCAGTGGTTGGGAAGCCCGATGACAGCAGCGGTTTTCTTCTTCCTCTTCCTCGTGCAGAGGTGCAGGTTGCTGCCTTTTCTTCAATGGTGCAACGACGGGTGGGAGGAAGATGATGAGCTGAGGAAGGCTGACTATGGCGTGGGCAGTGCTGCTGTGTTTGTGCTCCTGGTGGCGTTGGTGTCGCGACAGCCGGCTGTGGTCGCTCTTCCTCTTCTCTTCTGTCATTGCTTCTTCTCTCTGTTTCTGTCACCTTGTTTCTCTCTAAACAATTCTTTGTCTCTCTCTCTCGGTTTCCCCTTTCCCTCTCTTTCTTCTTTCTTTTTCCTTTCTTCTTCCTCCTCTATTCTCCCCTGTTTTTTTCTTTTCGTTTCTGTCTCTCTCTCCCTCTCTCGTTCTGCTGGCATTGGCAGCACTGATGGTGACGGAATGGCTGTGCTGGATGGTGGTGGCCGAAGGCCACGGTGGAGAGAGAGGAGCAGCTGCTGGGAACCCGAAAAGGATGATTTTTTTTTCTAACTTTGTATCTGCTTCGTTCCCTCTCTTTTTCTGTTTTTCTTCTCTTCTATCTGGCCTCGGATTTCTATTCCTTTCTCCCTTCTCTCGTCTTGCTTCCCTCCCTATCACTGCCCTTCTCTCTTTCTCCAAAATTTTGCCCCCCCTGGTTTCCTTTTTTTCCCTTTTCTCCCCCTCCCCTTTGTCTTCTCCCTACTCTGTATTTATAGTCGCGGGAAGAGAGGGGCACCTTACCACTGCCATGGCACAGGGTAAGGTGGCTATGGGAGATGCTTGCAGGGGATGGTTGCTGAGGCATGGGTGTCCTGTGGCAGGGTATGTGTGGGTATGGGTAATGCCGGGTTTCTTGGGCAAGTGGGGTGGTAATAGAGAGCGGGAAAAAACATTTCAAAAATCTTCTTCTCCCCTGTCTCTGCATTTTGCAAGGGAGAAGAAACAGCACTGTGCCATTCAAAACGGCAGCGTGCAGGTTTTTTTTTTTTTAAGAAAATGAAAATGAATTTGGGAGGAACCCAAAAATGGGTTATGACAATCATGACTTTGAGTATTTACCTCTATTTAAAATTCATGAAAGATCTTGTCAATTGTTTATAGAGAAAGATCTATGATGTTTTTGGAGACAGTAGTTGTAGGTACTTAGATAAAGTTGGTCACAAGGACCTTAAGATAATGGTCACAGTGAACTAAAGACAATGGTCACTAGGACCTAGAGAATATCAGTCGCGGGGACATGGCAACATAATATAGATTAATGAAGACTTCTCCATTGATATTTAATGGAGACCCTTCGTGTTTAAAGAAATAAAAATGCATTATTTTCTTCTTCTTCTTTTGAATTCAAAAGATGATAAATATATAATTTATGAGATTTATCTTATTTGAGGTTGTATATCACTATGATAGTTTCCTGTTTATTCTATTGTATCTCCTCCTTCATAAATTCTTAAAGGTATTCTCAAGATATTAATCTTTCTATCTTTTTTGTAAGTGCATGACACTTTTGTGTGTTGTGTCCATGATTATGGTGAAAGAGACAAAACTTGTTAGGATTTCTTGTGTTTTAACCACTTTTCATTGGTGTCAATATTATAGGAAGTCCTTTTCTTTTATGCCAATCAACACATCAACATGTGTTGTTGTAAGAGGTGTGGTCACAAGCTCAAGGAATGTCAGGCTGTAAACCCCTAGATAAAATCCATGAGGATAATGAAGTAAATATTATGTTCAGATAGTAAATTGCATATTTGAATTAAAAAGATGACTTTATATTTAAGAAGTTGAAATAAAATGTTCATGTGTTCATTTAAAAAAAATATATATATGAAAAATAGTGGAAAAATAAAAACAAAGAAAAGCAGATAAAAACCAAATGGAAAAGATAAAAGATGAAAGAAATGTTCTAGGATACAATTTAATGTAGTCAGTTTAAACTTAGTATGAAAATGCATCTGAACCCAGAAAATATTACCAGGCGAACATGAAAGGTACAATTTAAAGCCCTAGCATGAAAATTGATAAACATGTGCTAAATATGGAGATTTTTTTTATATAAATTTAGGATGAAAATAGTTAGAAAAGTATCTTATAATTTTCAAATAAATTAATTTATGGTTTAAGCCCTGCATACATTTATGTAATTTTTAACCCGAGAAGGATGAAATTTTAGGAGAATTTGTATTATAAATAAAGATTAAAGTTCCAATGAATTAGTTTGAAAATCTTGATGATTTAAGTGGATAAAATAGTACAAAAATTCAAATTTTGGCATAAAAATTACTTGTCGTCCAATTTGACACAATCAAACATAACTCTTAATCCAAGTATTGATTGGGCTAGAATTTATTTTACAAGGAGACTCCTAACATATTTTTGTTCATTGCGTAAAAAAATTAGGTCAATCAAAATTTAGGAAGGTTGTACAAATTTACCAATAGCCGAGAGATAATACTTGGAATAAGTGAGAAAGGCATTGTGGTCACTCTACTTAAAAATAAGCATGTCAGTTCCATTTAAATGGAGGAGCTAACGATGATGATAAGAGAAAGTCCCTTATTCTTTTCTCCATTATTTCATCTCATTTTCTCTTAGAGAAACACCATGGGACATTTTTTTTGTTGGAAAAGTGAGTTAGTGGCTAAATCATCCAAACACTTAAACACAAAGCTTAGGAAATCATCTAGAGATAGAATAATAGTAGAGAGAGACAAAGTGGAGAATTAGAAGGAAAATGAAGGTTCATGAAGAGGATTTCAGTTTAGGGGTGTGTTTTGGGCATCAAAACAACAGTAGAAGCTTGCTAAGTCTGCCCAGTTCACTTTGATATTGATTTAGTAAGTTTCAAACAACAATTCTTAAATTGTCCATATTAGGGGGTTAATTTGGGAAAAATGTAAATTAAGCGTTAATTTATGTAGTTGAGTTTATGTATCATAGAAATATAAAAATTATATATAATTAAAGTGAAGAAACTAGTTAGAATTGAGGCTTCTATGGTCGACCACTTAGAGGAAGAATATAGGAATTGATAAAGTGTATTAAATTATGTATTTTAATATTTTTTTATGTAGTTTTAAATAGAAATGAATTACTGTAATTGATTTACATTGTAACATCTCAATGTTTAGTGCAATTTCACACATACATGATACATGTACAATAAAATAAGGGTCAATATATATCCATGTTAATTATTCTACTTTCGATGGAGTTTTCTCTGTATCTAGACCATACCAAGTTATCGACCACTTCACATATAACACAACCAATTCCACCACATCATGGTCCAACCATCACGAACCTTAATCCACATCAAACTCAATATCACTTCACATTAACAAACAAAGCAATTACCAAAACTAACTATATAAACATACAACATAATCTAAAAGTATAAAAATAAAAACATAAACATATACAAATAAAAGGAAAGAAAGATAAACATAACTAAGTAAAGGTGAAACTAAATCGAACATTCACTCACAAGCTAACTAAAGGAAGAATTATAGGATAAGTATAGATTCAATTAATTATACATGATAGGTTTAACTTACACAATTATACCTAAGACAAAAACTACTTCTAAAATTATATCAACATAAAAAATATCAAATTATATATTACATTAGACAACAATATATATATATATATATATATATATATATATATATATATATATATCAGAAGATCTTTTTATAACAATCTATAGCATTACTAATCATAACTTGTTATTTAATTTATTTCTATACTTTAACTTAACCTTATCTTTTATATATATTAATATTAGATTCCAAATCTCTTGATACAAACCAAGTCATATTCGAATTTGACCTTAAAATATATGCTGATCAGTTTTGCGAAATTAGACATATTTCTCAAACTATACATCAAAACAAGCTGAAATTTTATAAGAAGATGCTAGACACATGAAACTATATTTTAGTAAATTTTGAGGTCAAATGAAGTTCAAGAAAATATAATTTTAGAGGGTTGAATTTACCAGAAAAATCTTGTCAAAAATAACCAAACTAGACCTTTGTGTATAATTTGCGATTCAAATTGGGCTGGAAACTAGATATTTCAAGCTTTACAACCATATATGGTAGGCCCAATAATTCATCCAAACAAGATAGAACGACATGTTTGAAGTTAATACTGAAAATCTACCAAGAATGTGTGAAAATTGGAGATTCGAGCTATATGGAGGAATCTTAGCATGAAGACTTTGTTTTTATTATCATATTTTATTTATTTATTTATTTATTTAATGTTGAATAATTTTTTAATTTGGGTTTGTTCTAGCCCATTAGACATTGTTTAAGGGTTCATTTCATTATTGGACTTATGTTAGTTGAGTAGTAGTTTAAGCCTATTAGCTTGCAATCCAAAAAGGGTTCATTAGGGTTAGTTAGAGGAGACTATAATATGTTTTTTTTAGCTGCAAATTTCAGTGCAAGTTGGAGAATAAACATGAGTTTTTTTCATTTGTTTTTTATGGCAAAATAACCTTTCTTTGTAGGGATAAAGATTGTACACTGACTTATCAAAGATTAATTGGCATCGTGATGTCATTCACATACTTAGAGTTTTTAGATATAAGATTATCTCTAAGTCCAAGTTTTTTTCCAATACTTTTGGTTCTTAGGTACAGGGTTACTTCTAGGTCAAGGTTTTATCAATAATGTTGGAGGTTGGTTGACTACATGATCAAGAGGTTTGCATCAGTTGGTATTAGAGCTAGGCTCCAAAAATTAGGTTATATCCTTTTTTTCGTCTTGTTAGTTACAACTTCCTTAGTTGTAGTTGTTTTGGATTCAATTTTTTATTATTTCATTTAGATCCTGATAGTTTTCATCTAGGGTTCCTTAAAAAAAGGTGTTATTTTAGTTTTTTTATCTCAAAATATATCAGTAGTGTACGAAGTAAAAAAATAACGTCAAAAGGTCACTTTTATTGAATTTGTCATAGTATACAAACAAGAGATAATTTGGACCAAACCAATTCAAAAAAATTTCAAATTTTATCTACTAGTTCTAGTAGTCCTAATCACACCTCATATAAAATTAAAGCTCACTTGGAGATCGTTTGCTATAGTAACCAAGGTCAGGATTAAAACTTGTCATAACAAGTCAGATTCATATCAAAAGGGAATTTTAGGTCAAATAAATTCAGAAAATTATCAAATTTTATATATTGGGTTTTAGGGTTTTAATCACATTCTATATAAAATTTGAGGTCATTTGGACTTTTTTTTGCTATAAGAACTAAAATCAGGATTGGAACTTGTTGTAATGGTTCTAATTTGCGTCAATAATTCAAACTTGTTTTGCTGCTGTTATTTTTCAATTATGAAAGTATAATAACATCATAATTGATATATTTAGGTGTCGATTAATTTTTTTATATAAACTATGCATATTTTTTCTTTCGTGTCTTTAAAAACATCTATTTTTCATACAAATTTGCTTGTTGCTCGTGAAATTGTAATCGTAATTTTATCTTTGCTTGTTTTCATATTTTTCATGCTTCTTGAGTTATATAGACATATGTTGATAAGCTTTTAAGGCTTTTATATTTGTGTTCATTTCAGTTCTGCAAGAGTTGAAGAAGGTAAAACAAGAGAAAAAAGACGTAGCGAGCATATTTGAGTAAAAAACCTATATTTGAGTGAAATACAAGAGGTGTAAACACATAAAGGAGTGGTTAAGGAATATATATTTCTTGTTAACTAACCAATATTTAGATTCAAAGATATCAAGAGCAAACAACAACATGGCATCACAGATAGGAGATAATGAAATTGTAACTTAGTAATGCATTATGAATCAAAGGATGGATCAAATGGCCAACAAATTTGGAGATAGGTTGGATAGGTTGGAGAGGCAACATGTTAATAATCATGGTATGGTTCAAATTAAGCCTAAGTGAGGAGTATTTAATGTTAGGAGGGTTGTTAGGCAAGTTAACACTAATATGGATGAGTTTGTGGTTGATAATGTGAACATAAGTAATATTGATTTTGAAGATGTGTCCGTAGGACATGGGAACATTTTGTACAAGAGCAGAATTATTAATTTGTAGGTGAAAGATATGGTGATAATTTTGGCTAGAAGGGTAATTATAGGTACTAGAACCATTATGTTGAATTAGGAGGAGATTTATGTACAATTAAGTTAAATGTATTGACTTTTCAGGGAAAGAATGATCTAGAAGTTTATTTAGAATGGGAGAAGAAGGTGGAGTGGATTTTTTAGTGTCATAATTATACAGTACCTAAGAAAGTTAAGCTTGCTATGATTGCTTTTACTGACTATACCATTGTGTGGTGAGATCAATTAGTGACAAACTACAAGAGGAATTATAAGAGACAAGTTGATACATGAGATGAAATTAAATCCCTTATGAGAAGGAGATGTGTGCCTAGCTACTATTATTGAGAATTGTATCAAAGGTTGCGGAGTTTGAGTCAAGGTACAAAAAGTGTTCATAAGTATTTCAAGGAGATGAAACTTGCTATGATTCGAGCTAATGTTGAGAAGTATAGGGAGGTTATTATGGCTAGATTAATGAATGGCTTTAATAATGATATAACTCATATTGTGAAGTTGCATCATTATGTAAAGTTGGAGGATATGGTTTATATGGTAGTGAATGTAGAGAAACAACTTAAACAGAAGGGTACCATTCAACAAAGCTAGCCATTAGGCCCTTCAAAACCTTGGAAACCCAATTGAAAAGCTAACACTAGGGGTGGTCCATCATAACAAAATAAAGAGGGCAAGGTTGAATACCCTAGAGAGAAGAAAGACACCTCGCCTATTGTTAAAGTAACAATGTTACTCCTATTTCTTATAACTGCGACATTAAATGTTCTCATTGTCTGGGTTTTGGTCATGTTGTTTCATAGTCTCCAAACAAAAGAGTCATGGTTATGAAAGCTAATAATGAGCTTGAGACCGATAGGGAGAATGGAACACATATGTCTAGTTCTTGTCATAGTAACACATATGTCCTCTTTTTCCCCTAGGATTTCTTTTTCAATAACATTAAATTTCACCTCTTAAACACTCATTTACTCATGTTTAAGCATGCCTAACCACCAATTTATAAAATCCCCAATTTTTACACTTAAGAACCCTAATTAACAATTCAAACAATTAGACAAAATTGATGTTGATTTTCCATCAAACTCACTCAAACAAGTATAGAACTTCTTACCATGAAATAATTTGACCTCAAAATGCTAGCCAAATGAGAGTTTCCCAACTTTCCCCTTCTTTCTTCACCTTCTTTGCTTTCTCTCCTTACTTATTCTTCCTAAATCTCACTTACTGAATCCTAAAATATGGTTTTCATAAGAGATAATGGAAGATTTAGTATGATCTCACTTTCTCTCTCTTTTTTTCCACATTTTTCTTGCTTAATTTTCCTCCCTAAATGGTTGGCTACCTTACATGTATTTATAGGGAACAATTTTAAAAATACCCTTTACATCTCTTCCTTTAAACCTTTTGTTTTTCATAGGCAATATTTCTCGGGTCCTAATGTCGGTTTATACCAGACTTAAAATGAGTGAATTCAAATTTCATTAAACTTTATGTCACAACATTGTTTTTTGAAAAATTATTTTCATTTAGTTTTTATCTATATTTTTGTATTTTTTTTTTATTTTTCTGCTATTTTTTGTAATTTATTTTTTAAAAACCCATACCTTAAAATTTTATTTTAATTTCTTCCATTTTTCATCATCCCCTTTAATTAATTATTCCTTGTACTCACTTATCATAGTAGTCCTTTCATTACTTTTATGTGTTTCTTCTCAAGGGTTTACATACATCATATAAGGTATTGAATTTGGGAGATGGTAGAATAATTGTGTTGGGATATGAATGTTATATTATGGTTATGATGAGAATGTGGAATGAATATATGTATATATACATATAGTTTAGGGTGAAATTAAAGGAAATTGAGACAAGTTATGGAAGAAGAAATGGTTGTGATAAGGTTGTTCATGGGTATAACTAAAAGGTTTTTGAGTTAATTGATATTAATTGTTCATGATTGTGTTTACATTTCATGTATTGGTTGAATAATGATGTTTAGAAATGAGTTTGATTGATTATTCTTATTTAAATTTGAATTTTTTACACTTTGTAGAAATTCTAAAATTATTTGTAAACAGATGTATTAGCATTAAATTATAGAAATTTTATGCAGGATTATGATGGAATGAAAGAGAAAACACATTGTTTAAGAAGGGTCGCCAACCAAATGATGTTTGTTGGTGGATGAGATGGTTGATGAAATGTATAGTGAAAATTTTGTTGTGTGACTTGAATATGTTGTTGCATGTAAATTGGTGGAACAAAAAGGTTGTTATGATAGCCCATAAACATTGGGATTATAAACCCCTAGAAAATTTAGAAGGAAATAATAGTACATAAATAAATAAATACACATAATTTATTGAGTATAAATACATGATAAATAAGTGAGGAAAAGAAAGTATGGTGTGAAGAAGTATTGGAGAAAATCTCAGTTAAAAATGATAAAAAGTTCATAACGATATGGTGATATGGTAACTTGTTGTAAATAACTAAAATAGTAAAATAATATAAATTGGGACAAGAAATGGTCATTGGAGTTTAGTGGAATAATTAATTCGATACAAAAAAAAAATGAAACAAAAATTTTAGATTTTTGGTAGAAAATCACTTATCGACTAGTTTTGCTTTATCAAGCATAACACTCAATCCAACAATTGAATCATATTGAAATTCTGTCAATTCTTAAAAGGAAAAAAGACAAGGATTGGAATTGATACGGTTAAGTCATGTATGACATTAAGCATGTTGAAAAGATTTCAAGAAAGGTAAATTGTGCATTGATTTCAAGAAAGCAATAAAACAGGTAAAGAGATAATTGAATAATCATTAGAATATCAAAATGGGATCAAATGGACATTAAATAAAAAGAATAGAAGTAATGATCATGGATATTCAACGGTCATTGTGAGGAATTGTTGGAAAAGAAAGCAATTAAATGAGTTGTGAATGGTGATAATTAAAAAAATATAATTAAGGTTTAAGTAATTTGAGTTGGAATAAGATATTTTATAATTTAAATTGTGCTTGTAAGATGATGTAAGAAATGAAATGGACATTACTTGTATGGAAACATGATATCGAAATGATAAAACGGAATTGAAAAAAGAATTCAACAGAGGTTGATAAGTATGTATTAAGTTAGGAAATGATATAGATTTAAAATAGTTAAAGAATATTAATAAGAATGGTATCTCTAGTGTTGTTACTCACTTTTGACCCTACAAAAAAACAAGAAAAGAAAAAAAAAAAAAAAAGAAAATCCAAAATACAAGAGGACATGCATGAAGAAAACCTTGATGAGTGCCTAAGATTGGTGGACGACAAAGATAACAAATGGAAAAGTTGGAGAACAAAAAAAAAATGTACAAGATTAGCAAAATTCACAACCCAATTTTGATTGACAAAAGGCCCAACTAGTGAAAATATTTTTATCTTGGGTAAAGAAACACAAATTTGGATGGGTAAGGACTCAATGAGAATTTTGGAAGATTTAATTAATTTTATTATGGACTTAATTGCAAGGAAAATAAGTTTTTGGAGTCAATTTGGGTGTTAATTGGAAAACATTGAAGTTTAGGGATTAAAATTAGACTTTGGAAGGTTGAATTGGTTTAATCAGGGCCTTTATTGTGAAAACAATAAAATTTAAAGGCCATTTAAAGACTTAATTGTAGATTACCAACACCAAGGATCAATCTGTAAGTGGCGCACAATTTCAGGGGTAGAAATTGATGAAATCAGCGACCAAATTAAAAGAAATTGAAATTTTCATGGTCAATTAAGGATGAAATTGAACAATTGAAAGCCAAAGACTCATTTCTAAAAGGAGTTGAACTTTAGGGTGAATATTTGAATTTGGTAAGGGTATAGTTCCATGCAATTAAAAGTTGGTAGACAATTACAAGTGTAATTGAAAGGAATTGGAAGAGTAGATACCAAATTTAAATTGACTAAACCTTATATTAAGAAAACCTAACTTCTAGGGTTTAACTTAGATGACATTTTGTTCACTTACTGTTTATCTTCTTTTTTGGCAATTTTGGCTGGTTTAGTAAAGGTATCTTCAGGTGAATGAATATGGTGTTTCTGACCACCTCAAGGGATGTAACCACCACTATTCAACTAAGAAACAACCCCTCTAAAACCCAATGCCTATGAAATTGGATGTTTACACTTAATTCATCTATAGAAGTCTCAAACATCTTGTCCCTGGTCAACTTTCTTTGCATTTTCAAATTCTAGGCTGATCAAGTTGGTATTTTTGGATGAATGAATGAGAAGCTACAAACCTCTGAATTGAGCACGATTTGTCTTAGGCAATGTTGACATTGTATTTGCTCCAACGATGCCTCGAAAGTGAACAACCCAGTCAACCATGACTGTGATACCTATTCAGAAAAATCACTAACTTTTTTCATATGTTCACACTCAAAAATTTCTCAATAGGTTCTTATCAAGGATTAGTCGCAATTCTCTCAAAATCAGAAGACCAAAAAACAACTCCTTGGTCTTCAAATTTAGAAAAACCACTAAGATCCCCAAAACCAAAACCACCACTACAAAACCAGCCTAGTAAATGGTTTTTTTTTTTTTAATCTAAAACCCTTCCATTCCAATTAGAGGGCCAAGATTTATCAATCATTATCAATCTTTGATTAAATCCACCAAAAAATCCCTAGCAAAACCCTATATATAACCCCTAAAAATCAAAGCTGAGGAGGAGGGAAAAAAAGAGAAAAGGAGGAGAGAAATAAGAAGGAAATACCCTAGTTGTGAGGGTTTACAAGCCTAGTACATGGGTTTATTAAGTTTTGAAAGTGCACTAAGTTTATGAAAGCAAAAGTTTACAAAGGAGAGCAAAGAAGGTAGTAATTGTTTTAGGGTTTCGAAGGTATATTTTTTAACCTAAAAGTGGAGTCTATATGGCCTACTTTAGGAGATTTTGGTGGTCATTTAGTTTTCATTTATTTTTGCAAATAGAGTGATGCTTAAAGAGGAAAGGTTGTGCTTTTTTTTGTGATTTTGATTATATGGTTTGATATTTGTTTTTAAGGCGTGTTTGATTTTTTTTAAATGTGACGAAAGCTTTCTAGTTAGGTTAGTTTTGATATTTGTATTTAAGGTGTGTTTGATTTTTTTTAAATGTGACGAAAGCTTTCCAGTTAGGTTAGTTTTGATTAAAAAAAAAAAAATGTTTGTTTGTTTAGTTTAGTTTGATTAATGCATTGTGAAGCAATATTGTTGATCATGGGATTACAAGGCTTGTTCATGACCAAAATATGTTTAGGAAACTAATTTTGAATCCGAATTACATAGACATATAGGCTGGATAGATTTGGTAATTTTTGGAATTGAAACTTCATACATGTTATTGATGATTTGATGTTATTTGTTTGTTCCATGAATTCAATTATGCTTGGCATTTGTAATGTAGTTTGTGAGGACCAAAAGTAGTGTGTTTAGAGGTCTAAAAAGCCAAATCTTGGCTTTGATAGTAGTTCTTCAATTTCTTGAATTGTTTTAGATTTTGGGTTCATGTTATTCCCATAAACTTTACCTTAGCCTCTTGGTTTTGAGCTGTTTGGGTTAATTCTTGGCACATACATGTTAGCTTGTCATCTTTAGCAAATAATCTATAGTTAAAATGCATCAATAACACGTATTCATGTATTTAAATTTTAAGGTTCTTTCGACTTCCCAAACACATTTTGATCAAATCACGACTTTTGAGTGTTAATTGAAGAAAATGGATGTTAGATTCTTGATCTATACACTATTATGAACAAAACGTTGCCCCTGATTGGATAAAAACTTATTTTGTTTATGATTTGTGTTTGCTAGGTTTTAGTTTGAATGTTCATCGTGTTTGATCTACTTTTGTGAAAAAGATTTTTTTTTTTAGTTTTGATATGTTATTGGTTTAATAGTTTATTTTGCTTTAATTTCAGGTCAAGCCATGGTTTTTTTATTCGGTTCAGGGTTAAACCAGTGTTTTCGAGTTAACCCAATTGGTTTTGTTTTGGTTTAGGTATTAAGGCTTTATTTGGTTGGTTATCTTTTTTGTTTTGTTAAGAATAACTTGGCATAAGGGGTTGTTTGGCAAACATACCCTATGCCTATTTTAACAATATTTTTTTTGAATAAAAATAGTTTTTTTATCAAACAGACCCCAAATAAATTCCTAAGAGTTCTAAAAAAGTTTCAAGGACCAATTTAAAATTATTTATGGGTCCCTCACATATTTTCTAGAAATTGTATTTAATATTATGGTTATAGACCTACACTGTAAGATGTTGACCTGGTATTAAAATATTTGTTTTTCATTGAAATCTCAAAAATTTCCAAAATTTTGTAAAAACATTTCTAATTTCAAAATTAATATATATATATATATATATATATATTATTTGGTGTATATTCGACCAAGTCTCTTAAAAGATAAAAATCATATTTTGGTTAAAAAAAATATAAACATATGGTACGATTTAGCATTTTTTTTTATAAATACACAAAAATTCAAAAAATATCTTTGCATACATTTTTGGATTTAATAGCGAGTTTATTGAATCTATGAGAACTTGATCAATATTTTAGTAACCCTTAAAAATTTTAATTCATGAGAATTGATGGTCAATATTTTGGTATAAATGGTGGACCTACAAGTAGGCTGTCATTTAAATACCACAAGTTGACTTGAAAATGCCCAAATTTATTTCAGATATTCACAATTTAATTGGAACTATTTTTCACTGCAATATACAAGTTGTGGAAAACGTTTTCACTTTTTAGAATAGGTGAATCTTGTCAGGGCACCTACGTGGATTCTTCCCACAAGAATTCATTTGAGCATAAGAACCCATAATGAATTTGAAATGCCAGATTTATTTATAAGAATAAATCTTTATTTTATTCCATAGATGGACCATCAGTTACGAACCCATCAATACCTTTAAGCCATATCTAGACCACACAATGCAGCTTACCTCAAGTAAGGTGCACTAGGGGGTGTTATACCTTCCCTAATCACAACCAGCATCTTACCCTATAATTTCATATAAGACCAGTCCACCCGAGTCTCCTAGTGACCCTGAATAAAACAACTAGGTGAGGACTCCTTGATCTTGACATTGCAACGTCGAGCGCAAACGTGTGACAAAATGGCGACTCCATTAGGGATTTTATATTTTTGACAGTTTTGGACTAGACGTTGTGTGTTTTATATGCAGTTTATGTGATTTGTTGTGTTTAATTTTTTGCATTTGGCCTTTTGTTTTTTACACTTTAGCATGTTTTTTCCGACTCATGCATATATGTTGAATATGGATGAATGTCTTCATGCATCACTAATTTATTTGTGATATATCACTTCGAAATGCACATACATGAAAACTTCAGGTTAGGTTGGAGAGTAGTGGCTTATCCTATGACTTTTAGTCATGGTTTAAGATCATGAAATTATCTAACTCTTTACTGAGTGCTCAAACTGACAGTGATTGGTATGCGTACCATCCCACTACCTACTAAGCCTTTATATTACCTTCACGAGTGTAACCGCTAGAAAAACAAGAGATCCTTTTGAGACTAGATATTACCTACCTCAATGTGTCATGTAAAATGACAAATAACCTGCCTATAGGATGTATGTTCCACAAATAAACACTATTGCATCAAGACATATTTAACCTTAAAAAGCATCTTGAATTGCAGGACTTAAGGCTGATAACATGGTCATCATTAAAGAGATGACCTCTGTTGAATACAAGTTGGATTATGAATCCCTACAATTGTTAGAAAGAGATTGCTTGAGACTGGATGATAGTAAATTGCCATTAATCAGAAATGAGAGTTGTTCTAGAAACAACTTGAAGAAGCGCATCTCACACATAAAAAGCATCTACGAGGATGAGTTTTTGAATAAATTTTGGGAGGATAATGGAAATTATAAAGGTGTCCATGCAAAATGTTGCAATGTCGCGGTCACACAAATTAATTACCCTAACTTAAACAAATAAGATAATATAAAGCAAGTAAGGGGTCGATCCTAGGAGGAGAACTAGTTTAGGAATTTATGCTAAATGATTCGAAGTTGAGGGGGTTTGAGATTATTTAAGCTATACTAGTGTAAATAAAATAAAGTAATCAAACTAAATTAAATAAACCAAAACTTATTAAGAGAAAAACCTTGGACTCAAGTAAACATCAACCGACAAAAATCAAAATTCATCATTGAAACGATATTTATTTATATTCTGAATATTTATATTTATTTAATATTAGTAAGTTAATTGATCTGCGGTATAACTAACCCTTACCATTAAACAACCACAGTGTCTGTACTAATAATTTAATTCAATAGCATCCTTAACCACAGTGTTTTCCCTAAGATTAACAATATAGATCAACCATATTTATTAAACTTAGTTGCTTCATAATTTAAATATCAGTACTTCGATTTTGATAGAAAGCTTAGTAATATATTGGTTAAAATAATAACTTGGAGTCTGCTATAACAATTAAACTAAATAATCATAGGAAATAAGAATATGAAAACATTCATACTCATCACATAAACTGAAAAGTAAAGATAAAATAGATCTCATAGTTTTGAAATCTGAAGGTTTCTGTATCCTTTCAAAAAAAAAAACTTAGCTCTGTATGACTATAAAAAAAATTAAGGAAGAGAAAAGATGAAAGCATAATTTCAGATGAAGAAAAAAAAGGTGAGAGTTTCTTTCTTCTTTCTAGCTGCCACCCGTTTTTCCTCTTACTAGTCTATTTGTATCCTAAAAGAAATTTAGGAGTCCTTTTCAAAGTATACAATCTATGTTTAAGTAGTACAATAATTCTTTCTTATAAAGAAGGAAAAATAGTTTTGCATAAAATCTTCAAGCTTTGAATTTGAATATAGTGAAGTTAATTTGCCCAAATAAAGACCTTTTCCATATATAAAATAATTGTCATGTCGATTTGGATGTTTGAGAAGTAAGTTAGACTTTTTTCTTCATAAAATCTGTATGCTAGCAAAATTTATGGGTTGTTTTAGAAAAATCATATCTCTCTCATTTAAGCTCTTTTTCTACTACAATTTGGTAGGTTGATAGTTCTTTGAGTCAAGAATCCAACAAAATTGCTTTTGCATCTAATGAACTTCTCTAACTCAAGATATCAAGTCGGAATGGTCGAAGTTCAAAACTACCAAAATGAAAAACTTGTCTTTGAAGGCTGTGATTTTCATGCTTTTTATTTTTTTTCTTTCCTATATGTTTAGAAATGTATGGATGTTAGCGTTCTAATGCCACTAGAATCACTTCATTTGACCTCTATAACTTATGTTTTGCGTAAAACATTAATCGAAGGTCAAATCTACCAATATTCGACACGAGTTGGAACATGGTCTGAAATTTATCTCCAAATTACTCCTTTTGAATCTTACATCCAAAAATACCTTCAAAACATAAAACTAAAAATACCAAGGCATTTTATATATAAAACATGGGTAAAATACTAGGTAAATGTAGGAAAACTATCGAATATATGGTTGCATCATATACCGCCACACTTAATCTCCCATCAATGTCTAAGAATACATGCATTATAAATAAGAATACAATCAAGAATGATAAAAACATATTTTTTCATGAATTTATTTACATGCGAACTTCAAAACTCAATGAAATCTATGTCATATCAAAGTGATAGGTCCTCTCATTGATATACACTCCAACACTCACATGATTAGGGCTCATGTGTTTTAAATCTCTCAAATTCAATCAATGACTATGTTCTACCATAAGTTTCAATCAATGAATATATCTACCATAAGTTTGCTTTTCAATCTCATCTTTATTACTAAAATATTACAAGCAATATATGAATTAAAAGATTTTACTTTTCGGTTGTAATGGGGCTAAGGTTAAAATGAGGTAAAAGAAAGGAAATGAAAAGGTTAAAACCAAAGGAAGTAGAATATTTTATAAAAATTAATTTCAAAACAAGATATATCATCAAAGCACACAAATTCACCATATTTAAACACCAATACTTAACTTCTTTTGATTCCAAGCTCCATCAATATAAAACTTTGAGAACACAATGGAACAATTTTTCCTTATTTGTTTTATTTGAATGGTCCACCTTTAGCAACTTTGCCCATTTTTTTCATCAAGTATCACTTTTTTTCACATAATTTCTAACCATATTCTCATGAAATATCAACAAGTACATGCTTTACTAATCGCCACGAGAAAAGGAAAATATATAAAAAGTTAAGGCTTTATATCATGGGTAAAGTAAAGAAAAGATAAGCAAGCTCAAAAGAGCTCACTTAGGATAATATGCTTTGAGTTGACTCTTTTTTTTTTTTTTTTTTTGCTCAGGTGGTTAAAATTCTTAGTGCCTTTGTTGCTACCCAATTTTTGACCCATGTTTTGATAAATTTTCAGAAAAATCCAAAAATAGCGAAAAACATTGAAAAGCCAAAAAAAATACGTTTTTTAATATTTTTGCATTGTTTTTAGCATTTTCAATGTCGTCTAAAAAAGAATTTAAATTTTTAAGGGTCTTTCGAACGCGTGCAACTTTTCACGCGTTATTTTTAAAATCATTGATTTTCCGCATTGAGTCGATGTTGATATTTGCTCACTTTCAAAAAATACAAAAAAATAAGAAAAATCAAAATTTACAAAAAAAAGAGGAAAAGAGAAGGAAAGGAAAAGTTGAGGGACTAGTTTGAAAACCTAGCAAAACTTTTCCTATAAATACCAAGCTATACTGATTTTTTCAAAGGGGGCAATTTTGACAAACATCAGAAAAAAATACAAAAAACCCTAAACAAAAAAAACCCTAAAACCATCACTCTCTTCTCCATTTTTTGCAGCAGCCGCCCCCCTGTAGGATTTTAGGTTTTTTCCTCCTCAGCCCGGTCTTCTCCCCTCTTCCAGCTGCACACAACACTCCCACAAGCTGCTCTCTTTCTCCAAGCCGCAGCCTATTCTCCATATTCCCCCCGTTTTCTTCTCCTTGTCCAGCAGCTGCTCCTCGGCCAAACAGACCGGCCCCCTCTGCACACAGACTTTCTTCTCCTCTCCTTCGGCCAAAAACATCACCAGCCGATCACCACACAACCCGTCTTCACCAGATCGTCCTCCTCCCAACTCCTTCGCTCATTTTCCTTTCCCCAGCGTTTTCAACCTTCAACGAACGGAGCCCACCATAGGAGCAGCCGATCTCTTTCTCCTGGCCATCAGCAAAACTCACGGCTCCCATTCCAGCATCTTCTTCTTCCCTCAAACCAGCACCGTTTTTCCTGCTCCTTCTCACCCAAACACAACCAGCCTTCCCAGTCTGTCATCCGCCGAACACCAGCAGTGAAGGAAGACAAACCAGCACCGTAGCCTCCCTTCTTTTTTTCCTCTCCATCGTCTTCTCCTCCAAAAACAGAGACCGGCCACTCCCCTTTGCCCTCTGGTTTCTTCTTCTTCCAGCAGTGACGGCCCCTCCCCGTGAAGCAGCACCGTCTTCCTCCAGCAAACCCGGTTGCTCCACCCAACAGCCTCCACAGCGGCTCCCTTCTTCCGCAGCTCCGACCCAGCTCCAGCAGCAAAAACCACGAACAACAGCAGTGAAGGAAGACCACCAGCAGCCCACACACGGCAGCGCCGGGGCAACACTTTCGTCATTTCCTTCAACCGGTCAGCAGCAGCCCTTCTCCAGCAACGTCACCCACAGACCCACGACTTCCCTCTTCAGCTGCAGAAGACCATTTCTTCTCTCAACAGTGACGGACAGAAGCCGACCCACCTCCAGCAAGCACCTTCAGCAGTGCCCACAGACCGGCCACCAGCAGTAGCAGTTGATCTGCAACGAAGCAGACCCAAAAGAGGCCGTGGCAGATCTGAAAAAAAGGAGAGCCGGAATTGTTTGTGTTGTTGGTTTACTTTGCAGGTGACTGGGAGATGCACCGCCGGTACGGACAAGAAGAGAAGAAGGAGACGATCCCGATCTACTAGCTTGCTGGTCTTCACCGGCGGCGGTGCCTGAACCCACGCGCCGCCACTGTTCCTGCGGCACTGTTCCGGCTTGCAGAAGTCCTTCCCTGCAATTTCTGGAGTTTTAAGGACTATTTTGTAATTTTAAATTATGTAATGTAATTTTTGTTTAGTGTTTAATTTTTTATAATTTTGTAATGTGATGTATAAAAAGAACAAAAAAAGAAAAGGAAAAGAAAGAAAAGAAAAGTATAGTGAAAAGGAAATGTGTGATTTGTATTTTGTTTATGAATGTTTTTTTTTGTATGATAAAATTGTAAGAATAAAGAATAATTTAATATTTTGATTTGATCACGGATAAAGAATTATGAACTTACATGTAAGTCGTATTTCTAAAATTCGATGAAAGAACAGAATTTTTAAAACCTCTTTAACACATCAAGTCCATGAAGCAGCTTACCTTAGGTAGGGTGCGTTAGGGGTGCTAATACCTTCCCTAACCACAACCAGTCCCTTACCCGCAAATCTCTGATAAGACCAGTACCCGGGTTTCCTAGTAGCCTTCAGTTAAATACTAGGTGGCAACTCCAACAAACCAATCAAATCAAACAACAAATGAAAAAAATCGCCAGCCGATACCGCGCGGATTTTTTGACGTGCGACAGCCTTTATCATCTTCATACATGTATGTAATGTGAATGTAATCTCAACAATTTATGAAGCAAGTTCTAGAGATACATATTATTGAAAGAATACATAATCAAATAATATAATGTTGAAGGCTCAAAAGCTTACATTGGTACAACACTATTAAGTCAATATGACATATTTTCAAAGTCAATCCCTAAACTAATTAAACTTTAAAACTTGCATGCACACTTATTCACTCGATTTCTATTTTCATGTATCTCAACTAATTCTCATACATAATACTTATATTCTCATAAATCAATGAGAGTTCAATAGATAAAACTTGGTTCTTAAAGTTGGAAACATAAATTTTTTTTTCCAAATGTTTATGGGTTTTTCTAATTCTAATAAAACACATAGAAACAATAAAGAAAACCAAAATTCTCCCCCCCCACCACAATTGAACACAATATTGTCCTTAATGTTGAAATAAAGGAATAAAAGAGAATGATGAAAAATAAAAGATAAGGAAAAAAAGACAAATTTGAATATTTTTTTTAGTTGGGTTGCCTCCTAGTAAGAGCTTTTGTTTTATCTCATTGGCTTGACACATCGTATGATGGGGGCAAATGTGACTCACCTCTTAAGCTCATTATGAGTGTAACATCCCAGTTACCGGAGCAATGTATCAACCATAATATAGGAAAAGAAAACATGGTAAAAAAAATTATTGAATTCATACAAGACTCACCGAAATTTCTACCAAAATTTCGGCAGAGTTTCCCCTATAATTGGCCATACCGAGTTATCGACAATTGCAAACTTTTCAAAGCCCTTATAACCACATAAGCCATTCATCTCAATACCCATTTCATGTCATCTCGACCTCAGAATCGCTCTCTCTCTCTCTCTCTCTCTCTCTCTCTCTCTCTCTCTCTCTCTCTCTCTCTCTCTCTATATATATATATATATATATATATATATATATATATATATATAGAGAGAGAGAGAGAGAGAGAGAGAGAGAGAGAATACATGATATATTAGTTTTGTAAAATACTTACTTATCATTCTATATGAGATATTTGTCTAAAGAATTCATTATTGTGACATACATAGCTAGAATAACATCATTACGAATGAAGAGTTATTGTTTAAATTGCAAAATCTATTACATTCGCAACAAAAGTGCTTGAAGTCCCGGGGTTCGTCTGTTGCTTTTTTTTTTTTTATCAAATGTAAGAATATAATCGATCAAAATGAAACAGGCCAGGAAGCTGGCAAGTCATATATACACATATACAAAATCAAAAGCAAAAGGGAACATGCACCCATTCATCAAAAATACAGGGAGACAGCTAGCTAGAGAGAGAATCAAAAGTATCACATCGATTAGCTAAGGAACCTAAAATGCAGCAGGTGCCAAAGATAACCAACCAAAAAGAATACCACCTAAAAGAAAACCATTCATCTCAATAACACACAAGCGCCATTAATAGGAGGCCTACAACCCCAATAACAAAAGTAAGATAAACTCAGCCAACATCCAGTCGGGAGTGGTCCACAGCATGTAAGTGGAATATTGTGTAGAATAAGATTTGAAATCTTCTGAAGACTCTATCAACCCTCAAGCACTTTCCTTCAAATATCTGCTTGTTCCTTTCTTCCCGTATAAGGTAGACACTGATGCCCAAGGAAACTTTTTGCATCCGAGCTTCAAGATTGCTTTTCCTAAACCTCAGACCACGCAGAGCACTATACAAAGTCGTCATGTTCCTACCAATCCGCAGCCAGGACTTAATCTTTCTCCACAAGTAGGATGTCTATTCACATGCAAAAAAACAAATGGTCATGCGACTCCTTATGCTTGCAGAACACACAAAAAGGATCACTAGGAAGAAAAGGCAACCTATCTCGAGTTCGAAGCTTCCTCTGAACTGCCAGCCACAAAATGAAGCAGTGCTTTGGCAAAGACCACTTTTCCCATACAACTCTTTCCCATGAGACTGGCGAGCCAGATGGTCAAAAGAAGTTATAAGCATGAGACAAAAATTTATCCATTCCAGAATTCCATCCACTCATCAATACAATACTCCCAAATTGAATTCCACAACGCCGGATACAGTCTTTAAGGAAGATAATAGACTTCCACATGTGAGAGGAAGAATGGTAGGCAGAAGTAGTCCAAATAGTTCCATTGCACAAGTAGAAATGGTGCACCTAACGTATCCATACAGAATCAAATTTGAGATGGATATTCCAAAACTGCTTTGCAAGAAAACTCATGTTGCGAGTTTTGATATCGAACAATCAAAGGCCTCCTACCTTAGGCAGATAAACAAATTTCTAAGCAACCAAAGCAGAAGTGCTCTTCCTAACATCCCTAGTCCAGAGGAGGTTCCTGCATATGCTAGTGATTTATTTTGATAACAATCTCTGGCAGCGGGAAGATGTTCAACCAAAACTGCACCTTCCCATATAAAACAGATCTCAGGAGCTCTAGCCTTCCAGCAAAAGTGAGGTGCTTGCCAATCCAGCCTTGAACGGACAATTCCAAGGAATGTAAGAGAGGGGAAAACTGACTAACAAGAAGCCTATGAGGGCTCAAGGGGACTCCAAGATAAGTGAAAGGAAAGCATCCTTCACAAAAGCCTGTAGTATGAAGAATACTTAGCTTCTGACTGGGATTAACACCTCCAAAGAAAATTAAAGACTTATTCAGATTAATATCCAACCCTGCAGTCTTGCCAAAGATTGTGAGTTGCTGGAAAATACCACTAACTGAAGAGCAATCCCCACGAGAAGCAGTAAGACATCATCCGTAAAAGTGAGGTGACTAATGTCGTGGATACCACATTTTAGATGGAACCGAAAGCCAGGCTGCCTACAAGTAAGTATGAGCATCCTAGATAAGTATTCCATGCAACAGATAAACAGCTAGGGGGACATAGGGTCTCCTTGCCGCACCCTACTTTTCCCAGGGAAGAACCCATACAAATCACCATTTACAGCAATAGAGAAGGAGGTTGTGGAAACACATTGCATGATAAGGTGAGCAAATCTCTAAGGTAAGCCAAACTACTGTAATAGATCCCCTATAAAGTTCCACTGGACTTTGTCAAAAGCCTTCTAAAAATCAACTTTCATTAGATAGTGGGGGGAGGACTGTTTCATGTTATACTGTTGAAGAAGTTCATGAACCAAGTTAATATTATCACTCATTAATCTGCCACCCAAGAAAGCATTTTGCATGGGGCTGATGATGCCGGATAGAACATGAGAAAGGCAACTAACAAGAATTTTGGCAAGAACCTTATAGATCACATTACAACATGAGATCGGCCTGAAGTCACTTATAGAAGATACATTTGCCGATTTGGGGACCAAAGCAATGACTGAGTGATTAATCTATTTGACAAGTCTGTCAGAGATGAAAAAGTCTTGCACAGCATCACAGAAATCTCTCCCCACAACACCCCAACCTTGCTTTAAGAAAAGAGAGGACTAGCCATCGGGACCAGGAGCTTTCACATTCTCAATACTGAACACAGCCTTCCGAATGTCCTTATTGGAAACTAGAGAAAGGAGAAAATCATGAGAACTTGGATCTATGCAAGGCCCACATTGGATAACAACACTATCCAAGGGGATAGTAGCTTTTGAAGTACCAAGCAAACGCTGGTAGTATTGCACAAATTCAGCTGCCACTTCTTCCAAAGAGGTGCTAAGATTACCATGACTACACTAAATAGCTGGAATAAAATTTCTATGTTGGTTCTGACTCATGAGGGCATGAAAAAACCTGGATCCCTTGTCACTCTCCTTGAGAAAATTGCATTTGACTTTCTGGCTAAAAAACATGTTTTCTGCATATTTCAGCCTCAATAACTTCAATCGAAGGAGTTTGTCTTGCTCCAATAAAAAAGAGCTATCTCTGTCATGGTGAAGTGCAATTTGATGAAGATCTAACTTAGTTTTAAGTCTTGATACACGTTCAGAAATATGGCTAAAGTGGAGCTTATTGAGTTCCTTCAATAGCCCCTTTAGAGATTTGAGCTTCCTGCAAAGAGTATACATGGGAGTGCCATAGACAGAAATAGACCAATTTCTAGAGACAATCTCTATAAACTGGTCATGTGAAGCCCACATATTGAAGAATTTGAAATTACAGCGACCTGGCACTCGCTGATCAAGACAGACTAATGCTGGAGAGTGATCTGAAAAGGCACTGGGCGTGTCGAAGTGAACATGAGTTGAGCATTGCAGAGAGGACCAAAAAGGGTTAAACAAAACTGGGTCCAACTTACTCCAAACATTACCATTTGTCCAACTAAAATGGCAACCAGTATAGTTGAGATCATGTAACCCAAGATCAAAACATCATTCTCAAAAGTCTTAGGTTTCGTAAGTAGAAATAGTTGCACCATTATGCTTATCTACCTGAGAGAGCACAGAATTGAAATCACCGAGAACCATCCATGGACAAGTAGAACAAGCTTGTAGGAACCATTTTAGACTGAGATTTAATATAAGCTTAGTTATCAGTAATAACCTGTTGAGGGCCTTCACAAGAAGGCACCACATGAACATCCACCGTGCCTGCCACTTCCTTCTCCTTACCCTTACTATTACAGCCAAGCTTAACCACCATTATTGAGCTCAAACTTTGTTACTTGCTCTTGGCAATAACAGCCTGGGATGAAACCACAGCCTGCTCCCCTGTAGTGCTGTTGTGATGCTTGCGGGAATGATTTTTTCCCTGGCCTACTACTCAAGCCCCATTGGAAACCTCAGCTTGCATTAGGTCATAAGCCTGCTCAACCTGTATGGTCTTAGTGTTTCTCACAACCTGGTCTCCTATAGGACCCAATCTTTGGAAAGCACTCCCCCGATTCCTGCTCTCTGTTTCACCATTACCTTAAGGTGCCAACTTACTACCAGCTGAAAGACATGCTGCAGTAGAATGGCTAAGGACTCAGCATAGTTTGTAGAATCTTAGTAGAGTTTCATAAACAACTTCTTGATTCAGAGTTGAGCCATTAGGCAGTATAACTTTAATAGAAAAGGGCAGGACATCCATTAAATTCACATATACCAGGACACTAGCATAGGAAAGTCGTGCCATAGTTGAGGTTAATCTATCACTCTGCAAAGGTTTCCCAAACATGCTGGCAAGCTTTGATAAACAACTGGGGATCTAGCATTCCAAGGGAAGGTTAGGGAATTTCACCCTAACAAGAACCCTAGACATTTCCTCAACAGAGAAGTTAAAGAATTGAGGCATAGGTCTCAACATAAGTGGTCTTCCAAACACCAAGTAGGGGCCTCCACTGAGGACAACAAGTTTGTCCTCCACCCTATTGAATCGATAAATCAACCACCCTGAGTCATGAACAGATAAAGTGGCTTCACAGTTCCAAGTATTACTAATGATATTGTTTAGGGCTTTAAATCCTGGAGACTTGCCGGCAACATACCCAACAATACAGGATTTCCATACATCATAATTAGAACCTAAGTCCACAGACAATAGAGTACAAGATTCAGAGCAATTTATACCAGAAAAATGAGTAAGCTTAGAACAGCAATCAGAGCTACGGTTACTAGCAAACAAATCCCTCCATTTGCCTACTGCAGGTTCATGAGTCGAAGAAATACATGTTTCAGGAGGAGCAGAGGCAGTTGGAGCACCAACAATGGTGGGCATTGGAGGGGTAACATTCACACTCATAGGAGCAACAACAGCAGGCAGAGGAGCAACATCAACAGCTTTGGGTGAGTCACCCACTATCCGGTCTAAAAAGGTAGTTGAGGATCCTCCCATCGAGTCGTCCTCTTGTCTCTTGATAGAGCACGTAACCGGGGAAGAGAGGAATTTTGAACCAGAGTCAAATCCATCATCTGTACCAGAATAATCAACTTCATCCACATCAAAAGCATCTTCGTCTGACAAATCTTTTACTAAAACATCATCAACATGATGAGATCGGTTACTCGAACTAGGTCCACCCGCAATCACTATTGGATTATTTGGTCCACCAATATGCAAAGGTCTTGCAACAAAAATTTATTTAGCAAAATTTTGTATTACAATCATAGTTTTTCCTTTTAAGGGTAATGAAAATGGGAGTGCTCATTTCTCTTATTAAGCATTATAGGAGTTCTCATGAATGATAATCATGTCTTTCATAACAATTACGTAGGATATATATATACACATACTCATAAATCATCCAACATGCAAGATCAACCAAAACTTTTACAACGATTACACCATACAAATCTTTATAGTACAATGTGTTTCTGAATCCCTAAAAAACATCACATTATTGGCCTTCACTCATTGTGAAGGCAAACCTAATTTTATCGGTTTCTGAAACTGTGGAAAACAATCCAAACATTGGCTTTCGCTCATTGCGAAAGCAATTCAAATTCATTGTTCTCCGTGACTTTGGAAACATTGGCTTTCGCTCATTACAAAAGCAATTCAAATTCATTGCTTTCCGTGACTTTGGAAAACAATCCCAACATTAGCTTTTGCTCATTGCAAAAGTAATTCAAATTCATTGGTTTTTTAGACTTCAAAAATGATCATAACATTGGCTTTTTGCTGATTGCGAAAGCAATTCAAACTCATTGGTTTTCGAGACTTCAGAAACAATTCCAACATTGGCTTTCGCTTACTCCAAAGGCAATTAAAAAATTCATTGGTTTCTAAGACTTTGGAAACGATCCCAACATTGGCCTTTTCTCATTGCGAAAACAATTCAATTTTTTTCCTAAACTCACATCATATTCATAAATCATCCATATTATTATCATGTTCTTTATTCATCACAAATCTGAAAATTTCAAACCTAACTTTATGAGTCGAAAGCAATTCAAATTTGTTAATTTCCGATGACCTCGGAGATGATTTATACATTGGTCTTTTGCTCAGTATAAAAGCATTTCAATTACATCCATCTTACATCATATTAAAAAATTATCCATATTAATTTCATGTTTCAGTATTCACCATGAATTTAGAAATTTAGATTTAACTTCATTTATTATAGACGAGATTTCACTTACCTCCTTCTCTAGTCGAGCGAGCTCCTCTGATGGAAGATCCTATGTCTGGTGATCCTCATGTACCATACGAATATTTTTCTATAAGTATATTCTTTAACAAGTTTACATACTCATTCTTTACACTAGCATTACTTCTTTTTAAATTACAAGTAATGCATTAAAATACTATTTAGTGTTCCCCCCCCCCCCCTCCTCACCTAGAGTTGTAGAACTTCATTTCATTCAGGATTTATTTCTTTAGTAGGCTAAGACATAATTACACAACTTTGATGAAGAGGATTAAACTCAGTTCTGCCATATATGCACTTAAATTTGTTGAAATACAATGGTACGTGGGTTTGTCCTTTTGTACAACCTAACCCCTTCCTAATATTTTATCCATATTTGGAGTTCTATAACTTCAAATGGAGTAAGGTTTGTTCCTGGTGAAATTCAACATACTGGAACATATTTTTCTTGAAGACATGTACTCCAAAAATTCTCAACTATAAACCTAAATTTTCAATTTAAGGTCTGATGCACATTATGCTCAGGTTTTCCAAATCTGACCTGTCTTTGAGTTTTTATCAACATCTAGAGTTCTACAGCTCTAATTTATATAATTCTAGTCCCATTCAAAAGTTAACATCATATTCTACAACTTTATGAAGGGCAACACTCTCAACTATTCCTTTAACTAAGTCAATTTCTAGTCACAAGTTGGCTAACAACACTGTCCAAATTTCTAGTTTTGAATGTCCAGCACATAAACCATTACTTTCATGCATTCTTTCCTTCCTTTTATCACTATTACCTACAAAATCTCATTTCTACATCAATAATCATACATGGAATATCAATCATTTAAAGGTTAAGCTTCATAAGAGCATGCATCATATGAATTTGTTCATATGTTTAAGTTTTCAGCACACCATAGTTTCTTGTAGGATCCTACACATATTATTTTATCTTGCATGCATAACTTAGCATCAAAAATGTTTTTCCTCATCCTTTGTTCATGTCTGACCGAAGGCTTTCAAGCCTTTTCTTAATCACCTTGTTTTTTAATTTAGTTAAAACATTATCTAGCCTTCTTCATCTCTCCTTCACACTTCATCCATACCTTCAACCTACCTAGAAAAATCCCTCAAGAACTATAATCTAAGAGCTATTATTTTTTTTATAAAACTTACCCAACGTGTTTAAAATTGCTCTAACAAGGTTTTAGGTATGTCTTAGTTGTGTTTGATACTTTTTGAAACTCCTTATCCTTTAAATATTTTGGCCTCTCTTCATTTCTCCCCCTGTTGCCACCAACCTCTTCTGCTCTTCTCCCTTAATATGTTTTGTATTTGGTGTTTAAAAATCTTCACTCAAACCATTTATTTCATCTTATATATTTAATTGCATGTGGTTTTTCTTTGCATGTTCTTGAGAGAAAGTGTTAAAGAGGTAAGTGACTCTTCTTCTTCCTTCTTTTTCTTTCTGCCATCAACCCCTCTCTTCTCTTAGGGCTGACGGGTTTTTCTCATCTTCTTATCTTTTTTTTGTTTTCATCCTCACTTATTCATACCTTTTCAATTTAGTCCTCTTCGTTTTTTTTTTCCACACATTAGGTCTTAATTTTCTCCTTATTCCCTTATATGTATTTCATACTCCAAGTTAGAGCTTTTGTATTTTACCAATGGAGTCTTCTTTATTTATCTAATATCATGCATTCATTTTATTTTATTTTTGGGTTTTACATTCTTTCCCCCTTCAAAAATTTTGTCCCTGAAATTTCAAAAGACGTACATATGGTAGAGAACAATACAGGATACCTTTAAAAGAATAGCAAGACATTTTATATATAAAACATGGGAAAATAATAGGTAAACATGGGTAAAACTATCGAATAATATTGTTGCATCATAAAATTCAGCAATTAAAGCCTTGATATATTTTTGGAACCCCGAGTACTGGTCCTTTACTTTTGGGAATATTGACATATGTTCTACTTTGAAAGAGTATGGTTTACTGACTGAATTTCTTTAAAATCTATATAAAGTCTACTTCCACCAAAGGCGCGACAAAGTCCTATATATGACTGATTAGCCATATAGAAACCAAGAAACCGATATTTAACAATTTCTAGTGGTTTAGTCAAAGACCATTGGAGATAGTTAAAGAAAAGGAGTGGAATGATCTAATTGAGGAAGAAAATTGGAAAGTACAATTGCAAGGAATCCTATAATGAGAAGTGAAATGGGAAGCCTCGTGGATGAGAGCAACAGATTATTTGATGAGTTATGGGCAAAGACGATAGGTACCTTTAATTGGAGTGACTGGATATGTCAGCTACTCCCCTACTTTGGTTGTAAAACAACTTGGAGGCATACAACATGTGTCAAGGATGGTCAGGCTATCCCAATTCTCTAGAGAACATCAAGCAAGACTAGAAGCTTTTAGTATTGATCAGGAAGGAATTAGATGGTTTAAGAGATCCAGTTACTAGTGAAAGGTATCCAAGGTGGAGAAAACTATCATTAGTCACCATCTCCATGACTATTGGATTTGAAGCCAAGACTTCGCAAGCTAATGAACCAACTAAAAAAAAAATAGGATTAGCAATGAGGAAGAGTTAAGAGAACAACCGGAAAAGCTTTGAATGAAGGTAGGCACCGGTAAAGCCCTCAAGATATCCTTCAAGGATCAACTCCTCACTAAAGAGAATTTGAGAAAGTTTATAGAGCAACAACTAAAGGAAAACGACATTATATCCTTAGAGAACCAACTAAAAGAAGAAAAGATAGCTAGAAACTAAGATGATGAAGAGCAAAAATAATTGGGAACACATTGGATGCAAACTAGTACTTAGCTAGAGGCTTTGAAAACTAATTTCAACGATTATAAAGAAAGGGCTGGTATGTCTTCAAGGACCAAAGCTGAGTTAGAAAGCCAGATTGAGTAATATGAAAGGCTATACAAGAAGTATATGATGCTGGAAAAAGAGTTGGCTGAAGCAAAAGCAAAGGGAAAGGTTATCAAGGTCTTAAAAACTTATTTGGATAATATAAGAGATGAGATCAACCTACTAGATAAAAAGCTTGACAAAGAAAAGGCCAAGGCAAAACATTTGGAAGAAAAGATTGGACTGTTTAAGTGCCACAACTAGATGATTGACACCAATAACAATCAACTAAATAGGAACATGTTCATCTCGGAGAAGATAAGAAACATGGATGAGCAGATTAATCGAGCCTCTATCTATGCCCAAAGAATTTGCCACAATACCCGATAAAATGACCAATATTAACAAAGTATGGATAAGAGTGACGCTTTTCTTAGGAACATAAAATACAAAAGCTTAGCCTTTCTCTCTATAAACGATGATGATGAGTAAACTATCTTTCAAATGTAAAAGTTTTCATCAAGTATTAATGAAAAGGGCTTAGACTAACCTTTTAAGCAATATCTCTTTATGATGAGTGTATTTTTTTTATTAAGCATTGGCTCAGATTAAATTATCTCGACAATTATGAAAGGATTGTAACCTTACCCATTTATAAAGGAATTGTGGTCATATATCAACTTGGGGTATAGCTAATCTATATCTAACATACATCATCATGCATAACGATACGTCTATATGCATTTACATTTATGAATTATGGAATATGCATGGCAAGTATTCGAAATATAGGTCCCCCTACCAGAGTCTACAATACTAGGCTTCGTAAAAGGATGGAAAATAAAAAGAAGGCTCACCTTAAGGGCAATTAACAAAAGAAACTAAAAGATGTTAAGAATATTATGGCTCAGCTGGATAGCTTACTCGAGTAATTCCTGCAAGCACAGTTTGGGGGAGGGACATCTAGTCAGTAACCAACCATGTTACTGCCACCAACAACTCCTGTTATCCTCAACTCATAAAACTTGGGGGGAAATCTTGCTACTAGACCTCTATTAGTTTAATATGCCTTGTATCCAATCAGTTGGTTACACGTGACATTATTATATTAATGTAACTACATATTTATCATTAATAAAGGCTTAATTTATCTTTAATATTCATATAATATTAAATTAATGAATCTAATATTTGATTTATGAATCTAGAGTAAAGATAAAGTCCATGGGACAAAAATATTTTGTGAAAGAAATTATATAGTTATAATTATAGGATTTTTATTGCATTTAAAAATTGTTTTTAAAATATTCCTGATCAATCCTCTCTTAAATATTGGACATTTATTAGAGTCATAGAAACTGAGACATATTATGTTCTTTTCTTTATGAAATGAAATAGTTGTTCTCATAAGTTGAGGTATAAGGGATACCTAAAAATAATATGTAGGTGCTTATCATAAGACATGTACACTAATTTAACTAGCATAAGAATTTCATATGGAGATATCACTAGTGTATATGGAAAGGCTCATGTGACGGTTATGTAAGTGATCCTTAGACTTGAGATCACTAAGTTATCTTATATAGGGAGTTATGTTTTGATCTTGTTACATGTTATCTTGGTAAAGGTAACAAATGGGCGGACATTGGATATAATATAAATTATATAAAAATATTTGAGTGATCAAGAGAAGATTCATCACTCTAGGTGAATTAGAGAAAATGTTTTACATGTTCACAAATAATATTAATTGTTAAATCCTCGTGCAAGGTGGAATGAGATTTGATAAGAGTTTCAAATTTTATTCAAATGATCAATGACTATAATGTTGCGAACAAATATGATTTGATATGACAGACACACTCCATGCTAAAATGTCTAAATCAAAATGTTATTGATCAAGGAATAATAATTACAAGGATAAACCGATTACTGAAAGGTTAAGTCAAACCACTTATGACTTTTCTATTATTTGGGAGATCATGACACGTTGCTAAACAGTGCACAACAATACTGATAGTGTAATATCCCTTTCAAATCTACCTACAAAGAAGTCATTTTTGTTTTTTTTGTACTTGTGATTGGTTGTCAAAAACCCCGGTGACAATAAAAAAAGGATGTTTTACCATAATTTATTAAGGTGAAAGCTTTGTTATTATTCATATAGTATGGACATGTTAATTTTCAATGCATGCTACAATCAGAAACCATCCCATATGCAAGAAAATCAATGATAGTCCACATCAAAGTTATCTTCACTAGAAATTTTGTTTCCTCAAGACATCATATGTCAAGTCATGAATAACCATAACAAATTCAACTCATCAATCAACGGTCGAAGACAAGCATCTATATTCTTGCTCGGACTATTAAGACTAAGGATGACTATAGATAAGAACATGAAATTCGGCCCCATACACATCCTCATTGGCAAGTTGTAAACTGTATGTATCAACGACCAACAAGAATATGGTGCAGAAAACTACTCAAATGGATTGGATTCATTTATACATAACACAGCACGTACATTCTGTGGTTCCATTGAAAATTAAGGATGTATTAAACTGCTTGTAGGCTTCACCATCATAAAAGTGTGTCATGTGAATAATGATATGTCATGTGCTCAACGGTCTTTGGAGACATGAATAACCTTTACAGTCTAGAAGTGATTGGGAAGTATCTCAGTTTTCTATGTGCAATAAAAGTCCTTCTCTTTCCAATTATGGGTTTATACAGAGCTGGCCATAGGCTCTACACTCAGTCAAATATGTATTTTCAAGGTAGTGCAACATGTAAAAGTTTAGACACATGTTAGTTTTGATTATTAATAGTACCCTTTAATGATTATCAATTTTCTCTAAAAAATTCAAATTTATCTAAATTTTCAACTTAATAATAAAATTGACAAAATATGAAACATACCCATTAAATAACTCATTATTTATCTCATTATAAAACACTTAAGTTATAAAATCAAACTCAATTTCATCAAATGACAAACAAATATAATTTTTCAAAATCTTAAATAAACTCTAACATGTACAAATCATACATTCATACAACAAATTTCTTTAAGAAAAAGCTATAAAACAAGTAAACACACAAACAAACTATATATAGTACATAAAAATGCCAAAAAAATTTAACATAAAAAATAGGTAGTTTTGCTTACTTGTTGTGATGAATCTTCAAAAAAAAAATATTCAGAATAAGGATACTAACAGACTGAGTGTTAGGGTGCCCGAATTTGTGATTATGAGAGCTTTATTTGTGATAAAATAAGGGGAAGGGTGTTGTTATCTACATTAAAAAAAAAAGACGAAGAAGAAGAAATGGGGGAGGGTAAAAGGGGGATCATCTAACAGGTTATAATTTAAATATTACTGATGAATTCACCAACATATATTAGTGATGATTATATTTCATCAGTAATTCCGCCTATATTTCTATTTTTTCATTCCTTGATTTACAATTGTAATTCTCTAAGTATTACTAACAGAAATTTTATATCTGTGAATACTAATGGAAACAACAATGTCATTTTACATTGATAAATGCCACCCTAATTTACCAACATTAATTTTTCATCGGTATTTCTATTTACATTTGATAATTTTCTGGTAGTGATATATAATTCTTAAAATATTGGACTTAGTTAAAAGTCTGATTGAAGTGAAAAATAGGGGGTAAAGTGTTTTGGAGAGTTCTAATAGAAGAGTGCAATGTGGTCTCCTTTTTAACCAGCATAAAAAGGTTATTGTGTAACCAATTACGGTGTATTCCTAATTGATATAATGTCGTGCTTTTATCCAAGAGACATTCTTTAGAGGAAAGTAGATGGAGTACAATTTGTTTTTGTTATTGATTGTTTTCCATCACTATCTCTTGATATTTAGTTCTTTCCTTGAAATTTTATAGGTGGACCTAGTTCTATTAGACAAGTTAGGAAAATCATTGCTTGATAGAAAAGGAGGGGGAGACATAAAAAGAGACAAATGAAGAGTCTTCTAAAGCGATTGAACAAAGAGATTTGAGATCTACAACTGCTATGATAACTAAACATAGGAGTAGCTAAGCATATGGAAATCCCTGCTCTTCCACAATGGTTTTTTCTTCATCAAAGACTAATATGGCTTACTCTTTTATAAAGGCTTTTCATCTAATAGATGCCGAGGTCTAGTCTAGCCATGTTTCCACTAGGATTACCAATTAATAGGTTATGGAAATCCTCGTGACATTATATGGTCAAGGAAAGAAATTCATTTCATAAGGGTGGTACTAGAAGATAACACACATGCTAGTAAAGAAACTGGCATGGTGATGTGATCCAAGCACTAAAGGATCCAATGGAGGTTCCGGTTGGTCCAGTTACAAGGCTTAAAGCTAAGATGTTCAAAGAGGCTTTCAATGGAATTCTTCAAGATATGTGGGCTAAGGTGGACTTCAAGAGGATATTAAATAATAAGGATCAAGCCGTGATTAATCTTATTCATGTTCAAAAGGGGCTTGTAGGTGGAACCTAGACCATTACACAAGGATTGGGAGAAGAAGACTAGATTCAGATAGTTTGACCTTTCTCTACCTTTTTTTTATCATAACTAGAGCTACATGTCTACGTTTTAGGTGATTCCAGTTGGGCTAGAAACTATGCTTCCATACCTTTCCAATGGTATCTGGCACACCTTCTAATTCTTTAAGACGAGAGGGAATCATCCGTTTGAAGTTGGATTTTGCTGCTACCAGACAGAATGCAGAAATAATCGAACTTGTCTTATTAAATTAGTTGGACTATTAAACTTTCTTTATTTTGTGTGGAAAAACTTGTTTATGTTTCAGACTTGTTTATTTTATTTTTTTTAATTAGTTTGCGCTAGTTTTTGCGTGGGTTGATTATTATTTAAATTAGGTTTATATGTGACTCATTAGAGAAACTAGGATTTTTGGCTTGGGGTATAAATACCCTTGAGAATAATTTTTAGCACATTTTTTTGGCTAATAATATTATAATTTTTACCGACCTTTGGTTGTCAATCTTGGTTCTTGATTGAACTTTCATTTCTTCAAAGAATTTACCAATCTTTATTGTGAAGTTGTACTCCTTTTGCTCGTCTCTAGGTGTAGGCATTATGATTGGGTTGATTTATAATCTTCTTGTCTTGGAACATGTCTTTCATTGTGATAAGCTCATCTTATTTTCAACAAACTTGGATTAGATAGATCTTGGGTTTGTGAATTACATTCAATTCTGCTAGGATTCGCATCAGTTGGTATCATAGCAGATCTAATCACAGGTTATATCCTTCAATTTGTGTCTTTTGTTTCTTGATTTTTTCTTGATTAGTTTCGGCCACATATATTAAAAAAAAATTATGGTTCTACCATCCTCTTGAATTGTTGAATTTGTTGAATAAGGTAGTGTTGTTGAATTCTTGATCTTGCCGCAATATATACATAAAAAAAAGTGTGTTCTTGAATTTTTTTTTCTTGATTGCTGAATTGGTATACAAAAAAAAAGGGGGGGGGGGCTTGATCTTGAAAATTTTGATTGTTGCCGCTAAAAAAACAAAACAAAAAAAAAAGAAAATCAGCATTTTGGAGTTTGGCCGAGAGCTAGGGAAAGAAAATTGGTCATTAGAAATTTGTGTTGCTCTTTATCTTTTTTCAGGTTCTATCATTGTTTGATTTAATTTTCAGTTTGGGTAGTAAATCTCTTTAGTATTATTGCTTCCATTTAATTTATTTCGCGTCTTCAAATCGTCATATTACTCGCACAAATTTGCATTGCTACTCGTGAATTTGTAAAATTTTTAATTTTCTGATTTAATTTTCAGTTTGGATAGTTAATTTTTTTTTTCCTCTTTTAATGTCCAAGGCAAAGTGAAATCTTCCTCATTTCAAGAAATCTTTTTTATAAAATAGGCCTCAAAATGCTTTCTTTTATCACTTTCAATAGCATTAACAATAGATCATTAAGTATGAGAAAAATAATTTATGAAATAATAGTGGTGGACTAGGATGGTTGATTTTGGAATGAAACTTTAAGTTATCATTCTAAGCTTGGAAAAAGGGAGAATGTTTAGGGTATTTTATTGAATCTTTGCAAAAATATATCTAAGGCTATTAGAGAATTTAGAGACTTTTATGTAATTTAAGAAACCTAAATTTTACATCTAAAAGCCAAAGCAAATACAATTTTTAAATTAAATTGATTTGCTAAATGTTCAAAATCATACTCTAATTTTTTCAAGTTAATTTTTTGATCTAATGGATTGTTGACTGTGTTCAATTAGATTATTTAGGTTAACTTAGTTTTTATCGAATCAATTGAGATTGAGGAGATTGATATCATAATCATTCTAATATTAAGTCTAACTCAAATTAGATCTTAAATTAATGGAATTAGTACTCGTTTATAATAGAGATTGAATATTTTTTTATCAAAATTTAAATATTTTTGGTTATTCAAATTAAATTTTTTTAGTATTTTTGAATCATTTCAATATAATAATATCAAAAATAAATTTTAATAAATAAAAAAAATATTATTTTAATATATTTTTAAATATAAATTATTTTAAAAAATAACATCTACAACATTCAAAATATCTTTTAATAAACAACTCGCATGACAAGGATGGTTTAACAACCGAAGAGTGACTTGGACTTTTAAGAGTTTTTATATTTTTATTGGCTGAGAGAATGCTCTAATAAGTCCAGTTTTATTTTTTTTTAATCTAAAAAAATAGGTTACAAAATTTGAGAACCGAGTTTTTATTTGGTTTGCTTTGGATAGATTTTGATAACTGAATCGTAATCCGAATTTATGCAACTCGAGATCAATGCTCAAATGTTTATCCGGTAATCATCATCCTCAAATGTTTCTCGTGTCGCGATTAGAATTAGAGACTCGACGCGTCTCTCCTCTTTTCAACTCTTGGATATAAAAACCAAGAACAGAAGCAGTGAAGAATTATTTATCTCTGTCAGGTAAATTCAGTTTGTAAATTAATTCTTTAATTGGTAATTGGGTGTTTAAAATAATTGTTTTTGTTGATAAGAAATTTTAATTTTAAATCTCCTGAAATCTATCTGTGCATACTAACGCAAGACTTTTCTATTCACAAGTTAATATTTTTCTGAATCCATGTATAATTCTTTCTTCTTCTTTTTTGTTCTTGAGAATGATGTATAATTATTTCCTTATTATTGTTTTTTTATTTTTTTGCAAATTTTGTTTCATGAAAGAAATATGAAGATTATTAGAAATGGCATGCGAATTGTTAGTAGTTGGTGCTTCTTCAATTGTTGAACTAGGTGTTCCAATTCCAAACAAGAGTTTCTTCTATCAAAACTGGTACATGTTGCTGGTAGGTAGCATTCATAGATCCAGTTTGTTATGTATTCAAGTTTATAGTCTTATCAACTCTTGGCCATACCCCAGTTCATAACCTTTGCAGCTCTCTGTTCTGTTAATGTTTCTTCTTGCTTCAACTTGGTGTGTTAAAAACCTATTTTTTTCCTGAGTCTAACTACTTGTTTTCACTCTCAGACAGAATGTTGGATTTTGCTTCCAAATTCATTAGAGGAACCATTAGGTTGAAGCATGACTTTTTAAAGCCAAGGCAAGCTCTTTCAGGTCAGTGCTCAGATGATGAACCTTCTTTAAACAGCAGCAGAGAGGACAGATTGGAATGCCCAATTTGCTGGGAATCCTTCAATATTGTGGAGAATGTTCCTTATGTTTTATGGTGCGGTCACAGCCTCTGTAAGAATTGTGTGCTAGGCCTGCAATGGGCCCTTGTTAAACTCCCCACACTACCTATCCTGCTTCCGTTTTTCATCTCTTGTCCATGGTGTAATATGTTATCATTCAGGCTTGTTTACAAGGGGATTCTCAGATTCCCTTGTAAAAATTATTTTCTTTTGTGGATGGTTGAGAGCATGAATGGCGATAGGTCATCTTTCTCCTCAATCCATAGTGATCATCAGCCTGTCGCTCCCTTGAACAATAATCCAACCACAGGAAATCAGGTTAACTCCCAAGTAAGGAACAGGAATGCCATGCGCGTTCAAATCCCTTCAGAACAATCCCTACCTAACCACGACCCTAGCTACTTCAATGCTGAGAGACTTCACTTATCACTCCGCAAGTCTCTGGTAATTTTTGCTCACATGACAGCTAAGTTTCCCTTAATTGTCATGTTTCTTCTGATTGTTTTGTATGCAATACCCACTAGTACCGCAATCTTAGCCCTCTACATCCTTATCACTCTTGTGTTTGCCCTCCCTTCTTTTCTCATCTTGTACTTTTCCTTACCTAGTCTGGATTGGCTGGTCAGAGAAATCATCACCTGAGTTGCTATTATAGATAGCTTGATAATTGCAGCATGACATCCCCACTACTCTGCCCACCTTGTCAATCAACTTACATGGTTCAATGTGATGACTTCACCTGTATCAAATGCTGACCAGCATGCTGGGATATTGGAAATCCTTCAATCATAACAAATTTTATTGAGAAAAGTTTGGCCGCTGTAGTGTAGATGAGATGACTACCAATATTAAGATGGTCTGAGGTTGTTTTTGTGCCTGATCGCAATAGCTTAAGTGATCCTCTATTGGACATACAAGTATTTTGCTGTGGTTTACATGTAAGCAAAGCTCTTTGCAAGCAGAAAAGTAGATTTGCTTTGTAAGTTTAGCATAGAAGGTCTTCGCATTCTTTGTAAGCAGGACTTTAACATATGTATCAGAGTGTTGTAAAATTTGCTTCTTTAGTTTTTAAACGTGAAGGTTTGTGGTTTAATTTAGATGTCATTTGCCGCTGCCTGAAAAGTGCTTGTGCATATTTCATGTTCATCAATATAAAATGTAGGTGTTGGTCACTTGTGTGGGCATTGGTTTCGAGAATATTGGTGGACATTAAGCAGGTTTAGCTGTAGATCAATTGTTTCTTTGGATTTTACTAATCCGTTAGCACACTAGAAAGAATGCAAGCAGGTTATTTTGGTTAACTAAGAATATGCAGTTTACTCTCAGGAGGAACTCTAAAATAATGAAGGGCATATACCGAGAACGAGACAATTAGAACAGTTTCGACAGCTTAATTAAGTTAGATGTAATGTAGTTTTGTTTTTGTTATGTTCTCCTTTTCTTAATTTTTTTTAATTGCTAGTTTAATATGTTTTGTAGCTAATCGGTCGGTTATATATGGTATTATTATATTTATATTAATACATATTTATTATTAATAAAATTTTTATTTATCTTTAATATTCATATAATATTATATTAATGAGTCTAGAGTAAAGATGAAGGCTATGAGACAAAAATGATATTCAAAGAAAATTATAAAATTGTTATAATTATGGGAGTTTTATTGCATCAAAATATTATTAATGTTCTTAGCCGATATTCTCTTAAATATTAGATATTTATTAGAGTCGTAGAGACCGATACATATTATGTTCTTTCTTTTACTAAAAGAACCAGTTATTTTTATAAGCTGAGGTATAAGAAATACCTAGAATTAATATATTGGTATTTGTCATAAGACATGTACATTGTACTAACTTGCATGAGAATTCTATATGGAGAGATCATCTATGTCTATAAAAAAGCTCATATGACGGTTGTGTAAATGATCCTTAGATTTAAGATCACTAAATTATCTTATATAAAGAATGTTATGATTTGATCTTGTTACATGTTATTTTAATCGAGGTAACGGAAGGGCAGATATTGGATATAACATGAACTATATAAAGGTACTTGAGTGATCAAGAAATGATTCATCACCCTAAGTGAATTAGGGAAAATGTTTCATCTGTTCTCAAATAATCCTTGGGTCAGGTGGTGAAATGAAATTTGAAAAAGGTTTCAGATCTTATTTAAATGAGCAATGACTATTATGTAAAAAACAAACATGATTTAATATGACCGATATACTTCATATTTAAGGGCCTATTTGGGATTGTGGTAGCTGTTGCGATTCAAAATGTTTTTCGCTTAGAAATGCATCAAAATAATTTATTTTTTTAGTTTTTAAAAATTATTTTTGATATCAGCACATCAAAACGATTTGAAAACATAAAAAAATTATTTTTAACAAAAAAAATCAAATTTTTTGGGAACGTGGTTTATTAAATTTTAGTTCCCAAATAGGCTTTTAATGTTAAATTGGAATATTATTGATGAAAGGATATTAATTACACTTGAATTGATAATAAATTAAATTATTAAATTTATCTAATTTTATTTAATTATAATTATAATTTATATTTGAACCAACATATTAGGAACATAATGGGGCACAAACGTTAAGAATCATTAATTAGAAATTAAACTAGAATGATTCAATAAAGTATGACTTAATTAAAATATATTTTAGAAATTGGGGTTTAGAATATAATTAATACATGGATTATATTTCTAGACCTATAAAAAAAAAAAGTAAGGACTTGATTGGATTAATTTTTAAAATTATCTTAAATTAATATTTTGATATTATTCAGGTGATAAATTGATATTTTATTAATTTATAGAATTTTTCAGATTTTCTTATAAATAGTAAGTTATATTTCTTATTTTTACGAGGTTGTCAGTTAGACAGAAAAACAGCATAATCATAAAATGAGAGTTAGTATTTTAGGTATAGCAATCATTCTCTTCTAAACAGGGATTTAAAAGATTTCTCACTGGTAGTTCATGTGGATTATTATTTGAAGCTGAATAATTAAACGGTTTGTAGTTTATAACAAACCAGCCTTTAAATAATTATTTAAAATTAAAAAAAAATATTTTAATAATAAATTCTTAAAAAACTTTAAATTTATCTAACAAAATTCTAAAAACTTGAGAATAATTTTATTTTATTATTTCCTAATAAAAACCTATAATTCTCATGGTTTAACCTGCGTAATTAATTACAGATCGGAAGTGCCGTTCTGTCATTCTCTCCTTAGCATGTCTTCGCGGATCACAAACTGCAATCCTGTCCTGTCGATGACGTCAGTGGCACGCAAAGGAAACCCCAATTAGATTGTGAGCTCCAAACTTTGAGGACTCGAAGACTAAAATAGGATCCAGGTTGTGACGACACGTTAACAGAATAAGATAGAGAAGGAATTGAGCGAAAGCAAGAGAATCCCTTTGGTGGTAAAAACCAAATCAATTGTTGGGAAGATGGAAGGTTTAGCATATGTGTTTTAGCATCACGTGCATCCATAAAATATATGAGTGATTGTTTTCCACTGGTCTAACTTATTTTTTATAAAAAAAAATTGATTTTTTAATATTTTTTTAATTATTTTAATGTTAAAAATAAATTTAACAAAATAAAAAATTATTTTAATATATTTTTCTATAAAAATTATTTTAAAAAATAACTATTACAAACACGTTGAATTTATGAACAGACCAGAAAATGTCTATAGACAGTGCTTTTCTTTCTATTTTTAAACAGAAACAGACTTTTCTTGAAGGGCTTTTAAGGGAAGGCATGACGGATATTTTGGTCTTTTTAGTTAAATCTATTCTGTCATTAGGTGTGCCAATAGCAGCAGCAGCAGCAGCACCCTCCTGGGAAGGCTGCAAAACGCGCCTTTTCCGTTTCTCCTGGCCCCAGAAATTCAGCAGTCGCATGCATTGCAACCATTGTTTATATCTTCTTTAGCTCTTGGTTTAGAGAAACATTGCGGAGAAAGGAGAAGAAGGTATGACTTGGTTTTCATTTCTTTTTCTTGATAGTTGATGTAAATCATGATCCTTTTTAAATCAATTATTAGCCATCTTTGCAATATTTTCTGGTCTCTCATTAATTTTAGAGCCTGTATCTTCCCAGCAGACATTCCCATATTGAAGCCATCTCCATCGCCAATGAAATTATTGTTTTTGACACCGAGTGCTTTTGCCTAAATATATGCTCATCTCCCTCTCCTCTCTGTCTCAAGGGGCACGAGATTTTTTAGATCTCTGCATACGCTTGTCTGGTGCTTTCAAGATCTCGTTAATAATCTCATCAGATAGATGATAATATTCTTTGTACGCATGTCTGAGATGGAAGGGAAAACTGACAAAATATGAGACAAGAAGAATTCTGTTCGTAATTTCATCGCTGTTGTGTCCAGGGGGGGGTGTTGTGATTGTTTGACATCTTTATTGCTTTGAGAATTTATGACGTATTTCAATACATTGCTTCTCATAGCTAGTTCGATTAATTCTATTAATTTTACATAAAAAAATTTGTTTTGTGTTTGATTTTCTGAGGTTGAAAGCCTGGTGATGTCATAAAAACTCGATATTTTAACTGTTCATTATCTCTGATTCTTGTTTTTCGTTACAAAACAGATATGATATACATATTGAAGAAATAATAAATATTTTACGTGTAAAATTAATATTTTTTTATTTGAATCATATTTGATAATATTGGTATGATATAAAAACTTAGATATAAATGACTAATAAAATGATAACCCATCAAGAGAAAAAAAAAGAGTGAAGTTTTACCTTTTAGTTTGCTTTGTCTTCTCCCTAACCGTGCCTCACTCGATTGAAAATGTTCCACTCTGCTGCAGGGCTGGGAATTTTCCTTTTTTATTTCAGCTGCAATGATTTAAAACAGCATTGATGCGATCAGAGAGAGGAATTCAATGTCAATAATTCTAGAGAATGATTCTGTCTTTCCGACCCACGAGAATTATTCTTCTACTCCAGTGATTTCAGAGAACACTAAGCCCGAAGGTGTTCATATAAGAAGGTACTCCATTGGGGATATAACTATCCCCTACTCTAGAGTGAGGATTCTTTCCCGCTATCTCGCATCTTCAACTGGTTCATGCCATGATTATTGCAAATATGGAATAAAAAATGATTCAGAAACAAAGACAAGCAATCCCATATTAAAGAGGATACCAGAAAAGCAAGGCAGGGAGACGAAGAAGACAGTGACTTCAGCAGAAAGACGAAGAACTTTTTCTGTTGTTTGTATTCCATCTCCTGGTTCAAAAAGACACAACTCCAGTGTTCCTGTTGTCATTGGAACAAAAGTTCCATCGTCAACTAAGAAAAAAATTGTACTATCAGAACAGCTTTCATTACCTGTCAAGATAAAAGATGCTGGTGAGAAGAAGGTGTTGGTACGACCAACTCTTTCTTCATCTGTCAAGAAAGTTGTTTCTGTGATTCCCAAACATTCTGTGAAAAGAGTTTCTCAACCGAAGGGCCAAAATAAAGTTGTAAAAGCAGAAACAGATACTTATGAGAACAAAGCTATGAAACTGTCTCGAAATGGAACTCTCAAAGCTGGGTTGTCTGCACCTCCTGCTGGGAAGATCTTGGTGCGCACTAGAAAAGGAATTCATGCTACTCAGCTGCCTCAATCCACTGAGAAGAATTTCATTAGACATATTAAGGATGTAACAACTCGAGTTAGCCGTCGACCACCCTTATCTTCTTCGGCGTTATTCAAGTCTTCCCATAGCAGTGCCTCCTGTGAATACCATGAAAGTGATACTATGAACACAGTTGCAAACAAACTTCCATCTAAGACTAGGCCTAGGAAGGGTGGAGTATTTTGCACTACAGACAGAAATTCCGCAGCCATAAAGGAGAGCTTTAGGTCAGGAAAGGTGTTTGAACTTCATCCTGAAAATACCACTTCAAAAAGACTCAAATTTACGAGAAGAGCTCTTAACGATGGTCAGATGGGTGAAGTTGATTCCAGCAAGAACAACCTTAAGAACAAAGAAGTTTGTGAAGGTGAAGCTAATATTGCTAAAAGGGAATCTGAGAAAATTGTTTTGAGACGCAAAGATGTGCAAGAAAAGAAAATTGTGCAGAGTTTGTTAAATAACATGATTGAGGAGACTGCATGTAAGCTTGTCGAGAACAGGAAGAGTAAGGTGAAAGCTCTGGTCGGTGCTTTCGAAACTGTGATCTCCCTTCAGGATTCCACAACCTCGTCAACATTTTGCGCATGTTAAATCTGTATTGATGCATGGAAAACACGATAGGTGAAATGGAGGTGACATGAGAGTGAGATCACAAGCATGTGTGAAGTTTGGAAAGGCAAAATTATCCATTTAGTTGAGCAAACAGTGATGCAATGGAAGGTCTGTCCTGTTTCTATTTTTAATGTTTTCATATTTTTCCCCTTAATTACATCTTGTTTTGCTTTTATATTTATTTGTATAGTGTAAGAATATTAAATGTAGAGTACTGTTTCCTTTTTTTCTCAGAAAATGTTCTATAAAATTTGCTTCTGTATCCATCACTTGAATTGAGAAGCGAATTATTAACACAGCTGATTGTTTCGTCAAACAACCAAATAAAACTACTACTTTAATTTAATTAGAAAATAGAAAACTCATGCACAATAGAAAATTCCATTCTGTTTTGAAACTTTGAAGAGAGAGCATTGTTACAAAAAAACTCAAATCATGGGATGATTAAAAGATATGCATGTAACTTTACTCCCCCGATAACTTCTGGGATTTTTTTGTCTTGGAAAAATATGGATCCGATCGAACTCCACTTATGCCAATCATTCCAGGAATAAACTTTTCATCACTTGAAACTCAATTCACTGAATTTGAGCTTTCTTTGAGGATATGATTGTTGTATGGATGGCAGTTGTTATTTGCAAAAAAAAAAACCTATGATGTCAAAATCAGTTTAAGGTTTTTATACAGTGATAATGGAAAGAACGTGAATAAAAAGAGGTCTAATAATTTTTCTATGTCTTGTCTTCATTGAGAGTCTCTTTTCTCTTGCTAAAATCTAGCATTTTATAACTAGAAAAACATGAAAAAATCTAGATACCAAGAAAAAATCTTTCATCCCCTGAGGTGGCAATCATATTCCTTTGTTATATCTCCAAATAGAGTTGTCCTAGACACTCGTAGCTTATGATTAAAAGGAGAGGAAGAAAAAGAACTTGGTTATGGCTCAGCCTAAACGGGTGTTGAGTTGTAGCCCAACCGAGTGTTGAACCTCGATTGGGCCAAGGCCCAACCGAATGTGGATGCTTGGTTGGGCCAAGACCCAACCAAGTATGAGGGCTTGGTTGGGTCAAGACCGAACCAAGTTCACCATTTTATCTTATCTTCATCAATTGTCCCTCAAAGTAAATTTTTAACATAGCGTTGTTAAACAATTACTTTATCATAAAGTCATGTGCAATAAGGAAGAAAAAAATTATAAATATACAAGGAATAACATGAAATTACAAGGAATACTAATGATATTATGACTGATATTGGTGAGAATTAAAGTCTACATCCATGTTAGGAATCACAAGACATTTTTCACATGGTTGTGTACATGATAAGGCTGGAGAACTTGGTCCACTATAATTGTGACAATTATCTTAGGAATCTTATTGGTGGAACTAAAGTGTGCATCCATGTCATGAATCACTGGACATCTTTCACATAGATATGTATGTGACAATGATAGAGAACTTGGTCTACTATGATGATGATAATTATCCCATAAATCTTGGTACATGTATCATTGTTTAACGTGGGCTTACTAGAATCACTATAATAGTTGTTGATGGAATCATTGTTATAAAAAAATAATTTCTTCTTCTCCACTTCAACATCTCATTTTTCTTTCTTTTGAAATTCTTGTGATGAATCTTTTGTTAGAAAAGACATGGGTGAGGAACCTTACTCATTTTCTCTTGATTTTTCTACTTGGTTTTAAGATGTCTAGTTGGATAAAAAAGCAAAATCTTTGGTTGAGGTAACTTTAGAGTTGGTACTTCTGCTAGTGGAAACATGAGGGCTAAATCTTATCATAGGGTGTGTCTGTCTTCTACATCTACACCTAACCCACCTCAACCTCATGACCCATATAAGAGCATTGCAGCTGTTGCACGTGTGCGGTGTCGCGGCAAAAATATCTACTCTCAAAATATATCTATCATCTATCTTTTAAATATGGGGAGACAAGAAATTCTTGATTTTTATCTATGAAAAAAATAGAATGGGAGTCAACACCTAGTATTTTGGTAACTAGGAACCCTAACTGGTCTCAGAGATCGGGTACGAGGACTGGTTGCATAAAGGAAAGGTATTAGTACCCAAAATACAACTTACCTAAGGTAGGCTGCATTGTTTTATTGTCTGATAAAATCTAAGGTCTTGTCATGTTTTCTAGTTATTGGTTCGTCTATGGTAAGAAAAGTTCTTCTCGGTAAGGAGGTCTTTGTCTTATCGGGTAAAACCTAATCGTTCTAACGTCAACAAAAAATTTAATATCTGAGATACATCTTACATATAAGGTCGTAACCCCAGATATTAAAAGAAAATAAAATAATTTTTTTGGAATTTTTAAAATAGTGGTCAGTTCTCATGACTTTAATAAATTGATTATTAAAGCCAAAATACATGCTAAAACCTTTTTTTTTTATGAAGATACAATATGATTTTTTTTTAGAGAGACTTGGCCGTATACATGAAAACAAAACATTATTTATTTATTTATTTATTTGATGAAAACCGGGTATTTAATACCAGATTTGTATCTTTACAATATAAAAATACAAACCAATATTGATCAAAATGTAGTAAAACATTTTGGAAAAATCACATATTTTTTTTAAATAATTTTTTTTGAAGAATTTTTTTTTAAAAAAATACATGTAACTATGCTCATGCACAGTAACCGGTTAATTATTTCCTTGCTGCAGAAACATGAACAGTACACGTTTTGCATGCAAGGGACCAACTGGGCAGACGAGAAGAAGGAGAAGAGTGTTACCTGGAATGGATATGCTCTGGTAGTTGGGCTCACGATGGCATTGTTGTCGCGGCAGCCGGTTATGGTGGCAAACGTTGCTTCTCTTTCTTCTCACCTCTGCTTTGCAGTGCTGTTTGTTTCCTCTATATTTCGTTTCTCCCGTCAACAGTGTTCTTGCCTCTCTGCAGTGGCTTTGTGGAGGTGTTGCTAGTGCTAGCGATGTCGTTTGTGGCGGCGAAGAGGAAGACGGGTGGTGGTAAGCGGGGGACGTTGCTTTGGTTTTTCTGTATTTTCTTCTTCTTCCTCCTGCCTTGTGCGTGCTTCTGTTTCTCCTCTTGTACTGCTCATTATGCCTCCTCTGTCTTTCTTTCTTTTTTCCTTCCCACGTGTTCTGCTCTCCCCTCTGTTCTACTCTCATTTTCTCTTTTCTTTCCCCCTCTGTTTTTTTTTCTCCTCTCTACTCGGTCCCTCCTCTAGCTTTTATAGCCAGAGGATGCATGCGTTATGGTAGGAACGTGGTAACGGCCAGCGTGTATTATGGTGGTGAGGAATATTAGCCGGGAGACATGCCTCCCTTAATTGCAGCTCCACTATCTTCTCTTGTCTTCATTGCCAGCGAAAAAGACAATGAATAGTTTCGGCGCCTTTTTTAAATTTCAAATGGATATTTCAAATTGGATCCCTTGATTTTAGCGCCTTTTCCAGTTTGGTGCTTGGTTTCAAATTGTTTTAATTAAGTCCCTAATTGGTTATCAAAATTCAATAATTAGATAATTAAGCCCCTGATTTGACCAAATCAACTCTTAAAAATTATAATTGAACCTCCAAACTTTAATTTCTTCCAATAAAAGCCTAAATTGACTTAAAATGTTTCTTATAATCAAACCCTCCATAAATTCAATTAAACCTTAGATAAAATTTAATTGAGTCTATAAACATCTGATTTTGAATATATTTTTTAAACATTGAATTTTCTTTGTCAACAGGGCTCTCATCAGTCAATGATATATTGTCAAATTTCAACTTTTTGTATTTTTAAACCTCCTCAACCAATTTTGGCTTTTTTTCGGCATTCTAACATCTTTTTCTCGCTCCTATTATTTTTTTGGATTTCTTCTGAATATTTTTTGATATATTTTTTTGTATTTTCTCATTTTTTATGTGGGAACCCAAAAATTGGTAACAATAGTAGCTAATAATGTTATTAATCAACTAACGCTTAACATAAGAGTAGGGTATAATGCTAGGACTCCACATTCCCATGAAAGACTAAGTAAAACACTAAAGGCAGGAACCAAAAATATTGAGATCACAACACCTATATGCATGTTTAAGTTTGGATATTTCTTTCCCTTATATAGTTTTGTTAAAGATATATTTTTCTACTATAACCTATTTATAAGTCAGTTGCACTCGAAAGGATGGATGAATGTAGCAGCTTTTGACAAATATCTAAGACTTAAAGGTTAAAATCTCATTATTAACCTATTTAAATATTGATATAGCATTTCTAGTTCTCTTGAAGCTGAAAAGATATGACATGGTTTTACCACCTTATCTAAGAGAAGAACACAAAATCCTTTGAAAGATATTTTTCAAGGCAAGTCACTATTAGTAAACAATTAAAGGAGTGATTGGATCATAGTGTGTTATAATAGTTCTATAACCTCTACTAAAAAAGTATGGGGATGTTCTCTAATTTGAAGAGTTTTTGTTGTAGATAAAGTTACTCTTCCTTTGAGTCAAAATAAAGAGAATGTGTTCCGAAATCTTGCTGACAACTGTCAATATTACCTCATTCGGTTATCGAAAGGGTATTCTCTAAAAGACAATATATATGGTACAAAAGTTATTTTGTCATTTTCCTGGTATTCTGTACTGCATTACTGTTATTTTATCTATATTGTATACAAGTGAGCCCCACTCTTTAAGACACTTAAAGAACAAAAAAAAAAAACAAGCCTCAAATACCTCATTATTATCCTCATCATCATTCTCTGAATAGGAGAAGAAGAGTCTCAAGAAGAAGAATCTTAGAACGACGGAGCTTAAAAGGATGAAGAGACTACAAAAGAACTTAAAGTAGAGGTATTATGTGAGACTCAACAGAAGAGTGGTGAAATGGACACCAATATTGATATGGGAACAGCGAGGAGCGTGTATGCTCTATGTCTGAGGAGCAAGAAAAGATGTAGTTCCCAACTTGTGGATCCTAACTTTCTTATGACAATTACACCCTTACCTAGTCCGATGTCAAGCCCTGCCGATATTATTTCCCAAAATCATGTTGTTATTAGTCCTGTGAATACTTCGACAATTCCTATCAACATCCCTGATGATATAAATCAAAGTAGTGGTATTATTGTTGGCACTTCTTTTTTTATCCCTCTTTTATGGTTTCATCATCTTTTCATCTAGAATTTTATGAGTTATATGATTGCTAGTGGTTATGGCCCCATGCTTGAGGAACCCTCTTTAATAGGACTTCAACCTCCTAGAGAAGTGATATATATTGATAGAGAGAAATATGCCATGACTTCACTCTTTGGGGATAATCCTTCAACTATTGATAACTATGGGCAAAATGTAAATATTGTCGTCAGAATAACACAATTTCCTCAAGATATTAAGTGGTCTAGAAAAGGTAATATGTGTAACCTATTATCCAATAACCTGAATGATGTTTTTCTAGGTGAGTAAAAGATTGTTGATCTTTTATCATAATCCTATATAATTTTTATCATTGCTAACAAATTATTATTTTTTGTTAGAATTTCTAAAGGCAAGTATTAGCTTTCCAAATATAGTGGGCCGAGTTTAAAAACACTGATTAGGGTGGGGCTAAGCTTTCTAGCCCAAGCCCAGAAACAAAACCAATGAAGATCAAACAAGAGGTTTTTGCTGGACATTCATGAAGAACACATCTACATGAATCTCGTTTAAGATCAAATCATGTCAAATTAAGGGCACTAAGACATGTAGAAACAACATTCAAACAAGATTTTGGGGTTAGATTAACATGATAATCAACCTTATATCATGATTATTTAATTTTCTATAAAGAACAAAACAAAAGAACCAAAAATCAAATGCCATGATTTCAATGTTTTTAAACCTATAGGATTCTAGGTTAATGATCAATGAGCTAAAATGCATGAGTAAGAGCCAATAATTAATCAAAAGGACACAAAAATCAAGAATCTAAGGCAATGTTTATTCAATGAATATCAACCTAGAAAAACCTAGAACTGCCTAGCAAGAGTTTAACCTAAAAACAAGCCTTATGAAGCTAGGAAATAGCTTAAACTTAGCAACCATATCTTAAACATGCTAACACAAATTGTTTAAACCATCAAAACAAAAGGAAATAAAAAATCAAAAGCAAAACAGTAAGCAAAGTTTATACTACATATAACAACCAAAAACATATTTCAACATTGTTCCATTGACTATTTTTCACATTCTTAACCATAAACACTATTGTTATCCTTTTTTTACCCTATAAGAGAATATATATAAAAAAGCCTAAAAGACTGTCTAAATTGGTGATGAAGGACCAAAACAACAAGTAAAAAGTTGGGAGACCAAAATATATAAGATCGGCAAAATTAGCAACCCAATTTTAATTGGTTAGTCTTCAGTATCTCAAATATAGTCTTTAGATGCCCTAAGTGTTCTATCATAGTGTTACTGTAGATAAGAATATCATCAAAAAATATAAGGATAAACTTTCACAAATGGCTTCGAAATACCTCATTCATCATACTTTGGAATGTGGCTGGAGTATTAGTCAAACCAAAAGGCATGACTAGGAATTCATAGTGCCCATTATGAGTCTTGAATGTAGTCTTATAAACATCTTTAGAAGACATTTTGATCTAGTGTTAACCAAATCTGAGGTCTATCTTAGAAAAGATAGAGGCAAAAACCAACTCCTCTAAGAGTTCGTCTATTAGAGGAACAAGGAATTTGTCCTTCACCGTAAGCATGTTTAATGCTCTGCAGTCAATATATAGCCTCCATGATCCATCCTTTTTCTTGACTAAAACTATTGGAGAAGTAAAATTGTATTGGATGGTTCCCAAATCTAACATCTCTTTAATCATTCTCTCCACCACATCCTTTTATATACTCGAGTGTCTATAGGGCCCGAGGTTGATTGGATTAGATCCCTAAAGGTATACTATGGTCATGACTGCAAAGTGATGGCAAGCTCCTAGGTTCTTCAAACACTTCTCGGTATTCTTCCTGTAGAACTATTAAAGCAGCATTCTTAGTAACACAAAGTTGTTACCTGGTGGACATTGGTTGCCCCTCGTGATCTTGACCCTCAATAAGGCGTAGGCTGCACAAATTAATTTCATAAACTAATCTAGTGCTGCATAACAAGCCAATGAGTTGCTCAAATCTAATAGTCTCTACTGATATTGGTTCATCCCCTTTGATAAAGACTTCTTAGCCTTGCCACATAAATGCCATCCATATCTCTTCGTAATTGCAGACAATAGTTTTCAATTTAGCTAGCCACTGAATTCTCAAATCATAATTTTTGAGGTCCAAGGTAAAAACACTGGTTGTAAAGTTAACTTCATGAATTGACCATTGGAAGTTGTTGCACACTGAAGTGCAGGTCATGGTTCCACCATCAACTACTTGCACAGTTAAAACTTTAATACTGGTGATTTTACAATGCAACATGTCTGTCACTTGGTTGCTGATGAAGTTGTGTGTGCTTCCAAAGTCCACAAGAATAAACAATGGTTGTTTCTTTACTCTGCCAATGACTCTAAGAGTATTTAGGCCAATCACTCCTTCTAAGGCATTAAGAGATATGTGTGGGTTGTGAGTGTCATGGTCTAATTTGGTTACTCCATCTTCCTCATTACCCTCCGTCTTCTTCAACAACACACAAGGAGTAAAGCTTCTTATTCTGACACTTGTGCTTAGGTATGAATTTTTCATCACACCAAAACATAAAGCCCTTAGCTCTTCTCTCATCCAAGTCACTCTTTCTAATAGGTCTAGTGGTTCTATTAGCATTGTTGGGGTTATAAGGTGGAGGGGTTGGTAGGATATCGGTGTGGAGTACTTTATAACTGTTATTAAGACGTCCTGGTAGGCTTTTATTGTAGCTGAGAGGGGTGCAGGTCTTATTTTGGTAGACATATGTCGTTGGATGATAGGTCTGTTTGTTAGGATTGGAACTATAACGTCGGTGAGTAAGGGTGTTATCATACAACCTGGCTAAGGTGTAGGCTTGTTTTAAGGATTTTGGTTCAAACATCTAAATTTGATTCTTGATCTTTATGTCCAGCTCTCCTACAAAAAACACCAAAGCATTTTTCTTAAAAATTTTGAATCTATTCCAGAGGTTATCGAAGTCCTTGATGTAGGTTTCTACGCCGTTTTTCTACTTTAATTTAATAAGTTCTTCTAAAGGGTTCCTCTCCCCCCTGAACTTGCAACACAAGGCCTTTACATACTCTAGCCACAACACAACCTGCCCTCCCAAGCTTCTCATAAAATTCTAATGCTAACATAAAGTCATTCCATCTAGATAATAAAAGGTCAGTTTGAGCTTGTCATGTTCAACAATCTCCTCAACATTAAAGTACTAGTTACATTTATAAATCCATTTAAGGACATCTTCTCCCTCAAAGATAGAGAACTCTTATTTTGGTTGACGTAGTTGAGAATAAGGGGCGTACCTTCACTGACCCAATTGAACTTGGCAAAGAAGTCCCTTGTAGTGGGGCACTGAGGTGTCTTGGGTAAACTGGATTCATCTGCAATGTTGAGTCTACACAAGAAACAAGGGCATCAATAGTTTCTTTAAGCTCTTTGAGGTGTACATTGGTATCGGCTTTGGTATCATTAAATTGTTGTTGAAGTTGGTTACATGCCTGGGTCTGCTCCGGATTGGTGGCTTCATCCACCTTCCTCCATCTTGGAATCTCGGCTCAAGTGGCATTTTTTAGTCTAAAGATGCTGCTCTAATACCATTTCGTGCAATGAACTTGGAGCAATGGGTTGCCTATTTTTAAGATGGCAGATGATGAATGACATGAAGACGAAGACGATAAAAATGGAAGGGTAGAAGTTGGGTGATGCAGAGGGACTGAGAAGGAGATAAATGAAAGGAAACAAAGATAAGGGTGAGGAATGGGAATCTTCAAAAATATCATTAATTCTGGAGTTGGAACAGAATGCAATATATTGCAGTCTTTCTATTCTCTAATATTCTAGCATTTTTCTCCTAACACACGTGGCTCTATCAGCTACTAAACAAGTATAATAAAACGCACAGCATTGGCTTGTAATTGCAATGCATATTGTCTTATTGATACACTCCTAACTTGAATTTCCCCCCGAGAAACCCACGTATCAGTCCCTTCCTTGCAACACTCTCCTCCCTGGAAAACCCTAAAAAGAATCCACAAAGAAATGCAAAAATGCAAATCACAGAGGAGCAAAGACAGAGATCTGAAGCCAACAGATTAGCAGCCTTAGAAAAGAGAAAAGCATACATAATCAATCAGCAGCAGCCGCCGCCGCCGCCGCAAAACCCATGGAGACTTTTCAAGTGCCGAAAGCTCTCTCCCAAACCGTCCTCCAGTAAAACCACCACAAACCTGCCTCTTTTTAACCGGGTCAACCCGGATTTAGATACCCATTTGCCCCAAACTTTCCGGGTCCGCCTCGAAATTTGCTCGCCTGACTCCTTCTCTATCACCCCAGAGGCTATGAAGGGATTCCCCTATCCTGGGGAAGAAAAATGTTTAAATACTTTAAAATCTCGCTTATCCAATGTAAATGGGTTTTCATTCTTTATTTTTCTTTAAATCATAAAAAAATAAAGATAAAATTTTAATTGAGTTTAATTATTTTTCTAGACATTGTAATAAAGATACGATCTGAATTTAGTTTAATTGTTGTTTTAGACATTATAGTAAAGGTATGATCTTGAATATAAAATTATGTTTTTTTTTTATTATTATTATCTCCAGCTTAATATTTACTGTAATCTGGTTATGTGTGTAGGCAATGGAATCTCGTTATACACAAATTAATGGAGGTGGACGGGCCTGTGTGTATAATATCAGTGACTATGATGTAGTTTTGACGTGTTTAAAGAATTGCAAGGGAATCGAAATCGAAAAGATCCCTTTCACCACACTTAATATTATCCAAAGACTTTCAAACTCTTTCGATGCTGGTCGATGGGTACCCTGCAGGCCTGAACATTTCACTGATGAAAAAGTGGATGAATTCATTCGGATGCTGCCGAGAAAGCTCTTGGATGCACTCTTACCTTTCCAACTTGATGGCTTAAGATTTGGTTTGAGAAGGGGTGGTCGGTGTCTTATTGCGGATGAAATGGGCCTTGGTAAAACACTTCAGGTAATCATTTTCTATGCAATTACCTCAGCAGTTCCTAACTTAAGATATATTTCTGTGTGGTTTTGGTTATTCAAGACTTTAATATTGGAATTATGTATAATCCCAGTGTAAATGCTCATTAATGTCAAATTTTGGCATCTTTTTGATTGAAACTGACCCTGTCTAGGCTCTTTAGGAAATTTTAATGCATAACGTATGCCAGATCCTTCTTTTTAGTTTGATGAATGATGTGTGTGAAATCAAGAAGGCCTATTAATCAATATCTGTATATCGAAGATGGTTTGTGCCTCAAATACATTCGAGAAATGATCTTATAAGATGGTATCACCATAAGTATATATCTGCTTAATATATTCTATTTGGTTTCAGGCAATTGCTATTGCTGGCTGTTTCGTAAATGAAGGCCCCATCCTTGTTGTTTGCCCAGCTATTTTGCGGTTTTCTTGGGCAGAAGAGTTAGAGCGATGGATGCCCTTTTGTTTACCCTCTGAGATCCACCTTGGTAAGAGTTTCTCACTTTGTGCTATATCTTCCTTTCAATCTTTCATTGTTGCCAAGAGTTGGCCAAAAAATAAGATGTGAAATCTTCATTAGTTTTTAAACTATACATGTGTGTATGTGTGTGTGTCTATGTAGACTTGGTGAATTCTTATAGGATACATTTATTGTCAAAAAAAGGTTTCTCATCTTTGCCCTGTTTTTTCTGTTGGTTGTTGATCAGCTGTATCTGTTGCTATACTGCTAGAGTACAAGCTGTCTTGAATGAATCTATTCCTGTTTGCTTATTGGTCTCTTAAACACGAGGTAGAACTTGAATTGTATTCATCTATCTGTATATATGTAGGCTATAGCTACATAATGAGGTTTTCTGTTTCTCTTTCAATTGGAAATAACGAAGAAAAGTGTTCACACAAATAAAAGTGCAAATTAGACTGCATGCACTCTCAGATATTTATAGATTGCAAATAAATATTTTCTTTGATGGAGGTCTTTTTTTGAGTTATTGCTTATGTTTATAGTTCTGTAGGTTAGAGTTAATATATCATCAAGGCTTCAGCTTCTCACAAACCTTTAAACTTTGAATTTTATTTTTACTGTAGATTGGAGCTTTTAAAAAAATCATCCAGGCAACATCTTGTTCTCTGGTTTCTTTGAGATTTTTGAAGTCTGAATTTCACATCTTTTTGTTGTATCATGAATTCATTGTTGTCCATGTGACTTAATTTTTTAATCCAGTTTTTGGTCATCGCACTAATCCTATGCATCTAACAAGATGCCCAAAAGTTGTGGTTATCTCTTACACAATGCTTCATCACTTGCGGAAGACCATGCTTGAGCAAGAATGGGCTCTCTTGATAGTGGATGAATCTCACCATGTTCGTTGTTCAAAAAATAAGTCAGAGCCAAATGAGGTACAGATTCTTATTTATTTATGGTCAGAGTGAATTTTTGTTTGTGGTCGTCGTTTCTCTATGTCCCATAAATGTGTGCACTTCCCAAGAACTAGTTTGGAATACATACTATTAGAATTAATGTTGCTGAGTGGGCACTGTACTTGGCATAGACAATTGACATTTAGACATCTATGTTATCCTTTCTGTTAACAGATAAAAGCAGTTCTAGATGTGGCAGAAAAGGTCAAGCGCATAGTTCTTCTGTCTGGGACACCTTCTCTGTCCAGGTTGTAACATCACATTGGAAGCAAAATGGAATCGTTGTATTCCTATCCAATACTCCTTTTGGATTAAATTGATTTTAATAATATATTTTAATTGATTAATGTTACTTAATTCAATTTTTTAATTATGCCTCTGTCTTCCTTAGTGCATTCTCATATGCTATTGTGTATATTCCTAGGTGATCATAGGCCATTTGACATTTTTCATCAGATAAACATGTTATGGTAATTTCACATCTCTATATTTTACACTTTTAGTTTGCTTTCCTCAAGTTTTAACTAGGGCAGATAATGTTTCTTGACAATGCTTGCTCTTATACAGGCCTGGTTTGCTGGGGCAGAACAAGTATGATTTTGCGAAAACTTACTGTGCTGTCAGAGTTGTCCGCACTTATGAAGGAAAAGGTTTTCAGGTAATTCTTGGAGTGCTATCGAAAAGCACTACAACAGAGAAACTAACGCCATTATCATGTGCATAAGATTCTAATAATACTGCCAATTTTCCATATAATTGATGATGGATGACAGGAATGGAAACTTACAAGAGAAAGAAAGGGGGGTAAGGTGCATAAGATGATTGCCATATGCATAAGATGCTAATAATACTGCCATGTGCATAAGGGGTAAGGTGCTATCAAAAAGCACTACAATAGAGAAACTAACGTTATTGCCATGTGCATAAGATGCTAATAATACTGCCAATTTGCCATATGATTGATGATGGATGACAGGAATGGAAACTTAGAAGAGAAAGAAAGGGGTAAGGTAAAGGCTAGAATAATAGTCATCTTTGGCAGAAAGATTCCCAACACTCAGAAATCAATTCTCAATCGTTAAACCATAACAATTAGGAGGAATCAACCTCTAACTGTCAATTATTAATCATCAATGGCAATCTGAGTTTAGGAAGCTTAAGACAACAATTTTGCAGACACAAAAACCAAAAACCAAATTGGGATAGGAATTCCTAAATTGAAAAGAAATTCAACTACAACTAAGATACGAAATTAAATAAGCTCCTAACTTGAGCTACCTTAATAGGAAGTAAACTCAAGTTCCTTGATTATAAGATACTTAGGAACTAATAAAATTTCTACAAAAATAAAGTCTTTTTTTTTCATTCTCCATCTGTTTGGTTTGATTAAAAAGACTCATTGCACCAGGTCACTAGTGACTCAACTATCAAAACCGAAATTTGGAAATTTGATTGGATTTCCTTGCAGGATTTCTCGAAGGGCATTCGTTTGGAGGAACTGAATGTGTTGCTTAGGCAAACTGTTATGGTATGCTTTTGCTTTCATGTGCCTAATGCTTCAGAGACTATTACAATAAGTCATTATACGAGTTGTTTCTAAATAAGTTTGACAGTCCAAGCATCAAACTAAGTGCAGGGCCATGAATCCTCACATTATATTTGGAAAGATCATCAGTGGTCTGTGTGGAAAATTTCCTAATTTTTCCTGTCCTTTTTTAGCACTATCCTAATCTTTATTCTAAGTGCTATTAGTTACTCCATGAACATTGATATATTCTGGGTTGTGGTATTTGTTGTATGATGTAGAATGCACATAGATCAATGTTGTTATAGTTGGATGAGGCTTGTTTGGTACATTAGTTTTGATCGCAGTATGTTTTCTAGCATGTATTTGGTTGAAACTAAATATTGAATCTGCTTTAGGCAAGTGATAGACATATCTGTGATTCTTTTAATCATAATTTTTAAAGGTATTAAGCAAAATGTTTTAGTTAAAAAGTAAAACAATTTTCCATTATAACTAAAGGCAACATTACAGTTGACTGAAGGTACTGATCTTGATACCTCAAAATAGAAAATATAGGTAAATAAAACAAGGACACAAAAATACATGAAGCTGCCATCACTTTTCCTTGCGTGTTTTTCTTTCAAGTCTTGATAAACGTGAGGACATATTGCACATTTCCACCTATCTTTGGGATATCAAGAAAAACAAACTCACAGAAAAGGCTTACGTCTCACTAGTTATTTCCTACTTTTCATCACTTCACATTATTTTTCCATTGAAAATTTGGACTATCTAGATTCTGCACAATTATGTTCCAAGACATGCATATCCTGTGCATAACTACATGAACTGGATAACAATTCCATGGGGGGACCACTTACTAGTATTTATGTATTATCTCTGTCCCTTTGCAAGGAGGGTTCTAACCACATAAAAGTGGTTCCAGTTTTTGGAAGGGAGGGACTAATGAAGGGTAGTGTACTCTCCATTTTATGACTGATTAGAGGAAAAGGAAAGAAAAAGATAATTCAGGATGCTGGTGTTGTAATTTAACATCACTGAATGAAACATGTGACAAGTAATGGTTTAACCATAGAATACAATCAGGATGAGGGACCTGAGAATGAGATTGGGGATATACCAATCACCTTTACTAATACGATCTTTCAATTACTTGTTTGTCCTATTTTTTTCCCTATGTGTGAGCATAAGCTATTAAGTGGTCCTATTGGCGAGAGAGTTCTCAATTTGAGCATCAATGGATCTCATCTTTGTGGATTATTTTGGCAATTTGTTTGGTTCTCCATGTGTAGTCAAATTTTTATTTAATAATTTACAGGTAATTCCTTATTTTTTCTTTTGAGAAACCACTTCTAGACATGTTGCTATTGTAGATACGACGTTTGAAGGAGCATGTACTGAAACAATTACCACCAAAACGTCGGCAAATAATAAGATTGCTGTTGAAAAGATCAGATATAATTTCAGCAAAGGCTGCATGTGGGGGGTTGGTGAATCATGATGCCTCTGAAAGAAATGCTGCTGAAGTGATAAATTCAGAGAACATAGATGGATCTGATGGTAATTTATCATATCTTGTATCTATTAATCAAATCCTACATGTATTACTTCCAGGATTGGCTTTGTATACTCACCACTCAATAGTATTGTGTTTTGTTTTCTAGATTGATATATTGTTTTGTTCTGTTTTATTTATTTTTCAAATTAAAGCGATTCATCAGGCGGTTCTATTTGTTGATCACCCGCATGAGTAGAATAACAAAATCTATTTATCTACGTCCAAATTACTCCATCAAGGCTTTGGTTTGTGACTTCCTTTTAACATAGATGCTTCATGGTTACTAATTTGGCAATGACCTATTTTTACTGTCTCATGGTTGCTAATTTATTGGTTGTGAAATACATGATATTAGTTGCAGAGCGATATTAGTTGCAGAGCAAGTTAAGCGATGGATTAAATTGGGGTAGATATTCAATGTTTGATTTTCAGTTGACTAATGTAGAATAGCTATTCCTCTTTGTAAAATGGAACAAAGATTTAGTTTACCGGTTCATTTTTTGTTTTCTCAAAAAAAAAAAAAAATATTTGGTGCAAGTGTGTTCTGTTCTGTTCAGACTTGGGTATACTGGGATTAGGGTCACTAGTAAATGAGAAGTCTAAATAAAGCAAGTGAACTGGTGCAAAGTGCTGATTTGACACATATGTTGGGAGTTCGTAATGCTGCTCTCAAAGGGTTGGTGTTTGAAGTGTTTGGCTGAAGATTTCTTACTCAAATTTATATTTTTTCAAATGCAAATTTTTTTTTTATTTTTTTTATCATGTTCCATTTTCTTTTTCTTTCAGAAAGCGGGGGTTGTTGCAGATCCAAGAAACTCTCCTACCAAGAGCTTGGCATTGCAAAATTGTCTGGGTTTTGTGAATGGCTTTCCATTCATCCTCTCATTTCAGAGTCAGATGGTGTAGCAAAATTAGATGTAAACCATAGTTCTCAGAAAATGATAATTTTTGCTCATCACCTAAAAGTTCTTGATGGAGTTCAGGTCAGATGCTTTTACCAGTTCTCCTTTCTTTTTGCTAGATTGAAAACATCTTCATAAAAAATGGTTTGTGACTGAATGTAGTTTAAGATGTCAATCACTTGAGCGAATTCATACTGGTACCTGGAAACTAAGTCCTGGTTACTTCACTTCATTTATTTTATCTCCTAGGAGTGTCTACTTTGCAGAAGGCACAAGAAATTTCCCATTTAATGAAAATAAAAATAAAAATCCACCTCCCCTTGAAAACTTCACTCATACTTTATTTCCACCTTCTCTTAAACATTTTGTAGTGGTTAGCTCAATCACACCATTCCAATTGTTCACGTGTAGAATAGTCAAGGATAAAGTCTTGTTTTGTTAAATTCCTAAACTATGAAAAGTTTACAAGGGACATGTTATGTACCGAAAAAGTTGCATTTTGTTACTTTTAATTACACTTTCTTATTCAAATCCAGAGGCTAAAATTGCAAGCGTACACACTTTGGATGATCTTGCAATATGAATTCATAATGGAAAAAATAAAATAATAAATAAACATGAAAGCAAGTGATACTACTTAACCCACTAAGATTATATCAACCCTGCTTGGCTTGAGAAGACAAACGATTTAATCCACCCATACCTAGTATTTTCTAAAACTAAAAGTGTGTAACAAGTTATGATTTGGTTTCAATTCTATGACAATAAGAATATGTTAGAAGACAGATGAGACTTAAGTTTGACACGCATTTATAATTTATTGAATGCTTATAAGATTTTGATCTATAACACTTTGCTCAATGTTCATAATTTCTGATTGTTTATGATATGGTGTCAATTTACTTTCCCCTGTCCTTTCTGAATGTTTTGTCCATCTTGGCCTTTGATTGGCCTTAAAGTTGACCACTGTACTCTGTTGATGTTTTGCTGTGATTCATGTAAGTTTCACAGTAACAATTTTTATGTTGAATTATTCAGGAATTTGTACATGAGAAAGGGGTTGGTTTTGTCCGCATTGATGGAAACACTCTTGCCAGTGATAGGCAAAACGCTGTATTGTCATTTCAATCATCAAATAAGGCATGTACATGTTCTGTTGCTTTAGCTTTGTGTATTTGCTTGTCACAATATGGCATTCTACTAATTCTTTTGCTAGAGATCTTGGTTTTCAATTCTTGCTGGGTTCCATCACTTTGATTAAATTGCATTTCTTCTAAAGTAAGTCTTAAATTTATACTCATGACTTGTTGGGATTTCAGGGTGATGCAGGACAGCCTAGGGCTGTTCTGAATCTGACTTTTATTGTTTTAGGGCTGTTAGAATTGTATTAATGTTGATTTGTGATGGAATATGAGGAAGGATGTAGATAGGTTCTAGGAGTCACACCTAGGGCTCTTAAGAGTCACACCTTAGAGGAGATTGAGTATTACAATCAAAGAAAAATTGCTGGAAATTATTTGATATTACTCCATTGAAAAATATTGAAAGACTACGTACTTATTTATGGAGTTTTGGTTCCAATAAGGACATGGATTCCTAAACCCACAACATAACCATTCCTCTTTAGAATAGGAAAACATAATAATCTAGAATAGAAAACCTAATAACTTTAGGACTAATAAAATAAAATACTAAACAGAAATAGTACACTATAATTTCCAGATTTTTCGGCTGATATGAAAATTACTAAAACACCCCTGTATTCTATAGTTGAAATAGAATACATAAATCCTATTCTTTTGTTGCCCACATCACAGGGGAGTTTTTTTTCCTGATCAACTGATATATATATATATATATATATATATATATATATATATATATATATATATATATGGTTTGTGTAACAATTGTTGTTATGATGCAATCTTGGTCTAGTTACCTAATTGTTCAATTCCCCTTGTCTGTCTGCCATATATTAATATAAATCTTTTTTGAGCTCTATAAAGTTCTTATTAAAGGTAGATGGTGCCAGACTTTTCTACACTACTTTTCCATTTTCTTTTTCACATGAATTTCTATACTTTTCTTCTAAGTTTTGAACATGTTAAGGACAAAAAGCCGTGCCGTTGTTCTGTGATTATAATGTTCTATACCTTTTCCTGCAGAGGTCATCATGTACAAATGCATATATTTGGCATTGTGAATTTTTGAACTCTGAAGATGCAGCCAACCTGATATGTGTCTTTGTTTTCCAGGTTAAGATTGCAATAATCGGTATAACTGCTGGGGGTGTTGGACTTGATTTCTCCTCGGCACAAAATGTTGTCTTCTTGGAGCTGCCTCAGTCTCCATCATTGATGCTTCAGGTATGACAGATTACTGTCCATTAGTTTTGCACTTCTGCTGTAAATTAAAATAGAAGGTTAGTGACAAGGTTCTATAATGGTAAATCTTCTTACTTACAAGAAAGACTCTACAATATATTATGTTGGCCATGTAAATTGTATGGCTAAGAAGGATAATGAAGTTTGGAACCTGGTTTGTGGCTTTACAATGTTTCTTGAAATTGTTCAATATCTATTTGCCTCCTTTCACTCCATTTCTTTTCTCTTTATTTTCACTATTCTCTTGACCTGAGAGCTGACTTAACATGTTTGAGAAATCACTTGATACTTTTGCCATTCAATGGAATACCATGGTAGCTTTGGAATTTATGAAGCATGCATGCATATTGATTTACTGTTACCATTCATTAAGGTATACAAGGCCACACATATTCAAAATTGTTTATTTAGCTATTCAGACTCTAAATTGATATGGAAAAATGGAGAGACAAGAAATGACAGTATTGGAATATTTATAACAAAGAGTTCGAAATTTGCAACATTTTGAAATGGTAATGCTCTCTATGTGCAGCATGATTTGACAAATTCATGAGTTGATACTAAACTATTTGTTTACCTTGGCATTGTGCTGTTTTGCTTTTCTGATGACACAGTTTTGTCTTATTAATGTGTTCACTGTTTTCTTTAATAATAAAGGGCAATAAATTTGTGTTTGATGAATTTTGAAAAAATATTTTAAATACAGTGTTATGCAGTTTCTTACTATCAGGAGCTAACTGAGACTGATAGAAGTGTGATTTATAACTTTAAATTTATATTTTGAATTAAAGCGTAATGGAGTGAGAAAATGAACTATGCCCAATCCACTTCCTCGAACAAAAAAAGAAAAAGAAAAGCTTGAAAACCAAACATACGAGTATAATCAAAAGCTTTCTGTTACTCATTATTGTCAAATCTAATAAGAATCTCTGTATGAGCAAAACCTCTATGCTCTCAATTCAATTAAACCTGAAAAGGGCATATTCCTTTTGTACACTTATTTAGGTTCTAATTTAGCCATAAGGTGCCTTTTCAAGACTTTTTTTTAAGAAAAATATGCTTGGTATAAATCTCCTTGACATGTCTCAAGTATCCTGTTCAGACCCAGTTATCCTGTGAAATTTTCTGTTCTCTGCAGCAAAAAATAAAAATTAAATCAGAATTCAGATTCATTTGAAATTTTTATTGGTGAGAAACTAATCTGTAGATTAGTACTACATGCAGTTCTTACCCTCCTTGTGGTGGTTTATATTTCTTAATTTTCTTGATAAAATTTCTTTGATCAGTTTAATTAATAATTATTTTTAAGAGGACAATGCATCTGCACAACCAAGCATGCTCCATGTTTCCCTTTGCACTTTTTTCTAGTTGCCTATTTCTGAGGTTTTCCCTGGATTGGTCTTGTGACTTTTGATACCTGACCTCCTCCAAACTCATTTTGGAAGGCCGAGGACAGAGCTCACAGGCGAGGGCAATCAAATGCAGTTAACATTTACATCTTCTGTGCTAAGGTTTGCATTTCTTTAAATAAAAAAGGGCTTTAGGTTGTCAAGACATTTATCTCTTTTGTATGCATGAAAAGATTTGTCATATTGCAGGACACTATGGACGAAACATGTTGGCAAAATTTAAACAAGAGTTTGCATCGTGTCTCATCTATTACGGATGGAAAATATGATGCAGTTCCAGAAATTTTGGTATCACTTCTTACCTTTTTCTCCACTCTAATCCTAGCACTCTAAATTCATCTAGACAAGCTCAATTTACACTAATAGCTATCATCATGGATTTGAGTCATTGATCTGAATTATTTATGCTAAACCTTTATTAATATACTTCTTGCTGTAAATCTTATCCGAACTCGGATTTTTCCCAGTGATTGGAAATGTATTGTCATGCTGCAATTTATAAGAAGCTCTGGAGTTATTATTTTGCTTGAGCAGATTGGGTGAATCTTAGTCCTGATACTTGCAAAGCAAATCAAATATATTTTATGCAAATTAGTTAATTGGGGATTTATATGAGTATATTTAGTTTCATTGGTTGTGTAAATTTTTAAAAATGACTTTAAAAAAAACTTTGAATTGGTAGTCATACATTTGTCAAATCACCCACATCAGTGAAATCCATCATCAACATCCCATTCTTTCTGGGTTCCAAAGTCAGAACTGTTGGTGTTTTATTTTTCTCCCCTGCTTTGTCTTGGGAGTCTTGGGTATCTTTTGCTCTGGTTGACCAGGGCTAACTTTGTTGCCGTGTTTCATGATCTTGAATAGACAGTATTGCTTCTGTTCTGTATCAGATCGCTAGACATGATGACATGTTCAGTGGAATTTTAGGAGATGGTATTTCTTTTAGTCTTTTATTTTATTATTTATCAAGTAGGTTTTTGGTTAGTCATTTTCTGTAGGAGATTGAACTTCATTAATCTATCTTGTCAGGTTGAAAGAATTTCTTATTTTGGAAAATCTGACAAAGGGATTAGGAGAAGTTCTGAAGTTCAAGTTAAGTTGCCAGACTCTGGCTCAGTGTGGGATTCACAGCCATTAAAAACGGACGATGAAGAGAATGTAATGTTGACTGGAAGCACATTTCAAACAGATGATCTTAATCTTGGGGTATAACTTAGAAATTAGAAATTTTCTTGTTTTTTGAATGAGGTTCAAATCTTCTAGCATCTCTTATTGTATGTTCATTTATATTTTCTCTTTCCATGGGCTAAATCTTGAATTTTGTTGGAAGAACAGGCTGTTATGGTCTTGGATAATGTAACAGACAAGGATTCTGTTGCAAATAAAAACCTAGAAGGGATTTCAGAAATTGAGATTAGAAGTTCTAGCAGAGTTTCTTCTTCTGAGTCATCTGAGGGACATGAAGGCAATGATCAATCAGAGAAGGTACCTATTGCATAAGACTTGGTCTTTTCAGAAATAGGTTACTATGTCTATGTTCCTTTTAGTTTATGCAAAGGAAATCACTTATAAATTAATTGCAGGAAAATAAACTTTGTGTCCAAAAAACAGAAACCAATGACAGTGAACTTGCTCAGCAAAATGAAGAATGCTGGTCTAACGAAGTATATTCTCTACGCTTTGAGGTACAATTATGAACTTGGTCATTGAGATTTCCTTGCTTGTTTATTCACTCTAATGCTGTGGCATCAATCTGATTTTCAGCAATTGCAATTGCAGCCATTTATACTTTAATATTGGAGTTAAAAAGCTGCCTGATTAGTTATGGGCTACCTAAGTTTTCGCGTGAAATATGGTTTACTTACAAGCATCCTTTCAGGAAGATACAGAACCCATGTTGAAAAACTAATTTAAATAATTGACTTCTTGTTCAGGTAAGTAAATATACTGGAAGGATTCACCTATATTCCTGCATTCTGGGGAAAGACTCAAGACCACAGCCACTTTATGAGAATTTCCAACCAGAAGAACTCGAGTCACTTAATTTACTAGCAGCTAATGATAGCAAGGAAACAGATTTTAAATTTCTCAAGGGAAATCCAGTTTCCAGGCATGCTCTTCTTTCATTTATTAAAGAGTGGAATGGACTAAGGCCTATTGAAAGAAGGAAATTACGTGGAAAGACTTTGCAACTCCCTCTACGTGTTGAGTTGTGCTACTTAAATGAAAGCACCAACCACAAAATTGGGGTATGCTTACGCTTCTGATTCATTCCCCCCCGCACCCCCCCCAACAATGAATTGAGTGGTTTAGGTAACGGTTATGCAACTCTATAATAGGGACTGCTGAAGGGTGGAAGCAAGCGACGCCTTACTCCATTGGGTGAGATCAGCCATCCTTTACCATCCAATGCCATTTTGAAAAAGGTACATCTGTCAAGTAGCTATGGCCAAAAGGAAAAGCAATACACTCAGGGTTGGACCTTGATGGATGAGCCACTCTGTAAACTCTGTCAAATGCCATGCAAGTAAGTCCAGATTTATCATCTTTTGATGTAACTATTTGTTGGGATTTTATTTATATTCTCTTTTAATGGGTTGAGTATTTTTCTTGCTCTTTTTTTCCCCTCTCTTTTAACCTTTGGTGCATCTTTTGTATTCTTTGTAGGTTGCAGCTTGCACCCCTTTCTTTTGTCTCTTTTTATTGTATTTATTGGAATAATATTAATTAACTATCACTTTCAGGGGCAGCAATGCCAAAACACCTGTGTATTTTGAGGATCTATTCTGCAATCTCATCTGCTGTGAAGAATATCGCTTAAGAACTAGTAGCAGATCCCTCCGGCAGGTAAGGACTGGCATTAAAATTAATTAAAATCAAGCTGATAGGCTTCTTTTTTTTTTTTTTTTCTGTTCTCATTATTCTATCTTTGTTTATTCATTTTGGTGTGAGAACATGTATCTCTGTTTTATTGTTCGTGATATGGATTGCACCATTCATAATGGAGATTTGATTGCCTTCTATTATCCTGTTCCTTGTTACTCACTCTAGCACAATAATTCTTTCAGTTAACATAATTTAGATTTCCAGGAGCTTTTTGAAATAGAACATGGTGTCTGCACAATTTGCCAGCTAGACTGTCATCAACTTGTGAGGACCATCAAACCTTTATCATTAGAGAGACGACGGGAGTATATTGAGGAAGTAGCGCCAAATGTGGCAAGTCAGAAGAAATTGTAAGTTAAAAAACCGAACCTAGTGTTTTTTATTTCTGTTAAATGAATTTGGAGATATTCAACTGATTACTATTTTGCTCACTCCTTCCCAATTTAAGTGTCTAACTCTGAACTTCCAACTTTCTAAGGTGGCATTGCATTATATTATTTATGTAGTGAGATTGCATTCAATTTTCATCATTGCCCTTTGACTAGCTTTATCATTTAAATTTAAAGTGCAAATAATAGCCTCAACTTTAAATTTTATTGGGTAAAGTGGGAGATTAAAAAAATTCTTGCATTAATAGTACAAAATGGAAAGTTCTTTTGTGACATACCAAAATGTAAAGGTGGATACACAGATAGGGACAGTGGGAGTGGTTTGCTGCATCTTCTTCGTTGGGAGTACACTCTATGTTATGCTTTACAAATTGTAGGCATTGTTTCTAAATGATAAGCTCATGTGCAAAGGAAACTCGACTTTTAAGTTGAAAGATTGAAGTCTGAACCTGTGCTATGCAAGATTGATCAAGTGTTGACCATGACATTTTTTCATTGCAAAATAGTGGTTTTATTATTTTGTTGTTTCTTTCATTGTATTGTATTTGCGCTTTAAAATCGTAAACACTGCTCTGAAACCAAGTGATTTTAATGTTTCACATCTGCAGGCTCGATAAGCTTGCCAATGATCCATCTGAGGGCAATGCATGGCATGCAGACCATATTGTTCCTGTTTACCGTGGTGGAGGTATGCCAATGTTGAAGATCTTTTGAAATGACCTTTTATAATACATCACATATGTCACGTGGTAACTCAGTGTGTCAACCAGGACCTTGCTGAGTCAGCTGCTGATCAATGCTGGATTTTAATCTGTCACGGTATCATTGGACTCTGGCAGAACTTGCTGCTATCATCATGAGTCATTATTCAATAGCGCTTAATTGATAACAATCATTAGGGGAGTTAAAGGATGAAAAATACAAAGAATATAAAGAATAAAAAACTCTGCCGTTTCAGATGTGCAGAACGTGTCAGCTATTGAGATCCTGAAAGGGGTTTTTATCATTTTGTTCACAAGGAAAAAAAGGAAGCTGGTTTTATTTTTTTTACTGCAAGAAATTAGTTAGGCCCAGCTGTGATTCATGTCAGGAGTTGAAAATCAAATTATTATCCACTCAAAAGAGCTCATTATTAACCGTGTGGATTCTTCATTTAGTCTAGACTAGAAATTCCTCCCAATCTTTTCACTGTTTAATCTTGTTTTGAAGTATGCTTTGTATAATTTTCATAGGTGAATGCAAACTAGAGAATATGAGGACTCTTTGTGTGGCATGCCATTCCAATGTTACTGCAGCCCAACGTGCTGAACGATGCTCAACTAGGGAAAAGGCTAGGAAGCAACTAGAAGTCATCATGAATGACATCAAATGTATGGAAGAAGAGACTTCGACTTATGTGAAGGTAAATTTAGAGTGCTTGGGACTCTTTTTTATATCATGATAGCGCTGAGGTTGTTAAATACTGAATCTCACTTCCACGTCATTTAAGATAGGGTAATAATATGGTTGAATAATCCGTTGTTACAAAACTGCAAAGATCTTTTCACATTTTGGTTTTTTTCTGCTTTATTTTTTTAAAATTAGAAAATATATTTAGTGATTATGGGGTGGTATACGAGGGAAAGCAGGAAAAAGTATCTAATGACCTCGGAAATGAGCTGACATTTTTACCTACGTTGAGGAAGGTAGAGTTCTAACAATTTAATGTCTTTCCTCATTTACCTTGCCTAATCTGTACTGTCAGTAATCTTGTGAACACTGTTGAAGGTCAAATTGTTGAACTTAATCAAGAATATTTCACTGGCTCATCATGAACTTATAAACTGAAGTTTATTTATATCATAAATGCGTGTTCCCTCCTTTTACTAGTCATAATGTCTTCATTGTGACTTTGCTTTCTTTTCCCGTTTCTCTAGACCTGCTTGGCCCTGGTATATACCATAATTCTTCCAATATTCACAGTGCTATGCTCCTTTTACTGTAGTTTTCTTCTGGTCATTATTCTTCGGGGCTTCCTATTCTATTATTCGGTTTACTTGCTGTGATGCTTTTTCATTTTTCCTCGTATTTCTTGCAGACCCTTGATAAAAATATATTTACTTGTGTGCTAATACAGACAGATCTGCACTAATAAATTTCAGGGCCAAGGGCATCCTCAAATGCAAGAGGAGGATTTAGTTGATGACCTCTTAGTCAAGGTTCCTGGGAGTGCCTACTCTAGAGGACCAGATCATAGCACAGATCCTGAAAGTGAAGATATGAAGAAGAGCTCTTAGAAATGTAATGAAGCATCAGTCTTGACAAAATGACCAGTCGTAGAAGGGAAGACCGGAAGAAGCTGGCTCCGTGGTGCTATATATTTTTTTTAAAAGTTCTTGGGAAGGTCTTGAAACCATGTTTGGATATGTTTTTAAAGTGTGTATAGTTTAAAAAATATTAAATTGATAATTGTTTTTGTATTTTTAATGATTTTGATATGTTGATGTTAAAAATAAATAAAAAATTATTTTAATATATTTTCAAGAGAAAAGCACATTAAACTATAAAATCAAACATAAATTAATTATATAAATCTAAAGTTTTTGATTTCACATAGTTAATTCCATGTAATTTATTATTTTTTATTATAAAATTTGAAATCTTCAAGAATATAATGGAAAGATCCCTTTAATGTTTCCTCTCAAACAACATTATTTCCTTCTAATTCAACATGTCTATATGTAAATTAAGTTATTTAAGTTATTCGAAGATTTATTAAGTTTGGATATATTTTAATCTAAAATTATACTAGTCATGGTAAAGTGTTTATTTTTTGGTATTTAATCTTGAAAGCTTCAAATTATAAATGATTATATAGTTTTATTATGATTTAATTATAAGTAATAAAATCAAGGAAAAATGCCAAATATGAAAAAAAAGAAATAAAATAAATTTAAATTTAAATTTAAATTGTGTAATTAAAATTAGATTACATCAAAAATAAAATTTAGTTCATAATAATTTTGAAATAAACCATGTTCTTATCAAAATACATAAAATGACATAAAGGAGGAGAATAATTTTTTTTTTGCTTGGAATCAGTTGAAAAAACACTACTCTTAACATGTTTTTATTTGTGATGCTTCTTCTCATTGTCTCCCCTCTTCTCTTTTCAATGGTTAAAAAAAACTTTTTTTATTAATTTTGGTCATGGTTTCTATCTTGATCTCTTCTAGTTCTTTGATCGAAAATCTTTTTTTATTTGTTTCTTGATTTTCTTTTTAAAATTGGTAAATTTTTAACCTTAGTTTCTAGTTCTATTTTCTCTTTCATATCGATTTATTTTAAGAAAATCAAAAACATAAAAGTTGTAAAAATCTCGCATAGCTTTCTTTTGACATTAGAATCACTTAATTTAGATCTTTATAAAAAAAGTTATGTTCCACTTATCAAGATTTACTGAGTAAAGAAATTTCCTCTATTTTTAAAACTTGTACACAAATCAAGATATTTAATAGGCTTTTTTAATACCATTAGCCCTGGTTTAATTAATGATAATATTTTAGCTTAGAATTCAAGGGTTGAATGCTAAGTTTTCAATCCAAAAATTCCATGAATTTCTTTTTCTTATGTATAGATATAAATACAAATATGAATAAATAAATAAATAAATGAGAAATATATAAAATAAACTAACATGAAATCAAAAATAAAAATTGATAAATCAAGCACATCACTTTCAAAGCGAGAGAAGAGTTAGCGGCAGAAACTCACTAAAGCATCTGCATACAAACCAACATCCTAAACCGGGGGGGGGTGCTAGAAATGGAAAAATGGTTGGTTCTCATCAGCAGCGTTGCATTAACAATGGCAGCATCTGTTTCGCGGACGCCATCGTTTCTCCTCTTTGAGAGTCTCAATGCTGAAAGCTAATATAATCCGTGGCAGCTGTCCCTTGTCTTGTGAGCTATTGTGTGAGATAAAAACAAACATGGGAACGCTATGTGATTTGAAATTTCTTGTTTTATGGTTAGAAGGGAAAAAGAGAGTCATCAATTGTAGGTTAAAAATTGATTGCTGAAGAAAGTAGTTATGGATGTTCAAGCAATCCACGCGACACAGGAGCCGGTCCGCATCACTTGTTAGAAGCCAGTTTGCTAATACCGTCCTGTCTCTGCAATAAATGCACAGCGCAGAAAGGAAAGCCATGCCAAAAACACGTGAAGTTCAACTATGTAATGATACAACAACACGTTCCGTGAGCCAGTGATATTGCAGATCAATTATTATGATTCATACATCTCACGAAACTTGGCATGCAGCTTCTATGATGAAACTACTACTATATATATAAAAAAGTGTGATTTTACATTAATAAATATGTCTGGCTTTTTGTCATGCCTCGGCCTTTTGTTAGAAACAGATGGATACTCTGATAACAACTCATGCCCTAGAAGACACAGGTCAGTTGATCGTGGTTTTTTTTTTTTTTTTGGTTCATGACCGCTCTGCCAGCCACATTTTCTGATACAAAAGTATGTTTTCGCTTCATAACTTATCACCGGGTGCTTCAAAGACAATGACAAATGCCAGTACCAAGAGTGCTCCCATAGTTTCATCAAACTTCATCTGCCACGTTGGTCATCCCTGCTGTAAAAAATTGCTCTGCCCTGTCCATGAAGCTGCTAGGGAATCTACAATGCAGCATCATGGAAGTTTGAGAAGCTACTGGATTGTGTTTCAAAGCCATTTCTTCACTAGTTTTTGTTGTTTTGCCATCTCTCTGGCTTCTCATCTTGCCACCTCTGATGCTGTTTCCAAAAGTACCAGCTTTCCCCGTCGAGACCCGCATGCTTCTAGAATTGTACCGGTTGGATCTTTGAAGAATGTCCCCTTGAGATGATTTTTTAAGTTCAGAAATCTGCTGATTACTTTCATTTGCATCTTCTGTTGGCAGATTTTCTACAATTGGATTGGATCGCATTGCTGGCGAAACATTTCTACAAGATTGTAACAACGAAACTAGCATATCCATGCTCAATTCTTGCTGAACCACACATTTGTTCTGTTCACACCCATAGCAGGCAGCAACTAGTGCGCCGGCCAAAACTGGTATCAGCTCGGTGTCACTGAAGAACACAAATGGCAGATCGCATATCTGTCTTCTTCCAGCTAGCCAATTAGATTTTATCACAAAATAACTTGACAGAAAACAAGATATTCATTAGTTTCACTGACCTTGTGAAGTATGGTGGGACTTTTCCCCCATCGAAGAACAGCTTGATTCTCAGAGTGAAACAAGGCAAAATAACCAAGAAGCGAAAGGCATTCAAGCAGAAGAAACCCAACCTAAGACAAATTGCACAAAATGCAGAGAAGCATTTAGCTTACTGTAAAATGTCCCCAAATACTGATTATTTTCATCTACATTCATACAATAATCAGAAAAAATTTAGAGATTGATGCTTTTTTATCCCAACACATCCACCCTCCCAGCTCATCTCACAATATTTGCTTCAGAATATGTTATGTTTAAAGACCAATTATTGATCACTTCTCATTCTACAATACACCTTCCATTTTTTATGTTCTCCGATTCTTTCACTCGACCACTGATTCATATTTATATCCAAGCTGGTCGCTCATACAGACACCATCATGCTTTCCAGACAGATTCTTGTTTATAAACTAAGCAGGTTTTGCATCCCTCTTGTATTTTAAATTGCTGCGAGCTAACATGGAGATCTTCTGTATATGTTCCTGAATTAAAAACAATGACATGCATAAAATTACCTGGTCATTAGCTACTTTCCATTTGCTGGTGCAATGAGAAAGAAGAAAACTCATCAAATGAAAAAATTCCATTTTCAGGTCTGGCCTAGCCTGTGAAGAATTAACGGAAAATAGTGCTGCTTTAGATTAGTGGGAAAAAAGGGACAAACTACCTCCTGCCCATAGTGTCAAGTAATTAAGATGCCATGTGTGAAAAAAAAACATGTAGATCAAAAGGAAAGTAATAAAGAAGGGGAAAACAAAAGGGATTTATGAAGGAAAAACTGGCAAGACATGAAATTCATTAAAACACAGTTAAAGCTGCGATTCATGGAAACATAATTCCATGACACCCATAGGCACGAGCAATTTTTCTCCAATCCCATGAAAAAGAAAACAAAAAAGATGCACATTGCAAATTGGTCTAGATATTTAAAGAATCAATGCTTCTTTGAGAAGTCACCATTCATCTATCTAATCTGTCAGTTGAAAAATGAAACTAACTTACCAGCATTCTCTGCATGAATACAATATCTAAAAGGGCCAAATTATTCAAAACCTTCAGCACCCCAGTTGCCACCTCTTCAAAATTAGATGGAAGGATATATGAGCCCTGAAACAGAAAGAAGAATATCAAAACTTTTGTTCGATGGAACATATGTAATTTGTACAATGCTTAATCAGTGAGCGTTATTACAAGATCAGCCTTAACAGAACACTAATTAGAAAAAAGAATTCTCGTAGTATAAACCACCAGATGCAGGGGCCATTGCCAAGTTGCAAGTATGAAGGTGGAGGTTGGAATCTTGAGAGCAAATACTTCATGAAAAATGCTGAAGGATAGAATTGACTCCAAATTCCCTGGTGCACAGGATCTCTCTTTAGTAGAACCATAGCAATGATCTAGTGTAAGAAACTTGACATGCATAAGTTCCAGTCAATAAACAGGTTCCAAAACAGAACTAGTTCTGGTCATATACAGCCCTTCTTTTTGAAGGCTTAAGGCCTGAAGGGAAATACTTAAAAATCACTTCTCAAATCTGATTTTACAAGGAAAGTCTCATTCCATTGTGATCAGATTCTAAACTTAAAGCCTCTTGATACCAAAAGCGTTCTCATATTGTTTTTTCTTAGAGTTTCTTACTAATCCACAAACAAATGATGGAACTCTTCTGGAAATATGCTCAGGGTTCATCAATAACAAATCATAAAGATAAGAGGTAAATATCTATATTGATGCTAAGGTATGAACAATCAACTCCATGACACATGGCTAGAATGCATCCGGCCAAAGCTTAGAGGGCATTTTAGACAACAGAAAACTGAGGGGATATGCCATATAAAATGCTCTGGTCACATACATGAACGTGAGAACAGAAACACTAACATTCTCAGAGCAGTTAATTGATCGCTGCAAAACTGAGGGGATATGCCATAAAAATATTTTTGTAGCTGACAGCAAGTTACCTGTTCCGAGGTTAATCTGTTGTTTGCCTGAAGAAGCACAGCTGTCAACAGAGAAGGAAGACTGACTAGTCCAGTTTCAGATATGGCAGAAAGGAGAAAAGCTACCGGTTCCTTCATGTTCAACATGGCATTATTCTTGTGCTCTGCACAATCACTGACAAACTGTTTCGCATCCTTCTCCTCAATCAGATTTTTCTGAGCTTCATCCTGACCATCTCTTGTGTTTGTGTTGACGATATTCAACTCAACAGAACTATGTGGCTTCTGTTCACCATCTTTGCTAAGGGATACTGACTCCTTAATTTCATTTATATTACAGGACTCATCTATCTGTATATCATCTGACACATTTGGAGGTGATACAACTGTGCTACAATTTAGTACAAATAGTGGAGGTCTATAATCTTCAGAAGTCATAACTGCTGAGGAATACTGAAAATCAGCATTTTCTACGGGCTTGGCCTCTTGATTTTCAAATCTCAGCACTGTCTTGATTGGAGAAGATTCCCAATTAATGGAACTATTGGTTCCAGGTCTGTATGTTAGAGCCACCAACAGATGTATACTCAAGAGAATAGAAGAAGGAAATGGTGATCCTTCCACCTGTGGCCTGTCATAAAGTGCAAAAAGATCCCGCAGTCGATGAATAACTTGGTATGCAATCAATAGCTCTAGCAAGCCATCTTGCATTTGGACTTGTTGTTCATCGGAACTTGCATGACCAATAACTGTCCCAACAGTCCACAAGAAGTTATCGAGAACTTCAGAGATTGATTCAAAATTTTCAACTGATGTTTTGCTTGATTGCAAGTTGGTGCTCCCAGGGACATTTAAAGATGCAGCAATCTTTATATAATTCTCAAGGGCTGCAGACAGCATGGGGATGATTGGGGGTAAGAGATTCTGTGACAGAAAGTAACTCCTGTTTGCAGGCGCTGAGAGTACCACCCTCAAAAGTTTCAGGAGGTGTATGGTGACCTGGCAAGTTTCAGGATTTGATGTATGAGAGGCAGGCAGAGCAGCAGCAATGAAATCAAGCAGACCAGCTTGTCGAGAAGCTTGCAGCTCAGGATCCTTACCCTCCACAAACTGATTGATAAAAAATTGTATGCAATAAATTAGAATTCAACAGAAAAAATTCTCTCAAAACTTCCCACTAACAGAAAAGGGAAAAAAGAAACAGCCATTAAACAATGTCCACTAAAACAAATGTTACAGTAGGAATTGATCAGGATAGCAACTTTTAATTGATGTCCTACTGTACAGTAACTTCCACCACCTTTAGCAAATACAAGCACAATGGTACAGCAGTATAAATGATCAAAGTTTGAAATGTCATAATACCATCTTGCTCTACAGTGGAAATGAGTACCTTGATCATTTCAGCTGTTATTAGACCAATACTTGCGGCACCTTTTTTTCTTGCCTGCCGAAGCCTTTGAAGTTCTTGAAGCCACCTCCCAAATTTTGCTCTGGCAGTTCCTACAGCCATTCTATACCCAATGCTAGTGTTCTCAGAACTAGCTAGAGGCTCGGTGAACTCATATCTGAGAGCCATCAGTCTTTGCCGAATCTTTTTAATCCGCCGTTTCATTGAATGTTGCAAAAATGCTTTTCCTGCAGCAAGAGTAGAACTTCCTGCCCCTGCAACATTGTTTACTTGATAATCTTCACTGCTATTGGTTGGTGCTGTTCGACCTTGACCCTCCTTATACATTGATCGGCGCATTAAAGGTGAAGATTGATCCCTGAAATCCATAGAAGCTCTCTCCCTTATTTGCTCCAGGTAAAATTTGCGACGCTGTTCACTTTCACTAAGTCTCTCAGCTAATTTCTGTGCCAACAGCTCAGCTTCCTCTTGCTGTGCTTTCGCTCTTTCCTCCCTCCTCCGAAGCTGTATGATTGCCCTTGCTTCACGTGCTGCATTTGATGCTTTGCGTTCCTCTTCCCTTCTAACTTGTGCCTCTTCCTTTTTTCGCTGTGTTTCAGCAAGACGCTGTAACTTCTCAGCTTCAATAAGTTTTCTGCGTTCTAAAACAGCCTCCTCTCTAGCCATATCCTCTTTTTGTTTAGTTTTTATCACTTGAAGCTTTTCAGCTCTCCTCAACTCTGAATCGTGAAGTTTCTGACGCAACATAAGCTTCTTGTTTTCTTCATTCAAGGAAGTAATGAAACGAACCTCATTAACCTTACTGCTTTCATCACCAGCTCTCCTCACAACTTGAGCTAGAAAAGCTTCATGTCGAGATTCACTACGCTGGTGGCGAGCATACATTCCTTCTCGTAACTTCATAGTGCGTACAGCCTGCCATTCATTTACACGATTTAGTTTTTCTGAGGTGCGCTGAAGCTTTTGAACCCTTTCATTCTCCAGCTCGCTTCTGATCCTCATAGCCCGTGCATGTTTTTCTTCTGCTTCCCTTTTCAGATCAAAAGCAGTTTTCTTCTTCTTATCAGGAGACATTAGTTTAGCATGCAAAATGCGTGCGCGCTCAGCACTTTTTCTGCTAATGCCTGGTGAATTTGATAAGCGAGAAGAGACACAGAAAGGAGATGAGAGAATGTCCTCCCAATTCCTCCTCTCTTTCCATGCATCCATTGATTTCCTTGAACTCGAATTTCTCCTTTCCTTGTCTTTCTCAGAAAGAGGAATCTGCTTCTTGGTGGTATTTTCTGCAGATTTAAGGTTTTTCTCAATGGCAGTTTCTGAAAATGTTTTATCTTTCTTATGAAGCAGCATGTCTGCCTCATTTTCTTGTATGCCCTTCACAAAACCAGAGGCAGAGTTATCCCTGAAAAGTAGCATAGATGAATTGGCACTGGAAGAAGATACATTGCGTGGAGCGTCATTAACATTTTTTACAAAGTTTACTTTATTGAACCTGCCTAAGTCAATGTTCTGCTTCTTATTATTCAGGTTTCCTTGAGTGGAATATGAACCTCCACTCTGTTTCCTTGACTTCATCACTGAATCTTTGGCACTGAGCATTACATCACTTTTCCCAGCAGACTTATTGAGATGATCAACAGATACATCATGGCTATTGGAGCATTCAAGCCCCATAATTTTTGCATTATTAGCTGCAAGCATGTTAGCTCTTTCTTGTTGAATTTTCTTGAAAGCCTCCAAAGATGAAGATAGTATCTCAGCTCTCTGAGATGAAGTTGTCATTCTGCGAACCTGCAATGAGAATGAAATTACTAACCATTTTCAAATATAATAATAATAATAATAATAATTTAAGAAGAAAACATAATCATTCACTTCAAAAGTTCCGTGTTAGAAATAAAATATCCCTTGAATCAACCACTTCCAAGCACCCCAAAACACAAAAAAAGAGAGTAAATGGATGCACAATTCCCAAACATAAGTAACTAGATGATCAAAAGAATTTCAATTTATTATAAAGAGTAAATTACAATACCCCCCCTGAGATATTGTGAAATTACAGATATGACAACCCCCTGAGATATCATGAAATTACACACACTAAGTAAAAGATGAATAATTTTACAGAAAACCCTTTATAACCAAAATGCCAAATTTACAGCAAAAATGCCCTTACTAAGTTAGAATTCAGTTTTTGTCCATACACCAGTTATTTTAAATACATTGATATTATTTCAATGTTACTTCACCAAATTTTAGTTTTTAAGGGGAAAACCCAAAAAATCCATTGTTCTAGTGATTGCTTTCAAATGAGTTTAAGAAATTAAATAATTCATTAGGTCGATATATAAGGATGGGAAATTAATGGATTTTTCTTTAAATACATTGAATATAGATAAATTATTTAATTAAAAAAAATCACTGGAAAATACACAAAGTCAAAATTATTAACTAATATTGAAATTATAGTATTAAAGTAACCAAAATAGCTAATGTTTAAACGATAAGTTCAAACATAGAGGGAAATTGTGTGATAGTTCTTACATCAAAGCATAACCGTATTTATATGCATGTGTTATGGAACTTCATGTTTTCATACTCGATTCTTTTTTCTTCTTTTTTTTTAAAAAATCATCATAGGGAAGAAACTCAATATGTTTTCTTCATGTCTTTTTGCTGGAAAATTAGCCAAGGTCTAGGTTATATTTTCAATTAGTATTTTATTTTAGGTTTTTTATTCTAAATAGAAATAGTTAGGTCAGAAGTTGAGGGTATCTAAGTCCTTGTTGGGTTTGGACTGCTAAAGCTCTACAAATAAGCATGTAGTCTTTCAATATTTCATTGTAATTTATGAATAAAATTCCAGCAATTTGCTTTTGATTGTGTGATGTAATCTCCCTTACGTGTGACTTCTAAGAACCCTAAGGGTGAAGCTTAGGTTTCCTTATCCTCTAGGTGTGAATCCTAGAAACCTTATTAGTGTGACTATAATAATTTATACAATTTTCGGTATACGAACCCTATCAATCTACCATAAGACACTCATCAATAATCCCTAAACAACCTCTCACACATACCTAATCAACCCTACAACAATTACCCGGAAAAGATTCAGCCTAAAATCTCCTAAAATTACTGTTCACATCAATGTCTACAGCCATAAACAGCCTCTAAAAGTCAGATCCAAAACAGCCCTTTAAGCTGTTCTGCTTCACCAAGTTGTCCAAGAATTTCTAGAAACTTTTATCTCAGGAAAGAAAAACTAATACTCCAATTAAATCAACAAAATACTGATAATAAGAACTGAGTTTGTAACTTGATAACTTCCTTGGAAGAAACTTTAAATTACAATGAAATGAAATTAGAAAATCAGTTCTATTTTGAATCATTTCTTTTGGTTTATATACTATTTATCTTTTTGGATCAAACAATTTTTTTTTTTTTTCAGGTAAATGATTAACATTAATTTTGATGGTTTGGTGACAGTAATTTTACGTCAATCAATATGGCATTTCCATAAGACAAATAGGAAAGCATTTACCTCCCATGACATAGCATGTGGCCTGTGATGCTCAGACTTCAAGCATTTTACATCAATCGATTGAGGAGAGGACCTTTTCACATTCTCAAACTCCTGTACTCGTCTAGTCAGTTCTTTAAAATCGGATGCAGCTTCTTCAAGAACAAGAATGGCCTCTTTCATCTGTCCTACATCACATTCTAGCTCACAAAGAAGATAGAGTTCATCCACAGCCCTGTTGAGATTCTCAAACAGAAAGCACCAAAGTCGTTCCCTAAATCTTTCTTTGCTTTCACCCGTGTCACATTCTCCAAGGAAGCCAGTTCTGTGGACTTTAAATAACTCATTGTGCAGTGCCACATCAGGTGGTCCCTGAGGGTCATCAACAGATGCAGTAACAGCAACTTCTCCTGATATTTCAGGTACATACTTCTCAGATGCAAGTGACTCATTATCCTTGGCGATAACTGCAGTGGTTGAGTGGCTATTTGTAACAGGTTCAGTAGAAATTTCAAGATTAGTCTTTTCAGGTGGAAGCAACTCACTGTCCTGGGGAATCATCACTGTGCCTGAATTCCCATTTCCCACTGGTAATTCAGAAATTTCAGGTGCAGTGCTTCCAGTAAGAAGCAACTCACTGTCCAATGGAATAATTGTTGAATTTGTACTCATAACTGTTAATTCAGAAATCTTTAGCTCGTGAAACTCAGACACACCAGCAGGAACATTAAGTTTCATCTCTCGCACACTGTCTCCACCAGATGGATGGGTAGAACAAGAAAAATCATCATCTGTTGTTTTAGAATTTTCAGTGATTTTTTCCTTGCAATTTTGTGGATAATTTGGAACGACCATTCTGCCATCTGTACTTGGTACCTCTACGTCTTGAGATGAAGTTTCACTAACATCTTTACTGTTTTTTCCATGTAAATCTTCTTTATTAGTGAATGGAAACGTTTGATCACGAGAAATATCTACATTTACTGATGATGCCACCAATCTGTTTTCTTGAAGGTTGCTAGAAGAAGAAACATGTGAAACAAAATGACAGTTATTCTCTGGCATCCTATCCACCAAATTATTATTTCCTTCACCAACAAACTTTTTAACCACTTGAGAATTATTTTCACCATGCAGAATCAATAAATCATCCTCTAGATCTCCCCACTTGATCTTTGGAACATCAGGCTTGTCCTTCAATAACATTTTCTGGGTGTCACCAACTTTGGCATTAGAATTGGTAATCGACACTGGCGACAACTTGGAACATCCACTATCTTCCCCATGTTGTGTAACCAATAATTTATGGGGCAGGAACACCCTGTTTTCATCTTGGTTTGACACAGAAGAAGAGTTAGCAGAGTTGCCACAACCATTTATGGAATGATTTGGCCCTCCCTTTGAATGATGGGATACATGCTTCCCACACAAATTCCTGTTTTTTTCACTCGATGATGGTTGGGTAATATGACAACTGGAACCATTCTTTCCAGAAAATCCTGCAGCCGAGCTATGCAATGAAAACTTTGAGCTGCTTCTATGCTTCTGGAGAAAAAGTACAGAAAACCAAAACCTTAGAGCACGTCAAGGGCAAATAAACAAACTGCCTGCTGCTTAGAAAAGTCATCAAGAAGGCTACATCATGTTATCACCTAAGGAAAGTGAACCATTTAGAAACATTATAAAAAAACCTAACCTAATTAACTTTGTTAAAGAAGGAACAATCTCAAACAACAGTTCCCGATGAAAAAAAGAAAGATGTGACAACTTGGAAGAAAAAGGAATAAAGATGGGAGCTATGTACTGGTTCAATGCACAAACATAAAATACCCAAGGCTCACAAACTCAACAAGGGCATAAATGCAGCCGCTCTGGAATGAGAACCCCTAAAGTAAAAGAGATCAATTTGAGGTCTGATAAACCCAAGCACTTGATAGAGTATACAGATTCCTAGAAACACATAACTTATCACATTGACCAAATTGAAGAGATGATCACAAGTAAGCACATTATATATATATATATATATATATATATATATATATATAGCAGATGGCATATTCTATATGTTTCTATTATTCAAGCTTCAGATTTTGTTTATGATCAAAGAAACTAATAATACATGTATGAATCTCACTTAGCAAAGCTAAATACATGATCAATGGCGTGGATAGAAATATATGCTGAAATATCCAACCAGCTGAAGCTTAATAGAAAAGAGGCATCCACAAAACATAATATTCTTTTTTCTTTTTTCTTTTTTAGCTTCCTTATCAACTAAACAATGGGAATACTTAACGAATGACAAAAACAACACCTTTTTCACTTGAAACCATCCTGATCCCTGATCATCCACTGCTTCTCCACTGTTCTCCATTACCAATTTTAACCAAATTGAAACCAAAAAAGAAAGTAATCTACAACAAACAAACACTATTCAGATTCATCATAAAAAAACCCCAGAATTTACAAAAGAGAGGAGTGCTAAAATTCTCTCAATTTGTACAACAAAATGCAAACTTGATGAATAATACAGGAAGAAGAGGATCAATATCGAAATGGGTAATGAACAAAATTGAGTTTAGAAATGAAATAAAAAGGTTGGAATTTGATGATTTCATATAAACTAATGAAACGAAAGAAGAACAAAAAGGTAAGAGGTTGTTGAAGTGGGTTTCTCAGGGGATGCAATAGCAGTGCAATTGATAGAAAAGTGGGGATTTTAGCATTGTAAAATTCTCAAAAGAAAAGAAGTTTGGTTAGGTTTTTTTTTTCTTTCTTTTATATTTGTTAGGGAAGAAGAGGAAGGAGGGAACAGTAGAGCGAGTCGGACTTTCATGTTTCATGGGGAATTTCCCTACGTCCTTTGCTTTTTATTTTGAATTTAAAATGTACCTTTATTTAAATATAAATTAAATTAAATTAATAGAATTAGCCAAAAGTCTGTGGCGTTGCATATGTTTTTTTGGTTGTCTATTTTTTTTCTTTATATTGCACAAAAGTAGATATATAATATAATCGATAATTTATTTCTAATATTTTGTTGGAATAATAAAAAGGCTAAAACGGAAAGTAAATTTAATACACATATAGACTCAGCTTACTATTTATCACTCCATTATAATTTCCATTTCTTTCTTAAGGAAAAAAAAATAATGGTCTTGATATTAAAAGTATTTTTATTTTTCACGTGCTTAATTAGATGTTAATAAAATGATAAAGGGTTAAATATTTTTTTTCACTTTTAGACACCCAATTAAATTGTTAATTTTTTTTCATAGTAAAAATTTTAATCACATCATACAAGAGCTTCTTAGTCTTTTCACTTGCATACACACTAAAACGACTCAATTACTTTGAAAATCAAAACTTTTAATTATGCATTTAGGAGCTTTTTTGTCTTTTCACCAAGTTTTTTTTGTTATTTTTTAGTTGGTCAAGGGTAATTTAATCATTTAATGAACATAAAATATTAATACAATTAAAAAAGTTGTTGATGTGCCAGCGTGTGAGAAATGTTTACAGTTTTCTAATGGCACGTGCATTGTTTCCTTGTGGTTAAAAACATTATTCCACTATGTTGTTGAAATTGTCATAACATCTTCTTCCTGCTTAGGCGGGGCAGGGTAGCGTTGGTGGGATGAATTATCATTGGTAGAACTTTCCTTTTCCCCCTCTTTTATATGTCATTCTCTCAAAAAAAAAATGTTGGGCTTTTATAATTTCAAAGTTGTCCCTTTAGTTATTAATATTTTAACTTTGATCTTTAATCTTTTAATTTTTAATTTTTATTCTCAATCTTTTTGTAAAAGTTCAATATCAATTTGTGATATTTTGTTTTTTTTTAATTTTGTCATTATTCTTTTGAATTTTAATTTTTTTTTCTTGAACTTTTTGTACAATTTTTATTTGTTTTTAATTATCCTTCAATCTAAATTCATGGTATATTATTTTTTTTAATTTGATCCCCAGTTTTTTTATTAAAGTGAATTTTCTTTTCAATTTTGTCCTCTATTTATTTTTATTTCAATTTTTACCCTTGTTCTTTTAATTGTTATTTTTTATTTTGTATCTTTTTGTATAATTTTTTTTTTCAATTTCATCTTTTAATATTTAATCGATTGGGGATTGAGCTTAAAGGTTTTCCACATATAATGCTTTCAGTCTAATGACTCAGGTCATGAGTTTGAACTATTAGCGCGGATTGACATTCTTTTTTATACTTATTTTTTTTCGATTTCATTATTCAACATTGGTTTTTTTTTATAAAAAAAAACTTTGTGGTTTTTTTCCCAAATTATCTTGATCCTTTTTTTCAAGAAAGTTTTGGTTTGTTTAATATTTTTTCTAATTCATTTCATCTAATTAAAATAAAATTAATTTATTTGACCTAGTTGGGTCCACAAACCAAGTCATAATTTTATTTTCTTTCTTTAAAATGTACTTGTGGCACTTGAACATCATTTTTTACGGAAAAAAATAAGCCTTATGGTGTAGTGTGGAACCACATCTACTGCTACCTATTTTATGCATTGCACATTTTTTTTAATTGAAAAATCATATGTTGTTCCCTTTTCTTTAGTTGATAAAATTTATTATCAAAATATTTTTTTATTTGACAATATTCATTTACAAAAAAAATAAATGAAACTAGCAACTAAGTTTAGTGTGTTTAGTATTATAATAGTTTTTATGGTTGTGATTTAAAAAAAATAAATTAAAAAAAAACTATAATTTATAGCTTTTTTCAAACCTTTACACACAATTTAAGATGAAAAGCATGTTTCAAGCAATAAAAATTAAATAACTTTTAAAGTTATGATAAATTTAAAAACAAGTTTAATCACATCGTACCACAATGCCAATAATAGTATTATAAAACATATCAAATAGAAAATCATAGTGAATACTTTATGGAGATGATCAATACTCAAATAGATGATATTTTGCAATGAACCTTAGAATGAGGTTAAGGAATTGTGAACAATAATATTCTTTTGTTGTTCATAATGGACGATATATTGCACCATTATTGGTTAATTTAAAACTTGATATTTTATAGATTCTACTTTCATAGATTAATGTCATAAACTTGGTTTAAATATGGTTATATCTTTAGTTGAACAATGAAAAAAAATCCTATTGACAATAAAAAGAACATGATGACATAATTCAGTTTTAACAATAGTAAAGATATAATAAAATTTTGATTTAAATCAAATATCATAACCATATTTCATCACAATTACAAATTACAAAGAAAATTAAAAGAGTTTCTAGTTTCACCATAAAGTGTTTAATTGTGTTTCCCCTCACATTTCACATGAATTACAATAGTTTTTTTTCATTTTAGTCATCAATTTTTTTTTCAATTATATCCTTTTATGAGTTGTTTAGGGTGATTTATAAGTTAGTTATCTTCCATATTTGAGTGTTCTACAAATTCCAAGGTTTTTATCATATTTAAAAACTTGATTAGAGACTAATTTAATGAGATATAATGTCAATTTTAAGTAAAGGGACATAATTAAAAGAAAGGGAACCAAACTGAAAAACAAAAGAAAACTATGTGGCCAATCTTGAATTCATGTGGAAAAGTACTTTTTAGTCCACCATTTTTCTTTTGATTCTTTTATAGTCCTTTTATTTTTTTTGAATTTTAGTTTTAGTCTGAAACTTTATTTTGTTTATTTCTCAGTCCTTAGGTTTGAGAAAATATAGAGAAAGTGGCTGGAAAATAACGAAGGAAAGAGAAAGTTCTTAGTTGATCATATTCTGACAATAAAAAAAAGTTCATCTTGGTGTCAACAAGTTCTATTTGATGTGAAGAGTTCCATTGAGATATTGTTTAGCCTTTATCTTGCCAGAAAAGGCAGATTGAGGTTGAAGAAGATTTTTTTGATTTAATTTTATGTTTATAAATCAATTTATAGGTGATTTTTCTTGATAGTTACCTTATTCAATAAGTATGTCAATTCTTACTCGAAACCTGACCCAAACCTAACCCAACACACACACACACACATACTATTTTATTTTATTTATTGAATAATAAATAAAAGTTGGATAATTGAAAGCTATATAAATACTCAAAACTTGATGGATAATGTATGAATATATAAATTTTTTACCTGATGAATAATAGATATGATATGGATATAGAGAAACCTAAAAAATAGGTACCCATTGTCTTCCTTATTTTTTGGGTCCAAAGAAACCATGTTTGATTTTTTTTACTACCTCTCTAATGGTTGGAATCTGGATAAGCAAACAACACATCGTCTACTTTATTATTATTTTCAAATAAAAAGATAGATGACATATTATTCATCCACTGAAAAAAAAAAAAAAGAGATCAAAGGCGTGGGCCTAACCTTACAAGCCCTTGAAGAATTAGCCTTTTTTTTTTGTTGAGCCATGCATACGGGCCTATATATTTGGCTCAGATGCTTCACTTTTTTCTATGGTTTTTTCTTCTTTAATATTTTGATGGTTTTTAGATATTTTATAGGTTTTTGTTGGAATCTTGACAATTTATTTTTCAATTATTATATATCTAATATGTAAAAACAATTAACAAATTGCTCATGAATAATTAATGAAAATATGATTTCTATTTCTTAAAATTTTAATATATTTTAATATGATTTTATCACATTTATGAATTCTTTTTTTCACTTCAATTCTTTTAATATTTTCCTTAAAAAATGATTTTAAGATCATGATAGGTTTTTGTTTAAAAATAATGCTTACAATTAAAAAACATGCTTTCATAAAACAAATAATAATCAAGAAATGCATTAATAAGAAAATGAAGTTTAGATTTAAGAAATATTTTTTTCAACTTAATTCAAATGATTTAAATTTTTAACAAACCTTAATTTTAATTTAAAAAAAAGAAGATATTTTTGTTAAAATAATCAAGATATGAATTAATAAGAAAATGAAGTTTAGATTGAAATATTTTTTTTCCTATTTATTTCAAATAGTTAAAATTTTTAACAAAACTTTATTTTAATTATCGCTACATTTTATTAAAAACAAATGCTCTAGATAAAATCTTATGCCATTGTTTTTAAGAAAATTAAGATTTTTTACGATGATATTATCGATTGTTTTATTGGTAATTATATATTAGCTTAATGTGTAGGATTCTTAAAATAATTTTCTTATTGATATTGAAAGAGAATAAAATATTTTTATTTTTAATTGTAAGTTTTTTCATATATATTTTTTAAATTTATTGTTCTTAAGTTTTTTGTATAGTTGCAAAGAGATGATAGATTTATGATCTTTTTATTTTTTTAATTGAAGGTGCTTTCATGGTCATAATAAATTTTTGTGTAAAACAAATACTTCTCATAAAAAAAAAACATGTTTTTGTCAAAAGTATAAAAAAATACATGAATAAGAAAATTTAGTTTTGCATTAAAAAATAACCATTATAGTTTTTCCAAGCCTTTTTTTTTCAATGAATTATGCTGGTAATAATGAAAAAAATCTTATTGTAAAAAAAATTGCATGAATAAAAAAAGACAATTTCAATAGAAAAAATACATTTATGCGCAACAATTTATTCATTGTTTTTTCAACAAATGTCTTTTTTAATAAATATTTAAATAAATAAAAAATAAATTCTAAAACACAAGATTATTAGACCTAATCAAAGCCATGCTCGATGGGCAAGTTAACCTATTTGACTCAGTTCATTCTAGAACATCACTATTTCAATTTGTTTTCAAAAAGTGTTAAATCAACATAGTTTTTTTATTTTTTTTTAAATTAGTTTTGATTGAGTAAACCAATTTGTGACTCACCCACCAGTTTCACTAGGCCATGTTGGGTCAACACCCACCGAGTTTGCTTTAAAAGCTAAAACAATGTATAAGTCGGGTTGAAGGGTCACCATGTTGACCTAATGGGCTTTGCTGAGTTTAACAACATTGTCACAAAGTTCATCATGACAACACGCATGCAACTAACTAGTACCATCTAAGTAGTTCATTATTATTATTCTTGATATTCGTATCATCCCAAAAATATATCGCTCTAACTCGTATAGTGCATATGCATCTATATTTTGAAAATTCATTGATGTAATTTATCATAATTGGAGCACACAAATTTATTTTATAGTTTGATTTCAATAAATTTGTAATAAATAATTATAATTTTAGGGTTTAGTTTTGTAACAATGCTTAACAAATAGAATAAAAAGATATATGTTACCTCAACTAGTTTTAAGAAACATAATACAAATAGTGTAAGGTTATTATATTAAAGTATGCATCAAAGGGGCCTTTTATCTAATTATCATGCAAAAACATTTACGAGGAAAAAAATCTAAGTGGAATATTAATTGAATTATTATTTATTCACAATTTATCAATAGAGATAATAACTAATATACTGAAATGCATTAAAGGGGCTTTGTAGTCTCATGTTTCTCTTTTTGTGACATGGATGACCTGACTTTTTGTGAATGTTTGTTTTTGTTGCAGTTGTTATGTTTTTGTCTAACCTTAATTGTATGGTGTTTGGTTACAAAATAAAGCTCTGGTTTTGTTCATGGGATCCACCAATAAATGAGGTTTGACCTTAGGTTTTGGTGAAGTAATTTTTATATGCTTTTAGTGAACTACTCATCCTGTGTTTTTTTATTTTTACCTGCTTCTTTTTTATTATTGAAAAGATACTGACCAAAACAACTTTCAAAATTTTCCTTAGTTCAAGAAACAACTGTATGAATAAAAAAGCTACAAATTGTATCTAATATGTTTGGAGTGTTTGTATTTGAACAGTCCTATATCAATAGTTGACGAAAACAGAAAAGACCAATTTTTTAATTTATTAAATGATAAGGTAGAATGAAACATGTATATGAATTTAATTGCTCTTGTTTTTGTTGTTAAGTAATAATTAACAAGTATATTATAGTGAAATACATATTCCTTCGTGTATAGATTATGTTTGTGATGAGACTACAGTAAGTTTAATGAGATAATAAAACGAATATTGTAATTTACATGGTTGTTTTTACAATGTATTAATAATCAAATGCATATAAATGTAATTGCAAAATAAGAAATTACTACATATTCTTTTTAGCCATTTTATTATCAACATCAATTTCAACCATAATTTTAACCAAACACATTAGACATACTTTTTGCTAGACAAAAACTTCAACCACAGTTTTAATCAAACACATATTTTAATCAAACTAATCACAACTAAAAGTAATTTTTATAAACTTACTTTTTTCAAATCATAACCACAAAAGCTACCGCAATACCAAACACACTCGAATCGATGACTAGATTGCCATGTGTTTGATGCTGGTTGTGTGAGGTTGGTCAGGCTTAGTAGAAATCGATTGAACTTAACACAAATTGGTCAAATTTGATAGTTCCTTACTCATTGATGACTCTAGTGTTCTTAGAAAGAGATTACAATCATTTTCCTCTTTTTTCCAATATAGCTCTGATGGGTTGATGAGCTTTAAAGATATGTGCTGTTTAGATTTGACTCAAATAAAGTTCAAGTTGTTAGAGCTGTTTCTTTCCAGGATTGGGATAATGACATCATTGTGCATTTAATGCACAAGCCACTTGCCCTCACCTTAGATCTCTTCCTAATATTGGAAGAGCTACTTTTGTTGAAAGGGAATTTCCACTTTGAGGCTATCTATTGCAATTTCCTTTCCTTTAGTGTCTTTTTGCATATGCTATGTTTCCTATCAAGATGGAACTAAACAAGTGGCTTTTGAGTTTTTTCTTCTTCTAGTTTCAATTCTTAATTTAGTAAGAAATAAAAGGTTAAAGGACATGTAAGTAGAAAAAAGAGCAATTAATGAGAAAATTGGACGAGAGCACTTAATTGGAAGTTTTAAAAAAAGTTGATATGCTCAAATGCTAACAACTAAAGTCCATGAACCCAATTGAAAAAAAGTGTAAAGTTGATGTACCGATAGTGGAATTATCCCCTAAAAAAACCCTATAAATACACCTTTTGGGTGTTATTGGCTACCATTTTTTTGTAAAAAAACCTTAAATTATTCTTTTCTCTTTCTAAAAGAAAATAATAAGTAACTCTCTCAAAAAAAAATCCCACACCATTTTTCTTTTCCTTTTCCTTTCATTTCCTTTTCTTCTTCTTATTTTCTCCCTTTTTTCTCTCTTTACCAACCTAAAACCTTCTTTATCTCATTCGAATCTGACCCCATCATGACCAATAATGCCCTTAATGTTCCTCCTCTCTATCTATAAAAATTAAAGTCAATGACAATACAATAGAAAATTAACCTAGTCACCTTTTTCTCTCTCCAATCAATAACTAGTAAAAACAATAAGGCAATAATAATGTCGAAGAAGATGAAGTAGGGAACATTAAAATTTTTCCGGCCTAGATATCATCCTCTTGTCAGCATTGAGCTTCATTCCTATGGAAAAAAAAAGAAGGTTAATTAAGAGCTAGTCATGTTATTATGCATACCCTACAACCAATTGATTGGTTTCACTTAACACTAACACTATATATATATGTGTGTGTGTGTGTGTGTGTGTGTGTGTGAATATAAAAGTTTCATTGATGAATTTAGATTAAAAATAAAGTTCTTAGAACAAAAATTCTTTATAAATAAAATTATAAAGTTGTTATAACAATGAGGGTTCTTATTGCATTAAAGTCAATGCTTCATTAAGACTAGATATTAATTACAGCTATTAAGACCGATACATATTATGTTTCATTCTTTAAAAAGATAACAATTATTCTTACAGGCCAAGTTATAAGGGACACATGAAACTAATATATAGGTGCTTGTTTAACGATAAGTTCAATAAACTAACTTGTATAAGGATTTCATATAAAATGTTACTTTTATTTATGAAAAGACTCATGTGTAGTTGTGAAGTGTTCTTATACTTGAGATAATTAAATTATTTTATATAGGGATTGCTATATTGTGATCTTGATTACACATTGCTTTAATTAAAGTTATAAAATGAGTAGATATTGAATATAACAAAAAAAAATATGAATGTATTTGAGTGATCAAAAAAGGATTCATCATTATAGAAAAATTACAGAAAATGTTCTGCTTGTTATCGAATAACATTTTATGAAATCCTTGTACAATGTGGAGTGAGATTTAAAAGAATGACAATATTCTCTAACAAACACAGAACATACTTATAAATGTAAGAATATAAAACAAAGATATATCTATAAAAAAAAGAAAGCCTGAAATTGGAAGAAATCTTACTTAAACTTGTATAAAGCAAATACAAAAGGTATGGATTTGGATATAAGTAATACAAAGATAAAGAAAATGAGGGTTTTTCCCTTAAAGATATTGGTTTTCTCTGCTAAAGAGTTGTCTAAAGAAAATTGTCTGCCTTCAACAAAAGAGAAAGCTACCTATATATAGGGAAAAATGATAGCAAATTTGAAATTTTACAAAGTCTTGTAATTATTTTGCGTTTGGAAGTTTGTATGATGAAACTGTCTATCTTGTCTTCCAACACTAAAAGTTTTTTTTGTTGTATTTGCAAGTGGAGGAGAACGTGTCTTCTTGTGCCGATATAAATCTTTAGACTGAGAGTATGAAAGGCCAGGAGAAGACAGGACGAGATGGACCTACCATAAAGGCCTGTGAAGATAGGCCCAATAAAAACATAACAAAATTAAAAATGAGCCATAAATATTTTTGACCTTAAAAACTCTTTTTTTACACAAACATACACATATGTACAGAAATGCCTAGGGTTTTTGTATAGGAGGGAGAATGCCAAAACAATTATCTTCATTTTCATCTTCTAGGCTGATTATGGATTCTAAAGATGAAGAAGAAATGAAGTCATTTGATTTGGAGTCATTTTATAGGAGCTACTTCATAATTTCAAAATACTCTTCTTTAGATTTTGTTGCAGCAAGAAGGGTTGAAGTATGAGATTTTTGGGCTAAGAACTTAGATTAAGGGTTTAAGTCCTTAATCTCATCTTTTTTATTTTCTTTTAACCATTGTAAGACTGCAGGTTTGGAAGTCTTGGATTCTGCTGCAAAAGAGTCCTATCATTTGACTTTAAATCTTCTTATGAGAATGAGGGGATCCATGTTGAGTATTGTAATCAAAGTACCTTAAGCAGATCCAAGGAACAAAGAATTTTGAGCAAAAAAAAAGAAGTGGTGGAAATATTTTTTCACTTTATATGGATTTGTAATTTGTTTGAAGATGGTGTAACCATTTTCAACCATAGGATGAGGTTGAAGAAGGTCATATAAAGCACCAAAATAGTCCCACTATTGACGAAACCAGTTTGGTAATTTTAAAGTGTTCATGGAGTTGTTAAAGTAGAATAGATAAGAATGACCACCCTTGGAGTTTTGGAGAAGGAATGTATTAAAAGCATGCTTGGTAATCCTAATAGGTGTGGGAGCGGCAATGGTTATGTAGTGTCGCTTGGAAACTTACTAGAAAAGAAATTTCTTTATGAAATGCTTGTTTCTAGTCAGAAAGGTGAAGGATTTTTTAGATAATGCAAGTAAAAGATGCGAGTTCAAGATGATTTTATTGAAGTTTGAAGTGTTTAAATCCGACTAATCTTGTTATTTCAAGGACTTCCATATAATAAGGCTAGTTTTGTAAAATCCCATGGTTTAAAATTCTAGTCTGAAGAAAAAATCTGTAAAGGTGCTATTGATGGATTAGGATGAAAATATCCATCTTCAATAAACAAAACATTTTGGAAAAAAAAATTTTGTAATATATTCAGATTTTTCTTTTGAAATCTTTTTTTTTTTTAGATAAATCAATTTGAGAGTTTTGTAAAGATTAAAGCAAGGGTTTTTGAGAGGAAGATCCTATTTTAGTTTTGGAAATCGGTTAAGAAGAGTTACCTTCCTCAAATGATTTATAGCTTATAGTTTGTAAAGTTAGAAGTAGTTATGAAAAATTTGAAAAAGAATCTACCTATGTTGGTACCTAAGAAGAATGATTTGTTTCTTCTTCTTCGGTACCCATATCAATCCATGATTTGATTGGTTTTGCAAAAGAAATTGTTGAAGAAAGGAGTTTTGAATGGTATAGGGGGTTTTGAAGATTCAAGTTTTTGTTATGGGGTTTTGCCCTTATCTCTAGATTTTGGTGGTATCAGAACCTGTTTTGAAAAAATTAGGTATAAAATTAGTATCTCCTTTTATAAATTCTATATCAAAATAAAAATACTAAGCATAGCTTGTCATTAGAAAAAAATTTGTTTTGATGCAATGTTTTGAACATCTTTTTGTAAAACCACTTTAGATGATTTGTAATCAATACACAAAAGAAAAATTTGGTTTAGTAAATCAATTTGAAATTTTGTAATGCACATGACAATCGAAAGAATTTGTTTTTTGATGGTTGAATAATTCTTTTGACAATCATTTCAATGTGCAAATGTAAATTGAAGAATATGTTTTTTGAAATTTTGAACTTGCTAAAGGATACCACCATAACATAACTCTAAAGCATCTGTTTCAACTATTTTGGGAGCTAGGGGATTGGCTATATGTAAGCAAGGGATTTATTATACCTATTTCTTGGATCTTTTTAACAATGCTAGAATGTTCAATAGACCATGGTACAATATTTTTTCTTAACCTATCATGCAATGGTTTTGCTAGATAGCTAATGTTTTGATAAAAGCCTAAGACAAAGTTAAGACTCCCTAAAAATCTTTACATCTAGTTTTTATCAAGGATTTTGTTAAGAAATTTACTAGCAAAGGTGAGAGATCTCTCTATAAGTGTGATTGTGCCTTGGAAAATATAGCGACAAAGAAAATGAATGTGAGTTTGGAAAAAAGAATTCTTAGTTTTTAAAACAACTAATACATTTTTCTTTACAAGATAAAAGAACGTTTGTAAATGTTTGAAATGTTCTAAAGAGTTTGAAAAAAATAAAAACATCATCAACGTAAATTATGCAAAATCTTGAATATGGATTAAAAATATAATTCATAATTCTTTGAAAATTCTGAGAAAGAATTTTTAAATTCAAATGGCATTACATTTCATTCATATTGACCAAAAAGAACTGTAAATGCAGTTTTATAATGATCTTTTGGATGAATCTCTATTTGCTAAAAACCTAATTTCATATAAAATTTTAAAAATACAAATGTAGAATGTAATTTTTGCAATAAATCTTTCTTGTTTGGAATATGATATATAATCTATTTCAAAGCTTTATTCAAAGATTTGTGGTTTATGACGACTCATAGTGTGCCTCTTCTATTTTAAATTTTTTATCCACATAAAAAGTCGCACATGACCAAGGCGATCTAGATTTTTATATAAAACATTTATATTGTAAATCTTGGATTTCAAGTCTACAATGATATTCTAGCTCTCTATTCATCTGGATAAGTCTAGCTTTTATAGATATTTGTTTTTCCATTAAAATTGTCATCATATGGTAGATCAACCACATGTTGTTTTCTTTTTCAAAAAGTATTTGGTAAATCAGAACAAATCTCTGATTCTATTTTGTTTTGGAAATCTGAAGTTCCTTTTTGTAATACAGGATTTTGTAATTGTTGTTCTATTTATAAAAAAAAATACATCTTGTTTGAGATGCATGAACTGAGTTTTCTTTTCAGAAATCAAAGCGTTTATTTGATGAATAAAATAGAATATGCTTTGATTATATTAAGATTTCTAGTTTTTGGTTTTTCTAGTAAAGGAAAAACAAGTTTTAAACCATTAATTTTTGAAGTAATATTTTCATGGCCAGTTTTATAAGGAGTGATCATATCACTGAAAATAGTGCCCAGAATAACAATATGATTAATATCATTTATAAAGTTAAAAAAAAATTTAAGATAAAAACCATTGTTTAAAATGGATGCTTGAGTTTTATTTTTTATTACTAATTTAGTATTGTTTGTTGTAGAAAGTTTTTTAGAAGTACTTTGTAAGAATCATTTTGGAACTATTTCTTCTTTGATACAATTTAAATATGCACCTATATCAAATAAGACGATAGTATCTATTTGAAAAAACCAAGGAAATTCTTATGAAATGCTTTTTTGAAGTAATTTGAGTTAAAACATGGAGAAAAACTTCAAGAACATGCTCAATGTTTGTCAATGTATGATTTTTTAGGTCATGTTCTATATCATGATTAGACTCTAATTCCCTGTTAGAATCTAATTCATTTCCTAATTTTGTAAAAAAAAGTTGTAATATGGCAAAATCTTTTTGTTGTGCTTGTTTAAGGTTGCTAAGCTAAGTTTTGATTTTAGATTGTAATTCTGGGATAATAGCTAGAGGTTTAAATATTTTTTTTGTTGAGGATTTTTGTAAGATCATAAGTATTTGTATTAGTTAAAGGTTGAATGGAATGACTTTGAACAAGCTATGGTGGTTCTGGTTTATCAAAAGTATTTAAGAGTTTGTTTAAGTAAGTTTTTTACAGTTGGGGATCATCAAGACGTTTAATGGCTTTAAGGATGAATTATTGATCTCTGGTAAGGACATTGATTTGTCTGGAAATGTGGTCAAAAGAATCTTCTAAGTCAGAACTAGATGTTACCAACTTATCAATTTATAGAGGTTCTTTAGAAGTGTCTTAAGGGTTTGTTTTAGTTCCAAAGACTTTAAGTAAAAGAGATTAAATATGATGAATAACTTCTTCTTCTAATTGAAGTTCATGTAGTTTGGTGTTTACATGATAAAAATTGAAAGTATGACCTTTTTAGCCATATTTGTAACAGGGAATGGTTTTGAGGTTAAATCTAGGTTTGGATTGAGAATTTTTTGTTGGTTTTTTATGGGAGATTTTGTAGTAAGGTTTAGATTTGGTATGAAAACATTTTTTTTATTTATTGGTTAGTTGTTTATGAAGTGGTTTAGAAGGTTTTGGGTAAGTCTTGGAACAGGTACCACTACAGGTTGGCTTTTTAATGGACAAGTAAAACTATTGACAAAGACTTTTAACTCCTGTTTGGTTTGTTTTATTTCTCACTTACGATGTTTTGGAGTTTAAAATCTTGACAGATCTTGAGACCTTTCTTTTGGGTGAAGCTAAAAAGTTCACAATATATGAGTTGGTCATAGTGGATAGTTTTGTTTCTAGAGGTGTCTTTGATTTTGTTTCTAACTCTCTCTCCTAGAAGGGTAGGTAATCTAGCAAGAAATTTTTCTTTTCAAAAAGGATTGTTAGAGTCTTCTTAGAGCATAAAACGAGTGAGAAAGGTGTTTTTGTACCATTAAAAGTCACTAAGTTTTTTGCACCTAATATTTGAAAGAACAACATTTTTATCCTTTAGATGGGATGGATAACTTATGAAATGTAGAGAAATAGTTAGTATTAGGGTTGATACTATATCTTGGATGGTGTTGCCAGATGGGTTAAGGATCAGTGTTTGGTCTTTATATGCTTGAATGTATTATAGAATCTCCAATCATTGGGCATTAATGAGATAATAATCCCACCATTCTTTTAATTGACCAAAAAAATCCTACAATTAAAACTTCATTTATGGCTTCGTCTAATAACCAATATGAGTTTTGTAAGCATTGATAACTATGATCATTTGTTGTAAGGTATTTTAGATGTTGTATTCTGTCATTCCATCAATGTTCCATTCATACAGAGAAGAGGCATTGAACTTATGTTGGTTAATAATGCCTGGCTCATTTTTGGATTCCTATGTCTAGTGTAATAGGAGTTGTTCTAGGTGTATGGTTTCTCCAATAAAGTTTGTTTATTTCATAAATCTCTTCTTGAAAGGCTTTTTCTTCAGCAAAAGTTTGGGTTTTGTCATGTTGTATGGTGTTTACATGGCTTATAGAGGTTTAAGGGTAGTTACTGATTTGGGGTGTGTTAGGGGCAATTAAGGTGGAAGAGGAAACTTCAAGGTGGTTGAGATTTTTCATACAAATTCACATGTTACTTGTGAAATTGTAATCGTAGATTCGTCTTTACTTATTTTCATATTTTTCTTACCTCTTGAGTCATATACACATATTTGGATACACTGCTAAAGTTGTTATATTTGGTGTTGATTTAAGTTCTGTAAGAGTCAAAGAAATGTGAGATGATAGGAAAAAGGCGTAACGAGCATATTTGAGTGAAAAGTCTATATTTAAGTGAAACATAAGAAGAGTGTAAACACTTGAGGGAGTGAGTGAGGAATACATATTTCTTATTAACTAACCAATTTTTAGATTAAAAAATGTCAGAGGCAAGTAACAACATGTCACCACAAAGAGGAGACAATAAAATTGTAACTTACTTACGCAATATAAATCAACGGATGGATTGATTGACCAATAAATTTGGAGATAGGTTGGAGAGGAAATATGTTAATAATCATGGTAGGGTTCAAATTAGGTCTGAGCGAAGAGAATTTAATGCAGGGAGGGCTGTTAGGCGAGATGACACTAATATGGATAAGTTTATAGTTAATAATGTGAATATAAGTGATGTTGATTTTGAAGATGTGTTCGTAGGACATTGGAAACCTTTTTGACAATAGCAGAATTTTCAGTTTATAGGGAAAATATATGGTGATAATTTTGGATAGAGGGTAATTATAGGTATCGGGACCATAATGCTGAGTTAAGTGGAAATTTAGGTACAATTAAGCTGAAAGTACTAGCTTTTCAAGGAAAGCCTGATCAATAAGTTTATTTAGAATGAGAGAATAAGGTAGAGTGGCTTTTTTAGTGTCATAATTATTCGAAGCCCAAGATAGTCAAGCTTGTTGCTTTTACTGATTATGGCATTGTGTGGTGAGGTCAGTTAGTGACAAACCATATGGAGAATTATGAGAGGCAAGTTGATACTTGGGATGAGATGAAATCCCTTATAAGGAGGAGATTTATACATAGCCACTACTATGGAGAATTGTATCAAAGGTTGCAGAGTTTGAGTTAAGGTATAAAGAGTGTTGATGAGTGCTTCAAGGAGATGAAACTTGTTGATCAGTGCTTCAAGGAGATGAAACTTACTATGATTCGAGCTAATGTTGAAGAGGGTAGGAAGGCTATTATGGTTAGATTCATGAATGACTTTAATCATGATATAACTCATATCATGTAGTTGGAAGAGATGGTGCATATGACCATGAAAATGGAAAAACAACTTAAATAAAAGAGTACTATTTAGCAAAGCCAACCGTTAGGCCCTTCGAAACCTTGGAAACCCAATTAAAAGGCTAACACTGGAGGTGGTCCATCACATCAGAATGAGGGCAAGATTGAATACCCTAAAGAGAAGAAAGACACCTTGGCTTTTGTTAAAGGTAACAATGTTACTCCTACTTTTCGTATCTGTGACATTAAATGCTTTTGTTATTTGGGTTTTGGTCATGTTACTTCATAGTGTCCAAACAAAAGATTCATGGTTATGAAAGCTAATAATAAGGTTGATACCGATGAGGAGGATGAAGATGAGAAGATGCCACTATTGGAGGATGTTAATGATGTTTGTGTTGAGATATGATTGAGGTAGATGCGCTTGTGATAAGAAGAGCACTGAATATGCATGTCAATATGGATATTTGGAAGGTTAAACAGAGAACATATTCCACACGAGATGTTATGTTCATTGTCATAACCCAATTTTGGGTTATTCCCAAAAATCAATTTCTTTTTCAAAATAAAAATCAAAAAATAAAATAAAGGCTGGCAACGTGGAGAAAGCAGGCCGGGGAATCAAGCTGCAATTTTTTGAAGGAAATTCAAGACCTAATTGTACCCTATTATGCCTAAAAATGGAGAAAAAAAATGCAAATTCAAGGTCAAATTAAATTATTATTGGATGAATTTACATAAAAATTAAGTCCAATGACATAATTAAATTTTTAATAGGCCAATTTGATTTAATCATGGGCCAAATTCAATTTTAATTATGTTTAAGAATTAATTTGGGTCCAATTTAAGGATTTAATTAAGTGCAAGAACTTAATTATACTTTAAATGGGTCAAATTAATTTTGTTTGGGGCTTAATTGGTGAAAATTAAGTTTGGGAGCCTAATTTGGGCTTAATTGAGAAGATTGGAATTTTAAGAGACCAAATTTAATTTTTACCAAGTTAATTGATTGAAATTAGGGGCCAAATTGCAAGAAAATTGAAGTTTTGGGGTCAATTAGGGGTTAAATTGAAGAAATTGACAGCCAAAGATGTTTCTGTAAAAGGCGCCAAAATTAAGGGGCTTAATTGACAAAATCCGGGGGTCAAATTGAAGAAATTGAAAGTTTAATGGTCAATTAGGGGTGAAATTGCATAAATCCGAGACCAAGGACTATAATGCAAAAGGCTTGTAAATTCGGGGCTGAAGTTGAAGTTACGCTGGGACCAAATTGCATTAAATCAAAGGTTTAGGGTCAATTAGGGATTCTATTGAAAGAAATTGAAAGCGAAAGGACTAAATTGAAAATCAGCAAAAATCCCTAATTTTAATCCAAAACGACGTCGTTTTTGCGTTCAAAAGAAGAAAAAAAAAGAAGAGACCAGGCGACGCGTCGCCTGGCCACTGTTCATCATCTTCCCCGTGAAGCTGCCAGGGTAGCAGTTTTACAAGTGCATTTAATGCCTCGTTTGACCCCCAAAATTGACAACTCATGAACCAAAATGGCCACCTGAAACCCCTCTATCCCCGAGTATTATCCATTCAGGCTATTAACATGAAAACTGCTCCAGTGACTGGCCTGAAGTAGGCAACTCGGGCAGCCTTGGACTGTCAAATTTAGCAGTTCGAGGTGCACATTTTGAACCAACAGTTGGGATGCTTACCAACCAAACCAAAGGCCAGGATTTGGCACCATCAAAGAAAAAATGTCCCTCTTCCACCTCGTATAAATAGGGCTGCATTTCATGGCTTGAGGGAGGAGAAATTCGGGTCTAAAGTCGGCCAAAAAACCAGTTTCTCTGCCCCTGTTTCTGCAGTTTTGCTTTCCCTCTCTCTCTTCGCCGTTCCAACCACCAACCAGGGCCACCACCAGCTTCTCCACCACTAGCTCCTCCACAGGTAGTCAGCCCAACCACAAGCCGGCCACCACCCACGCCTGAAACTGTCACGGTTTCTTCCTTTCTCTCACCCCTGCAGAATCCTTCTTCCTTCTCCCGTGATCGACTCCGGCCACCTTTCCTCCCACCGACGCCACCGAAACCATCAGCTCAGCCTCTTGATCACGGTCGAGACTCCTGCTTCGAGTGAGTCGCTCCTCTGCCAACCTCCATTTTCTGCAGCCATTTCGGTTACATGCAGAACGTGAACCACTATTCATGTTCTGCAAATAATTAATATTTTATCTGGGCCGGGCCACTTGTTGGCCCAACCCAAGTATCTTGGCCGGGTCCAGCTCGGCCCCAAAAAATATTCTGGGCGCGACTTTCATAATAAGGTATATAGCTTAATTATAAATGGTGGTAGTTACATTAATGTAGTTAGTACTGAGGCCCGGCCCCAAAAAATATTCTGGGCGCGACTTTCATAATAAGGTATATAGCTTAATTATAAATGGTGGTAGTTACATTAATGTAGTTAGTACTGAATTGGTGAGAAAGTTGAACTTGCACATTACCAAACATCACATACCTTATAAATTATAGTGGTTAAATGATGGTGGTGAAGTGAAAGTGAATAAGTAGGTTTTAATTGTTATTTCTATTGGTAAATATTGTGACGAGGTATTATGTGATGTTGTGCCAATACAAGCTAGTCACTTGTTGTTTGGTAGACCATGACAATATGATATGAGGGTTATACATGATGTGATGACAAATAGGTATTCCTTTAAGATGAATGGAAGACCTATAACTCTTGTATATTTGACACCTAAGCAAATATACGAGGAGCAAATGAAATTGAAGAAGGAGAATATGGTTGAAAAAGAGAGCTGGTATATCAGGGGGCTTTCTTTGCTACCAAGGTTCTTCTAGGTTTTGATGATGATGTTATTCTTCAACTTGGTACTGATTTGTTAACCTTAGAAGATGTTTTTCATGATGATGCAACCATATTATTCAATAGTTTCACCCACATTTAACTAGTGTTTTGCCTATGTTTTATATATAAAATGCCTTGATATTCCTTGTTTTATGTTTTGAAGGCACTTTTGGATGAAAGATGCAAAAAGGAGTAAATTTAAGATAATTGGCAGATTTGACCTTCGGTCGATGTTTTGTGCAGAGCGTGAGCTCTAGAGGTTAAAATGAAGTTATTCCAGTGGCATTAAAAAGGTAACATCCATATCTTTTTGGACATCTAAGGCAAGAAAATAAAATAAAGAAGAGCATGGAAATTGCAGCCTTCAAAGTCAAATCTTGCAATCTGCCAGTGTTGACCTTCGGCCATTCCAACTTGAATATCTGGAGCTACAGAAGTCCAATTGATGCAAACTCAATTTTTTTGGATTCATGACTCAAAGTTCTATAAACGCTCAAACCTTCAGCCAACAACGATCTCATATGAGGGAGATATGAGTTTTCAAAGATGACATCTGAATTCTGCCAGCAAACAGGTTTCGTGAAGAAACGAGTCCAAATTACGTTCCGAAGCATCTAAACCGATATCCAAGTTTTTATTTCAGCAATTTAGCTCCTCTAAGTCAAAGCTTGAAGATTTCATGCAAGGCTATTTCTTCTTTTTTAGGAAAATAGTTATTGAAGTACTTAAATGTAAACAGTCTACTTAATGGAGGACCATTTTGTAAAATAGAGACCTAAGGTTTCCTAGGATATAAAAAGAATGAGAGAAGAGAAGGGGGGCAGCCAGCCAAGAAGAGAAAAACGCCCCCTTCCTCTAAGAAACCCTAAATTATGCATTCTTCCTTCTTTTTGTTTAGTTGTTCAACAAACATGCAAGGCTAAACACTTTTTCTTGGTTGCAGGGACACGAAAACCTTCGGATTTCAAGAACTGTGAGATTTATTTTACCTTTTCTTTTCAGTTTATATGATGAATATGTTTGTTCTCCTATGCTTATTTTTTCTATGATTGTTTATTTTAATTGCTAGAGCGGACTCTAAGTTATTATTGTAGACAATCTATTGCTAAGTTTGATATCAAAACCGGAGTTGTGGTATATGAACTTGTGAAGCAACTGAGTTTACTAATTGTGGCGAATCTACGTTATTAATCTTAGAGAGAACATTCAATCAAATCAAACATAGACTGCGGACAATTATGTTTTCTTGATTAATCAACTTATCTAGTTTTTAAGGCTGCCATTAAATTAAATTACTAGTGCGGACACTGTGGTTGTTTGATGGTTAGGGTTAGTTATACGGCGGATCCGTTAACTAACCAATGTTAAGAAGAGATAAATATTCATAATATAAATTGATGTTTCGTTTCCATGATCAGTTCTGATTTCTGTAGGTGGATGTGTGCTTGTGACCAAGGTTTGTTCTCTTGATAATTTTCTGATTTTATTAAATTTCGTTTGATAGTTTTCTGTTTTCTTTTGCTTTAACCTAGATAACGTCCAAACCCCCCCCCCCAAATTGCATATCATCTAGCATAAAAATCTGACTTGAACTTCCTCGTGGGATCGACCCCTTGCTTGCTCTATACTATCTTGTGTGTTGTGCTTGAAGCTAGAGGGTAATTAATTTGTGCGACCGCGACATCTCAACACATGATACAGATTTAAGGTTGAATTTTTTAAATAAGGAGAGGATAATACGAACCAAGTTAAGTCCGAATTTGGCCTTAAAATGTCTGGTAACCAGTTTTGCAAGATCAGACATATCTCTCAAACTGTAGATCAGTGTGAGCTAGAATTTTATAGGGAAATACTAGACACATGGAAATATATTTTAGAAAAATTTCAGATCGAATGGAGTTCAAAAACATATTATTTCAGAGGGTCAAAGTTACTAGACAAATCTTGTCAAACTACCACACTGGACCTTTATGTACTGTTAAGGACATATCTGGAGTTACAAGTGAATTTTTTCTGCTATTCAAGTATGGATGAAAACTATACATCTCAAGCTTTCCAACCATATATAGTAGGCCCAGTAACTCATCCAACTCAAAAAGAGAATAACGTGTTTGAAATATGACTGAAAATCTACCAAGAATGTGCAAAAATTGGAGATGCAAGCTACATAGAGGAATTTTGCTCTGAAGACTTTCTTTTTATTATCCTTTTTTATTCATTTATTAATAATTATTTTTAATTTGGGTTTGTTTTGGTTTATTAGATATTATTTAGGAGTTCATTTCATTATTGGACTTATGTTAGTTAATTACTAGTTTAGACTCATTATCATGCAACCCAAAAGCGGTATATTAGGGTTAATGTAAAACCCGACAAAAAGATAGTGTTAGACTAGCCTATGCTAGGAAAGAACTAAAGGAAACAAACCGGCTTGCTATAGGTGGAAAGTGGGGGAGGAAACCGGCCTATCCTAGGTGGGAATTGTGGGGTGGTAACCAACTCTAAGATAACCTAAAAGGGGGATAGGAACAACCATGACTAGCACCCAAACACCCCCATCTCAATTAATAGGAGTATAAATGCAAGAGAGGAAAAAAATGACTTTTCTTCTCCCCCAAAACATGTTGCAGCTGGCTAGAACAACTCTCTCTTTCTCAAAGAAAAACCCAATAAACCCAACTGCATACACCTCCCTTAAAAGTTGGAGAAGAAGGGAGAGTTAGAGAAAAACAAAGGTGGTCGAAGCCATGGAAGAAAAGGGAGCCTAGACCTCTCCCAGAACCGGCAGCAGCCATTGCTGCAACACACACTCCTTTCCAAGAAGAAAACCAAACCAAACCAACCTGCATGCAAACCCTCTTGAGTGTAGGGTGAGTAGAGAGTTGGGAAAAAGAAGAGAAACCCAAAAACATGAAAGAAGAAAGAGCCTAGAAGGCCGGCTAAAACAAGCAAAAGAAGAAAAGAAGAAAAGCAATAGAAAGAGGAAGGAAAAACTGCTAAAACCTTTCTTAAAGCTACTTAAAATCGTAAGGTATGAACATCATCACTTTTTTACTTGTTCTTAAAACTTTAGGACCAAAGGGAAAAAGAAAACCCCAAGGAAATGGCCTAGGATTTCTACACCTATGATTAAGGAGAACTACATTAAAAAGATGGATGAAAATAGGGCTAAATAAGAGGACCTAAATCCAGAACATTTAACAAAGAAAATAAATAATTTTAAATACACAAACCTAGAAGGAGGGTTGACCATAGTGAAGGCTGGATATAATACGAATTAATGTGACGAAATGCATAGATTACTACCTTGTTAGAGTCTTAGATCACGCTGGAACCAAAACAACATTTATGCTTGTGTTAATGATGTGATTTCTGCAATATGATTGAAGAAATTGTGTGAAGATGTGTTGGAATAATATTATGTGTAGAATTGTGTTATCATTAAACCTTAGAAGCATGCCAGAGCTGAAACAAGAATTACGCCATATTAATGCTTTGATTTTTATTTGTGTGATGAATGAACATGTATGATTATAAACCAAGTAGATGATATGCATTGAGAAATGTTATTGTGGATATACTTGTGATAAGATATGTTGAATTGCATGTACTAATTAGGGAAGTAAAAGGCAGCAATGCTTCAGCCTAAGGGAAAACTCATGAAGAAACCTTACATGATGAACATCATTAGAATGACATGAAATAGTATGAAAGTAGAACTTTTAGGTATTCTTGAATTGTTATAAATTGTATTGTTGAATTGAGATATTTCAATTGAGAACTTCAAGTAGATGATTCTTGACAAAGGGCCACGACCTTGGAATGATAGTTAGGGAGGACCTTGTAAGAATATACATGTTGTGATTCGAGGGTTCTTGAAAATATGTAGGAAATGAGAGTTTCTTTGAAAATAAAGTAATGATAATTTGTGATGCATGAAAACACTTGGTGTGCTTGTCAAATTTATCTCTCATGTAATTAAAATTCTGACAGTCTTACTAGCCAACTTCTAGTCGAAATTACAACTCGAAAACAATGTAATTTGGAGTTGGTGTCTTTATAAAGGTTGTAGGTATGAATATTATCTTTTACATGGAACTAGTCTCGACTTATTTGGAGTTGTATACTCTTGATATGAGAAAAACACTAACTAAAGGTCTAGACCAACATAGTACTGGACAAATTTTGGGTGCTACTATAAATGTTAATTTTGAGCCTTAGAACAATGTAATTTAGAGCCGGTGTCTTTATAAACATTGTAGGTATGGATGTTATCTTTCATATGGAACTAGTCTCGACTTATTTGTAGTTGTATAACTCCAGATATGAGAAGAACATTAAGTAAGGGTCCAAACTAACATAGTACTAGATAAATTTCTTATGGTACTGTAATGAGTGAGTTTAGACATGTAAATAGTAAAACTGAGTGTTGTGTCCTCATGAAAGCTATAGCCCTATGTATTATCTTTTCATAGAGACTAACCATGCTCAAAAAAAAGTTCTAAAACTTTAGTTACGATTAAAACACCAAATAGTGTGCAGGGTTAGGTGGACTAAACCAACTAGGACTAATCAAGCTTTAATCTTTACTTGGAATTTGTTGTTGATTAAAGGTTCTAACACTTGGAATGATATAGTGAAAAATTGATGAAATGAACACTGAATGTGTGATATTGTCATGGAATAGAAATATTACATGTTTCCCTTGCTTCATAAACTTTGGAAGTGAATTTGGTTGTGCTTTATGTCCAAAACTAAGTTGAAGTATGGTCTTTAGAAGGAAAACTTGGTATTGACCATATGCGTGAATTTAGGAAAAAGAAATGTCAGAATGACTTAGTTTTCGTTGATGATTTTCAGTGTCAAAATGACTTAGTTTTTCATTGACGATTTTCAGTGTCACAATGACTTAGTTTTTATTGATGATTTTCAGTGTCAGGATGACTTAGCTTTCGCTAACGATTTTTAATGTCAAAATAACTCAATTTTGTTGATAATTGTTAATGATTTCCAGTATTATTAGGAGAATTTAGCTTTTGTTAATGATTTTCAATGTTAAAATGATCCAGTTTTGTTAACCATTTCAATATCATAAAAATATTATTATTATATTTTGTAGATTCGGTTGTTTTTCCTCATTTGATTAGTTTTTTGTATTTGCTTTTAGAGTCTAAGACGCAAGGCCATTACCCTTTTTTTCACTCCACTGATTTTTATTTTTTTTCTTATGGCTCCACCCTTTTTTTATCTAAGGTCTCCTTTCTTGCCGGTCTTCACTCCGTATGTCGGCCCAGAAGAAGGAGCTAGAACTTTATCCCTTTGGGCGAATCATTACCCTTGATTTTGGAAAAACAATCTTTTCCGCCCGGCCTTCTTTGTACCCTATACTATCTGGGCTGTCCTTGTTGTATGTTGACAGCAAGATGAAAGGGGGAGAAGGTGTGCTTCATGTTGAAAAATCAGCGAGTTTAATAGGTTTTGGGGCGTATTTGCAGCTGTAGCTGAAGGGCAATGGGGAGAGGGAGAGGAGCGTGTGTGGCTTGTCTAGTGTATATAGGACAGAAGGTATGTGAGAAGAGGAAGGGCTGTCATATCTTAGCTTTGAGAGGAAAGGCTGTCTTGTTCAGGTTTGAAAGCAAACAACGAAGAAGAAAGCAAGGGGAAGTGGAGATGCGACAAGCCCAGGCTGAAACGGCAGCCAAGGCCAAGGCGCCGGGTCACCTGAATTCCAGGTTAATTCGCCCAAGTAGCTTCTCAAAATGACGTGGCTCGCTACTCCCTCTGTTTTTTTGAACGTGCCTCTGAATCAACGACGTTTCCGTCTTGATTGTTTTCCTAACAATTTGGAATTGAACGGCGGCGTCTCCTTTCATTTTTCATTCTTTGTTTAAGTGCGCTTTTAAGATTATAAAGAGAGAGAACCATGGACGGGTGTATTGGAAAATAGGGTTAGGAATGAAGGGTGTAGATTTTGTACAAGGAGATTGCCAGGTAGCTTGTCAGAAGTTCCACGATCAGTCTCTGTGTCAGCAGCGATAGTGCTTTGGTGCATCGTAACCTTGCAGGAGAAGCTTCTTGCAACATTGCATTCGCTCGTGACCCGAAAGTAAAAAGAATTGGAAGCTTGTGATGATCCATCCAAGTATGAATAAGCAGGGCAGGGCACGCATCGCTTGCTGTTTGCTTGTTCACTAACTGTCGTGTGTCCTCGACGTTTTACTGCCATTCACATGCAATATGTTCACCATTGGCATTTTGAAGATATACAATTTTCCTTCTACTGATGAGCGATGACGAAGGAGAGTTACAGAAATGAATCAATACTATTGCACTTAGCCAAGTATTAGCATTGGCCGCATCTTCTTTGGTCAGATGTCAGTATTTGCTTCTGAAATTTGAGCAAATAACAGGAAAATGTATTTATTAATTCCGAATTGCCTTAAAAAATGCGTTGGGAAAAGTCTCACTGGGATATATTGCCAGATACCAACTGTTTAAATTACAAAGTATTTGCATGTCGGTTAAGAGCATCGAATTCCAAGTTTATACATGCAGAAAGAATAACAGTGAGAAGAGGGAGACCGACATCAGCAGATCAGTACTGCATGCAACCATCACAACCTATCCTCTACTTTCGAAGTAAATGAAGGCCACGTTTATTTGCTCCCCCAAGACGGGAATTTAGCTCATCCACATCATCCTGGACGTGATCCAGAGCGCCGAATTGCCTGCAATTATCACAGAACGATCACAATTACAGACGGAGTATTTCTATCTCAAACAACATGATTTCTTAAACAAAGCATTTTGACTTCGTTTTTTACAATCAGGAACCACTACTCGGATATTCACAATGAGAGAGCGATGAAAGAGAATAGCAAACATTTGCACCAAATTAATCAACAAATGCTGCTGTGTATCATATAAAAAAAGTCACCTGTCAAATTCAGTCCCCATGTCAACAGCCATATTCTTCAACTCTCCTATAACATTACTCAAATCAGACAGTGCATCATCTTGCTTTGACTTCTCAAACTGTTCCAGAACAATCCCAAACAGTAAAAGATGGGTACATTGAAGAAGCATAAACTCATGGCAGACTTGTACATTGATAGAATTGAAACCCAAAATGATTAAATTGACTGTCTGTGATAATGGAGGATAGGTAAACTCAAATAGCTATACAATGAGAAACCAAAAACCAGAATGAACAAATTACTTGGTGGTTGGAGTCGTACAAGACTACAAGTCTGTCCTTATGATCTAACTTGGAGACAGGGAAAAGTATGGACACGCTTACCAATATATACAAATCCTAACCCAAAGTGGAAACACTAAATTGATCTAGAATGGAAGAAATAGTGCAGTGAATCTCATGTTTGAAAGAATTGGACAAAGGTCTCTGTCTCCTCCACCAGATGGAAAGAAGGAAACAAGAAAGAACATGTATACAAAGTTCACAGTACCAAGAAAGCTTCATCCATTATCATTTTTTATTTTTTTTGTTGAATTTTTCTGTCCTGTGGCCACAACAGTGTACCTTTTCATTTGCTATGAATCATGAGCACATCACAAAATAAAAACAAACCTCAACTTTCTGAAATGCGTTGGCTGTCTCCGGAAGGGGTGTTTTCGTGCTTGACCGTTCCTTGGGTGCAAGATTCAAACCCAATTTCTCCCTCTGCTCCAAGTGGTTACCCCTCCTTCGAGGTGAAGCATCTGCAAAGTATCAAACCACAGATAAAGTATCATGTTATGCTCTACATGTAAAAGGGCATCCCCTCTCCAGCACTGTTCTTCCTCGGGGGCTTTTTCATCTTTACATTAGCTTTTACGTGGCAAATAAAAAATGAATAGTTAAAAGTAAAGAACAAATAGAAATGAACACGTGTCAAATAGAAAGAAAATAAGGTGGAACCACCCAACCATTTTCAGCATATGAACGATGATAGGTGGTAATTCATAAACTAATATAATATAATTTTTGATGAGAAAAATTGACAAATAAGTGAATCACAACCCATAGGGAAAGAAACTAACCTCTTGTGATAACAGGGCCCCTAATTGCACGATTCTTCTTCGGCTTCCAAGTTTTAGAGAACATGCCCCCAAGACTTCCCAAAAGCTTCTCACCCTGAAAACAGAAACAACAATGAAAATGTCCCTTTTACTCAATAACATCAACAGGAGAACACTATAAATTAGAAATGAAAATCAGGAAGAAAAATTAGGTGATCACAAAGGCACAAGAACTAATATTCTAGGCCTAAAGTCTTAGCACATTTTAACAAAGATTTTTTCCTGTGCAGCTGTGATTGAGTGTTGGCAGGGGGTATGGTCCAAGAGTTTGAGCCGAGTGGATAAGAGGCAATAGCGGATGATGGTTTTCACCTGTTAGATTTCTTCAAAATACTCCTTTTACGCCCCGTAACTAAACTCACAAAGCTCAATCTAAAGAAAGAACTGCTGTGAACTTTGAAAGGAATAATTGAAATCATAAAACACAGAGCAATAGACCTTTGCAGCTTGATTAATCGATAAAGACCCAAGCAGCACGTAAATGATGACCATATTATAGCAAACTCATCAAACAGGATGTTGCTTCCAAAATAATCCAACTAAACATGCAATAGAAAAATTTTGAGCATCATTTCATGGATTAATGTTAACAACAGCTATATGCAAGCCCATTTCATTAGGTGAGAAAATCTAAGCAGGATACATTAAATTCATCAACCATAAAGTCAGATTTTAAACGAAGCCATACCCGACTAAGATCATGATCTATCTCAACCGCAACACTGTGGGTCTTGGTGATTTGCTCACCCTGTTGATGCAAGGTGATCAAAGTTGTCGTTGCACCCTCTCTCATTTCTTCAGCAATCTTCAAGCAGCCATTTACTGCTTTTGTAGTCTCCTCAGCCTTGTAAACAGCATAATTCTCCAATTCTTGAACTGGTTGATTCTCTAATCCTCCCAAGTCAAGGAAATCATTTTTGTACTTATGTCTTGTGGATAAAGCAAGGGAATATGTAGATGAAGAAGACAACCCTCTTTCTTCATCATTGTCGAAAGGATTGGTGCGAAAATTGGGTGAACTTAGATTGGGTTCAGAAGAAGTTTTCCTTGATGGTTTAAGGGATTTCTTGGTGCCCACCGCATTCTCAGATTCAAAATGGTTTGACCGAGAAGGAGCAGGACATTCAGGGTCAGCCTTGTTATGCTCAGAAATCTTCAAGGGAGATTTCTTTGAACCAAACATTCTGTGAATGAGTGTAATGAAGAGTTTAATAAGGCCGATGGTAAGAAATCAATTAAGATTCCTGCATAAAATGAAGAAACAAAATACATTTGAGATTGTGATAGCTGTAATATTACGGCATACTATAAACGGATTCCTGAAACTCCAGCACAGTTAAATTTCAGCACATGAAATTTTGAGTTCTAAGGGGTTTTGTAAGAGAAAGAAAAGGACATTAGTTTAAAACAATAAAGATATATAGTAAGAGCATAAACCAGCAGAGTATATAGGTTTGCATAGAACAAAAAAACCATTGGAGATTAAACGCTATCACAATTTATGCAGGTAATAGAACCAGAGCGAATGAATGTTCGAACAGTAAATAAAATAATTTGTTTTCTCCTCCTCATTAAGAAAGATTTAGTCGCTGTTTAACATTCATTAAGAACCAAAATAACTTGAGTTTTCCGAGCCAGCACCAAGCATCCATGCAGAAACAAAAGAAAATTAAACACACAGAACGACATCAACGAAACAAAACGGGTATAACAAGAAAAAGAAAAGAATTGACGGATGATGACAAATCAAGAAGTGCAAGAAAAAACATTAAACACATAAATTAAAAACAGTCAGCAAGAAGAAAAGAGAAGATGAGAGAATCTGCAGGATAAATAAATAAGATTTTACCGTATTACGATAGAAAGATTAATGCAGGAGAAGGTAGCAGGACGATGGAAATCCAAAGCATCTCTTCTTGTTTTTATAAAGAGAGCAATTTCAACGCGGGGGAACAGCAAAGTAAGAGAAGGTGAACTGCAGAAGAAGAAACGGTCTGGTCTGCTATGGGACACGGTCTTATTTTAGTTTATTATTATTATTGTTGTTATTATTAAAAAAAACAATCTGCATGTAGATTTTTTTTACTTATTTTAATTTTTGAGAAATTATAGTTTATAGGCAACTTAATTTTTAAATTTAAAGAAAAGTATAAATTATTATTGTATATAATATAACACAAAAACTTATACACTATAAATACTTTTTTTTTTTAATCTCAATAAACATAGCTTTTAAAGTCAAATCAAAATCTAACCTAGTTTTTTAATTCATTTGTTTAATTACTTTTTGCAAGTGAAAAACAATTAGCCATGCCTTTTGAAAACGGTAAAATAAACTCTAAATTGAAGCTTATAGGTTAATGTACAAAGAACCCTAATTTATAAATCTTTGTTTAAAACTTGTTGGGTAAGACAACATTAAGTTTTTCCTTAACAAAACAATAAAATCTTTTGTCGCATGAGACATATATGTGAGCTATATATAAAAATGATTAAAATAAAAGGAAAAAAAAGTTATCATCTAATTTTATAAAAACTAGAAATTTTATCTAGTTTTTTAAGAGATTTTTGAATAATTAGCTAATTTTGATAAAGAGAAAGTGAAAATCATTCTAAAACATTATATCTAAGGGGATGTTTGTTTGATGGAAAGTGGTTTTCTAGAAATCACTTTCCAAACTTTCATGTGTTTATTTGTCATTAGAAAAATTAGTCAAAGGAAAATTTGGCTTGGTTTTCAGAAAAGTATTTTTTTTTTATTTTGAGCGGAAAACACTTTCCGGAAGTTGTGAAAAATTTAGAAATGTCATATTATTTGCTGATTATATCAAATTTGGTCATCAAACTTTTGATTGCTATAAATATTTTGCTTTGAATTTTTTTTTTCAATTTCATCCATTGAAATTTAATTTTTATATTAACTTTGGTCCTCATTTTTATAATTGTTATTTGCTTTTTCCTTATCATTTTTTAATTAAAATTTTTTACCTATCAAATTTGATCCTCATTCTTTTGATTGTTACTTATTTTATTTGAAATAATTTATGAAATGGTAATTATTATTATTTTAATTTCTTCATCTTTCAATTTTTTTTATTTGTTAGATTAATTGATCTCTATTATTTTGATTATTATTTATTTTATTTGAGATAATTTATGAAATTATATTTTTTTTTCAATTTCATTCTCATTCAACTTTTTAATTTATAAGATTTGTTCATCATTATTTTAATAAACTTGAAAAAAATAAAACATTAATAAATTATTTTCTAGCTCATTTTCCATGACATAACTAAATTGATGTGCATCATGGAGATTATAATCCATCTCGTAAAGCTGAACCTAATCTCCAAGAAGATTTAGATAGCCCAATAACAAGAGCGAGAGCAAAACAACTGCAAAGGGCCTTAACGAGTCAGATTGGAATAATTGAAGCTGCTTCGGAGTTAAAAGCTAGCAATCTGTTCGGAATTGGTTCAAAGGTTCTTATTTGCTTACAATTGAAACTTGGACATGGAAAAAGCCCTTAATGGTTCTTTTGATGTTGGGCTACTTGAGTTTGGATTGATAATGCAAATAAGTGAAGAAATTGATGTTGTTTACGGTCAGAATAGTAGATGAATTTGAACCCGATTTTGAAGTCATCCATTACATGTGAAGACAAGACTAATCTAGGTGGATTTCAAATTTAGAATGTGATCTTTCTAGATTGTCCAATCATGATTGCATTGGACTTTTTTGCAAGAAGTTATAGCCGTTTTAAATTTGGTCTGTTTATGTTTCAATTAAAGTCAGAAAACGTGTGCTAGTTAAATTTGTCTAATTACTTTGTCAAAGTCTAATTTTTTAGCTTGACTTCTGTCATGTTGAATTTTCCTAACTATGGATGGATGTTCCAATTATAAATATAGTATCAGAATATGTAATAAACACTTTTGGCCAAGATTTGAAACTTAATTAAGAGAATTAATAATTGTTCTTCCAAATTGATTTTCTGAAGAACCCTACCTGACTTATAACTCTTCAATCACAAAGAGTGTGGCGTCGAAATCCTAGATTGATCTTTGTGGCGTCCAGATCAACTTATCAAAGTATCATTCTAATCTATCATCCATCTTATTTACCTTAAAATCACTATAATCCAGCCTAAACACCAAAAAAAGACAACATAACCAGACTCATCCTTCATCCATTTTCGTTAGATTCATTGTTGTTGATTTTCGAATCATTCACGACACATCACAAATACTAGAAAGTGTTTTCCAACTTATTTTCCATTACACTACCAAACATCGGAAAATAATTCACTTTCCCGGAATTTACTTTTCCAGAATTCACTTTTCAAAAAAAAAATACTTTTCAACAAACAAATGGGGCCTAAGTAAGTTGCTTTGTGCTTTTTTTTAATGAAACAAATATACTTATAATGCTTCCATGCTAAAAATATACTTAAACTAATGTTTATGTTTATTATTGGGGATAAAATGTTTCTAATACCTAAGACAATGATTCGGGATCCATGCCTAACAACAGGGCTCATTCTCACTTTTAGAATATGAGTGTGAGATTCAGAAGAGTGGTAATTGGTAAATTGGGCTTTGGCCAATTTTCTTTTAATTATTAAAGCTATATTTTAAAGAACAAAATTTCATTTACATATTTTTAAAAGAAAACAAGGTTATGTTTTGGGAAAATTACCCTTAGCATCCTATAATTTTATCGAAATCACACTTGCCTATCGAGTTTTAAAAAATTATAGTTTACATCCTAGGCTAATAAAAACAAAATTGAATCTGACAAAATGATCAAGTTACCCTCATATATATTACATTGAAAAATCAACTATACAACACATTTGATCTTCTCTCTCTTTAATTGACAATTTCTCTCCTTTCTACACATCATTTTCTATTTCCTTCTAAACAAAAATCAAACATAAAATTAAGAGAAATAGATAAGATAGTGTCATTCATCACCATTTGATGAGATTATCTTAGTTGGATGTTGTTTTATTAACAAATTTGGATCAAGGGAGAATAACAAGGGTATTTTCATATGGGTATGCTTTAGGGTTATTAATAGAGCCATTAGGGTGTCTGCAAATATTGATTTGTTTTTTCAATGTTTGTTTCTTGATTGGTTGTCTGCAAGTTCTCAATTTCAAAAGAAATGAAGGGAAAAGATAAGGGAGTGTTTAGGAGTGTTAGAGAGGTTGTTTTTCAAAGTGTTTTTCGCTTAGAAATGCATTAAAATAATATTTTTTATTTTTATTAAAATTTATATTTAACATCAGCACATCAAAATAATTTAAAAACACTCAATTCCAAACGAGGTCCGAGTCAATATGGTGAAGCCATTGGGGTGTCTCCAACTATGGATTTGATTTTTTTTAATGTTTGTTTATTATTTGGTTATTTGTAACTTATCAATTTTAAGAGAAATGAAGGAAGAGGCTAAGTCAAAATACAACTATGGATTTGAATTATTTTTAATGTTTGTTTATTATTTGGTTATTTGTAACTTATCAATTTTAAGAGAAATGAAGGAAGAGGCTAAGTCAAGAGAATAATTGTTTACACGAGAAAAGGAAGGGATTAGCTACATAAGCGGGATTAGCTAAATGAGCTCCTATGATTATGGATCAACAAAATGGATATATAGAAAGTCCTAGATTAAAGTTGATGATCTTCAACAACCTTACCTAACAGTTTAAGCTTTTAGGTTAAAATGGTTCTATGACATGGTATCAGAGCTACAGCCATGACTTAAATAGTGAATATATAAAGCAGAGAGGGGGAACTCCAATATGCCAAATACTTATGTTTTGTCTAGTTTTGAAACCTAAACAACAGAAAACAAGATCTTTCATTAATTGAAGCTGAAAAGGTATAATGAAATGACAAGAAGCAAAAGATCTTTTAACTGAAATGCAAACTCTATAGTATACAAACAATTTGTCACATGGACAAACATCACAAACCTAGACTATAATGAACTACGCATTCAGAAGTTGACAGAAGTGGAACAATATCAAAGTTTGTTGTCAACAAAATGGCAATGATTAAACTTACATATAAAAAAGGAAAAAAGATTCTCAATTTCATACAAGCAAGAACGTTCAAAACCCAAATAAAAAATGTAACAAAAGCAAGAAATAACCCATCATTAAAACCCAGAATCAGATATGCATTAAAACAAATGGCAGTTCTTTCGTTAATTCACAAAAATCAGCCTTTTCCACTATCAAGATTCCCCTCTCTCCACACCATTAATAGTCAAATCACCTCTGCTATTTTTTAGGATCAAAATCTAGCTATCACAACCAACTACCTCTCTCACTCACCTTTACAGCCAACCTACTCTCGACCACCACCAAGATCGAATACCATTTATCACTACAAGCTCCACTTTTCTTTTGTCCTTACCAGTCGAGACACTTCATCTTCTTAACCCAAATAGAACATCTTCACAACCCATCACAGAATTATGATCTCACCATCCTATTTATTTGATAAAAATTAAGCACAAGGTAATGTGAGCCTGTACAAGTTTCAAGCCTAAAGGGCTTTCACTTGAAGGGATGTGTTGGAGAATAATATAAATCATATCATAGGACCTCACGTAACAGCTTAAACTATTAGGTTGATATGGTTCTTTGACATGGTATCAGAGCCTTGATGATCAAGTAGTCACGAGTTCAAATCTCATCATCCCTATTTATATGATAATAATTAAGCACAAGATAGTGTGGGCCCATGCAAGTTTCAAGCCCAAATAACTTTCACTTGAGGGGGTGTGTTAGAAAATAATATAAATCACATCTTAGTATCAGATCCTCAATCAGATTAATATATCACGATCCTTAATGGCCTTCAATTCTTCCGATTCCTCTCTCACCCTTCTTCCCTTCAACACCATGATTCATATGGTTACAATCAAGCTCTCCTCCTTCAACTATCTCTTATGGAAGAGTCAACTTCTTCCCCTTCTTGAAAGTCAAAGTCTGTTGGGTCATGTGGATGGCACCCTTGTGTCACCACCCCCATTCGACCCCCAACCTCTCAGACACCAAGCAACAATCATCTAGCATGGAAAGCAACTAACCAGCACCTCCTCAATCTCCTTCTCTCCTCCCTCATAAAGGAGTCAATGGCTGAAGTTGTCGGCCTCTCCATATCCCATGAGGTATGGACCGTCGTGGAAAACACCTTCAGTCACCACTCCAAGAACCGTGAAATTCATCTCAAAGATGATCTATAATTGATGAAGCATGGCACCCATCCAGTCACTACCTATGCTCATGCATTCAAAGCTTTATGTGATCAGCTTCATGCAATAGGTCGCCCAATTGATGAAACAAATAAAGTTCACTAGTTTTTTTGTGGCCATATGGCACAAATCCTTCTCCCCTGCTTCTCTGACCTCATCTCTAAAGTAGAGAGTTTTGAAATTTTTCAAAAATCTCTAAAGACTCTAGCGTCCTTAGTTGTAGCATTCACTACCAATAAGAACTCTTCTTATCGTGGAGGTAGCTCCTTTCGCGACAAACATGGTCGTGGACATAGGTCTAATAGCGACTCTCTCAATCATGAACAGAGTCATGCCCACACCAACTAAGGTCATCGTCCACCACGCTGCCAGATCTGCCGTCTGGAAGGACACTATGCAAACCAATGTAAGCAGTGTTATGATAGGCATGAACCCACAGCATACCTTGCAGAATCTGACTGGTTCTTGGACATAGAGGCTTCGGCTCACATGACTCCACACTACTCAAATTTAGAGCAAACCACAACCTACACAAGTAAGGATTGTGTAATTGTAGGGAATGGTGCATCCTTACCCATTACCCACACGAGAAATCTTTCCCCTTCCTCAGATCTTCAATTGTTAAATGTTTTAGTTGTTTCTCACCTTACTAAAAATCTTTTACCTATTAGTAAATTAACAAATGATTTTCCTTTATCAGTTACCTTTGCTAATAATTTTTTCACTGTTCAGAATTACCAAACGGGAAAGGTGAGGGCAACCGATAAACGTGGAAATTCTGCATTCATTTTTTTCCTTAAAAATAAATCTCTTCATGCTTCATATGATTTATGGCATGCACGCCTTGGACATGTGAATCATTCTGTTTTTTCTTTATTAAATAAGAAAGGACAACTTTATCTTACTTCCTTATTGTCATCTCCTAAGTTATGTGATACATGCCAACTTATGAAAAGTCATCGTTTGCCTTATTTTCATAATGAACATAGGTCACTAAATGTGTTAGATCTAATTCATTGTGATATATAGGGTCCTTCACCCGTAAAATCTAATTCGTCATAACTATTATGTTTTATTTATTGATGATTATCCTCACCTTACTTGGCTTTATCCTTTGAAATTGAAATCTGACTTTTATGCTTCCTTTATTCAATTTCAGAAATTTATTAAAAATCAATATTCTTCTCGTATCAAAATTTTTCAAAGTGATAGTGGCGTAGAATTTACTAGCAACTGCTTTAAAACTCATCTTCGTACCTCGGGCATTCATCATCAACTATCTTGCCCATACACTCCTGCCCAAAATGGTCGCACTGAAAGAAAACATCGTCATGTGACTGAAACTGGTTTGGTGCTGCTTTTCATTCTCACACTTTTCCTCGCTTCTAGGATGACGCCTTTAACATTGCAGCTTACATCATTAACTGATTGCCCACGCCACTTCTCGGAGGTAAGTCCCCTTCTGAACTTTTATATGGTTCTCCTCCTAATTATGAAAACTTCCATCCTTTTGGCTGTCATGTTTATCCATGTTTATGTGATTATATGCCTAATCAATTTTCCCCTCGAAGTATTCGTTGCATTTTAATGGGATACAGGACTCTTTATAAAGGGTTTTGTTGTCTTGACCCCTCTACATCTAGGATATATATCACTCGACATGCTCAATTTGATGAAAATTACCTTCTTTTTTTAGATACCTCTCAGGCTCAACCCATATCTTCCCTCCAATTTTCCAATTTTCTTAAGCTTCAACCCTGTTTCTCATAAGAGGGCCAAACATGTTGGGTTAGATTACCACTTTATTCATGTACTTGTTATAGCTGGCAAACTTCGCACACAGTATGTTCCTTCTCACTTACAAATTGCTAATATCTTAACCAAAAGTGTGCCTAAACCTCTCTTTTAATTTTTCTGATTCAAGCTCCACATCAGTCCCAACCCGACATTCAGCTTGCGAGGGATGTTGAAGATCATCAGCTTTAATCCAGGACTTTCCTTATATGTATTTTGTTGATCCACAATTGTAGGAGCTCATTTAGCTAATCCCGCTAATTTAGCTAATCCTTTCCTTTTCTCTTGTAAACAATTATTCTCTTGTAATACATTTGTAGGCCACAAGTGCCACCTCAACATAGTGGCTTCCTTACAAGATGGTGTATATATTGCACGTGCCAAACAATTTTTCTCCTGATCCTTTTATTCTATTTCAATTTAATCTCATACTTTATATAGTTTTTTATTTGATCCCTAATTCTTTAATAACTCATCAACTTAGTCCCATATTTCATCGTACTTGAGTCTAATTAAGGCCCAATTAAAGCCCAACTAGGGAGAAAATAATGGATGAGAAAAGAAATAGGCATATTGTCAACCAAGTTACCTTATTGTGGTCATGTCCATGACATGGATCATGAATTTCACAAGTTAACCCAAGTTGACTTAGGTCAAAGTAATATGGAATTTTTAAATAATTTTGTTCCCCAATCTTTTATAACTTTTTAATTTAGTCCTAGATTTCATCCAACCCAAAGCCAATTAAGACTCACATAAGGTCTAACTGGTGAGAAAATAAGGGAAGGAGAACAAGAAAAAAGATTTTCCAATTGGGTTAGCTCATTATGATCGTATCCATTGTCGTGGGGCGATGTCGGGCTGGCGGGTTAAAATGCCTCCTGAAGAGGTATTATTGGGAAGGAAAGGGTTTCAGATTTAATCATAAATTTATGGTTAAAGTTTACGAGTCGTCACCTAGTATTATGGTTACTAGGAACCCTATGGTCTATGAGAGTTTGGGCAAATGACTAGTTGTGTAAAGGGAAGATGCATCACCCCTAGTGCACCATACCTAAGGTAAGCTGCATTGTTGTTTGATTGTTTTTCTAGGTCAAATTTCTTTTTGTTGGTCTCATCTACGATTCAAGGTAGATCTCTCTTCGTGAGAGAGTCTCTATCTTATCGGTTTAAATCCTAACCATTCTAAAGTCTGAATTTTAGCATCGCATTTATTTTGCATCTTTAATACCTGAAGGTGTACTATACTTTGTAGTTTTACACCCCCAAATATTAAAGTCTACATCTAAACCCTAATATAAAATGAACAAAATGATTGATGAAGGGTTTTTGAAATTTTGGTCGAATCCTAATAGATAATCATAAATTAGTTATGATATCCATTTTTTGTATTTTTTAAAATATGAGACCACTGCTTTTTATATTTTTTTTATAAAAACATGCTTGGAAAACCTTTAAGATTTAGCTGTATGCATGGAAAAAAAATATTTTTTTATTTTTTTTTTTGTTTTTTGAAAGAGGAAACTAATTAAAAAAAGTTTTGATATTTTTTTGGATTTAAAAAAAATAGAAACATTTTCAAGAAAACTAAGTATTTTAATACCAAATCTATATCTTACAATGTAAATATACAGCATGATATTATGCAAAATTGGTAGAAAAACATGCGAGAAAATCATAATTTTTCTTAAAAGACTTTTGATTTTTTAAAAAAAAAATCTGCTTTTTTATTATATAATATTATAATATTAATATTATATTATTATTAAATACATGGGTTGGGTCGGTCCAGCTATATGGAGTGAGCCCAGTCTGGTTGGGCTGAATTGGCCCAAAAGTGTTAGGCTGATTTTGGCCCAAAAGGGGGTTGGGCCGATGTCGGCCCAAAAAAGGTTGGGTCGATGTCAGCCTAACATATCTGTCCTTTTTTTTTTGGGTTTGAACTGGACCTGGCCTAGCCATTTGGGCTGGGCTGACACGGGTCCAACCCAAACTCAAGGGGGGTTAATTATTCCCCCTTACATGTAGAACGAATTATTGTTCTGCATACAGGAGACAATGGTTGGGGGCAAAAAAGAAGGAGGAGGAGGAGCTCACCTGACTCAGGGGTTGTGATTGATGTCATTGGTACGGTTGAGGACAATGGAAGGGTTAATGGCTCACGGCAGTGCTAAGGTAGTGGTTGGGTTCTTAGGGGCAGAAAGAAGAAGTTGTGTTGGAAAGGGAGAAAGAAAGATTGGCAATGGTGGTTCCTGTCTCCGATGAAGGGATGGGTTAGCAGACAAGGTTGAGTCGCCTCTAATCACGGCGTGGGGGAAGGTTGTGGTGGTTGAACATGCAGTGGAGAGAGAAATGAGGAAGAAATTGACAGCTGAAAAATTCGGAGGGCTGATTTGTTGCCAACTTTAGACCCAAATATCCTCCTCCTCAAGCAATAAAATCCACCCTTATTTATTTATAGGGGTGGAAGGGGATATTTTTTTCTTTATTGGTGCTAAATATTGACCCTTGATTCTACCCAGAATGATCTCAATCATTGGTTCAAAGTTGTCATTATAAACTATCAAAATTGGTTGTTAAAGGCTGGTCAAGTTGGCCACTTTAGGGCAGTGCCTCAGTGACTATAGGGACAATTGGTCGGCGTGACCTACTCTAAGGTGTAGTAAAATGTTAAACCATCATGATGGTGTATGGTTTGTCTGGTTTGATTGAGAGATGAAGCATTAAATGTCCCTTAAAAATATCCACTCGGACAGCTTTTTCGGGTCAAAAGAAGAATACAATGAACAATAACCAGACGACGTGTCGTCTATTTTTTATTATTATTAACAAAGGGCTCTGTTTTGGACCTTAAATTAGAGATTTTGGCCAAAATTCAATTTGATCCTATGTCTTTTAATTACTTTCAATTTCACCCCTAATTAACTTTAAACTTTTGATTTAATGCAATTTTGCCCCTATCGAATTACAATATCAGCCCCAAATTTTAGTGCCTCTTTGATATTAGTCCATGGTATTAGATTTATGAAATTTGACCCTCAATTGACCATTAAACTTTTAATTTTCTTCAATTTCACCCTTAATTTCAATTAATTGAGTCCTCATAGTTCGGTGCCTTTTGCAACATGGTCATTGGCTGTGAATTTCTTCAATTTAACCCTTAATTGACACCAAAACTTTGATTTTCTTGTAATTTGCCCTTAATTTCAATCAATTGAATTGACAAAAATTAAATTTGATCTCTTTAAATTCCAATCTTCTGAATTAAGCCCAAATTGGGCTCCTAAACTTAATTTTTCACCAATTAAGCCCCTAATAAAATTAATTTAACCAAGTTAAAGTATAATTAAGTCCGTGCACCTAATTAAATCCTTCAATTGGACCCAAATTAATTCTCAAACATAATTAACATTAATTTGGCCCATGATTAAATCAAATTAGCCTATTAAAAATTTAACTATGTCATTGGACTTAATTTTTATGTATATTGGTCCAATAATCATTTAATTTGACCTTCAATCTACAACATTTCTTCAGTCTTTGGTATAATGGGGTACAATTAGGCTTCAAATTTCATCCAAAATTACAGCTTGATTTTCCTATATGTTTAAAATCCACCCAACCTGCTTTTCCAAGTTGCAAGTCTTTATTTTATTTTTTGATTTTTATTTTGAAAGAAAAAAGGTGAATTTAGGGAATAATCCAAAAATGGATTATGACATCCATTATCTAGATCGTAAATTTCATGAGTTAACTTGGGTCAATACAATATTTCATCGTCTTTTCATTTTATTCCCTAATTTATTTTCCTTGGATAGTCCATTGTTTCACATTTAAGCTTGATAGGGTTACATAAAGATTAAAACAACAGCAACATAAAGAAAAACATTTTATAGTCAGGTCACCATTTAAATAAGGTGACTAATTTATCTCTTGGCATGTTGAATCAAAAGAGCCAAACAAAATTATTTCTTTGCATTTATTAGCGTATATGATAATCAATTAATTTTATCTAACAAAGGGTCAAGCTTTCAATTCACATTTCAAATTTTTCATCATATGCAGAAACAATTAATGGCGTCCATATGTATTTTTTATACGATAATTGACTTTTGACTTAGCTCGTAGTGCAGCCCGAGAATCCAACCTAGTAAGTACTAAGTAGATTGGGTGTCTTTCTTCCCTTAAATTTACCTTATAAATGTTGTAAATTAAAAACCCTAAAAATTAGGGCTCTTAATTGTTTTTATCAAAAATCAATTCAGTCTCTTTTCTTCTAATTGTGGCACATGCATTTCTAATTGACTCGAAATCCTTTTAATCCTTGCAATTTAACCGTAGAAATTCTTATTTGATTCTTTTATTTGAGTGTATTAAAAGAGTCTGTGGTTTTCAATTTGTTCAATTTCAGCCTTAATTGACCACCAAAATTTTGATTCCTTTCAATTTGACCCCTGATTTGGTCAATTTTAGCCCCTACAATTACACATCTTTTTCAATTTGGTTTTTTATTTTGGATTTCTTCAATCATGTCTCTAATTGCCCATCAAACTTTAATATTATTACAATTAAGCCCCTGATTCGTCCACTTTAAACCTCTAAAAAATGACTTTAAGTCCCTAGACTTCAAAAACTTATTTTCCTTGCAAATAAGTCCTTGATAAAATTAATTAAGCCTTATAAAATTCACATTGAGTCCTTAATCATCTAAATTTGCATTACTTTACCCCAAATAAGAATATTTTCACCACTTGGGACCTTTATCAATCAAAATTGGGTTGCCAATTTTGTTAATTTTATATATTTTGGCCCTCCAGCTTTTTCATTTGTCATCTTGGTCTTCTACCACCAACCTTAGGCAATCTTCTAGGCTTTCTTCATGTATATCTTTTTTTATTTATTTATTTATACATAATAAAAAATAAGTAACAACATATGCCTTCTATTTACAATGCTTACAAAGCAAAATCTCGTCAATGTTTTGCATAGTGAACTTGTAAAGAAATAGTGTATGTCTGACTTGATGGGTGACCTACCCATCCAAAGACTTTGTTTTTTTACAGAGAATAGTTTTATTATCATGGGTGACCTATTCGTTTTGAAATTTTTTTAAAAAAATTGGTTTATTCTCAAAGGCGACCGCCTATTTTGAAATTCCAAAAAAAATTTCAGCAAGTGTCCATGCTTCCTTGAAATTTATCTATTTTTATGGGTGACATGCCCATTTTAAAATTCAAAGGTTTTGGTTTATTTTCACAGACGACTTACCCCTTTTAAACTCCAAAAAGAATTTTAATAAACGTCCATACTTCCTTAAAATTGATCTATTTTCATGAACAACCTACCCATTTTGAAATTCAAAAGCTTTGGTCTATTTTCACGGGCGATTTACTCTTTTTAAATTCCAAAAAGAATTTCAGCAAGCATTCATGCTTTCTTGAAATTGATCTATTTTCACGAGTAACCTGCTCATTTTAAAACTAAAAAATTAGTCTATTTTTATGAGTGACTTACCCTTTTCAGATTTCAAATAGTAGAATCTACATCGGATCCTTCCAAAACTTTTCTAAAAAAAAAATTCAAAACAAAAATACCCTCTAAAGATAAACTCTTAAAACGAGTGTCTTGTCTTACCACCGTAGTTAGTCACACCCTATGAGTGAGATGTCTTTATCATTTCTCGGCTTTCGTTCACCCATACAGATTTCACTGCATTTCCTCTTGATTGGCGAATCCTACACCAACACTATTTCAAAGTAGAGGTTAAATCATATGCAATGCATGCTTTTCAAGGTATAGCCCCCCTTTTTTTCTTCACAATCTTTTTTTTTATTATCGAGGGTTGTAATTTCTTAAGTGGTCTCTTTTGCTGGCTCACCTTCCCAGTTTACTCAAGCAAGTTCGTGCGAGTTACTTTCAAATCTTGAGTGTCAAGATGCCTTTGTAGCTTCTTTTTTTTAATGAGTATTTAGGCCATGGCAAATGCTATTATATTTTTCCTAATTGAAAATGATTTAAAAACTATTTGTCTTATAACAACGTTGTTTTTCATGTTCTTTTTCAAGTACTCATGACACACACTTTGGTTTTTATTTTAAGGTGTTTTTCCTAACAAAAGTTTTGCAAGATTTACTTTTCTTTTCAAAAACTTGAGATTTTTTCAATGTCATGTCAAATAACAAAGTTCATCCTACTCCCATGATTTGTATTAGTTTTTGAAGAAATGTATCATGGTGATTGGTCTTGGAGATGACCCATTTAACATTAGGTTTAAAAAGGATCAAATACTTGTTTAGAGTCATTACCCAAGTTACATGTTTATCATGCTACCTTGGGTTGACCTGGGTTTTTTCTTATTTCTTTTTTTTATCCAATTTCATTCTTCCAAATTTATTTTTTCAAGTTGTCATGATCGTTTTTTTTTTAAACCATTTATTATTTTTGCCTATTTTTTATAGTCTAGTTAAAATAAAAGTAGCTTATTAGACACAGTTAGGGTTATAACCTAAGTCGTTAGTGATGATGTTCCAAAATGCAATATGCTCATGAATGAGGTTATTTAGTGTTTAGACAATGGTTAAACACACATTTAGATCAATATTCTTTTATTTAAAGCTCACGAAGTAAATGATTAGTGGAATAAGGCTTAACACCTGTAAAACAATCTCTTTGGTGGGTGGGGTCTAGGGACCCTCCAATGATAAAAGTTAGTAACTTTTAGTAAGAGATTGTAATAATTAAGAAAATAAGTTTAAATTCTAAGAACTAGTGTGTTTATTCTGGTTTTTGTATGGTAAAATGCTCTGAGAATAAAAGTATGAAACTTAAAGAGCATAAATTATGAACCATTTACTTGAGTGGTTGAGGGGTATATATAGCCAATGAACCTTGTCATGTTACTTGAATAGAGAAGTTGGGGAACCATTTCCTTCTGATAGTATTAATGATGGATAATTATCCCTTACATAATATTAACAAGGGATAAATATCTCTTACACAATATTAATGAGGGATAGATATCATTTACACAATATTAATTTTAATGGAAATATAGTAGGCCCTTTAAATACTTTTATACACTTATGGGTGTAGAGAGATGATATTCTTGACTTTTAATATTTTATGTTAAAAGCTATAAAAATAAACAAAAAAGGCCACATAATAATCATAAAGCTCATACCCACTTGGACTTGGAATAATGCCAAGCCCAAGAGTGATGGGTCTAACAACTTGTTAAACCCATGTTTGTTAAGCCCAATGGATAAATATCTCTTACACAAGATTAATAAGGGATAGATATCATTTATACAATATTAATGTTGATGGAAATATGATAGGCCCTTTAAAGACTTTTATACACTTGTGGATATAGAGAAATGATATTCTCGACTTTTAATATTTTATGTTAAAAGCTATAAAAATAAACAAACAAGGCCTCATAATAATCATAAAGCCCATACCCACTTGGACTTGGAATAATGCCAAGCCTAAGGATGATGGGTCTGACAACTTGTTAAACTCATGTTTGTTTAGGCTCTACGCATAACTAATCCCAATGACGTTAGATCTAGTAGCTTATCATACCCACGCCTGTTTGGGAGCACGTAGCTGAACCCAAAGACATTGGGTCTAACAGCTCGCCAAACCCATAAATATTTGAGCTTAGCACATAGCTAAACCCAAGGATGTTGGGCATAACTACTCACCAGACTCATGTCTGTTTGGGCTTAGTGTGTAGCTGACCTAAGGATATTGGGTCTGGCATCTTGCAAGACTCCTGCATACTTTGGCTCAACACGTAGTTGAACCTAATAATGTTGGGTCTAGTTGCCCGCTAAACCTAAGTCTATTTAGGCTTAGCGTGTAGCTGAACTTAATGATGTTGGGTTTTAGCAGCTCGTCGGGTCCATATACATTTAAGCTCAGCACATATTTGAACCCAAGGATATTAGGTTTGGCAACTCGCCAAACCTATATTTATTTGGGCTCAACGCGTAGCTAAACTCAAAGACGTTGGGTCTAGAAACTCCATATACTCATAAGTTCCTAGGTTTAGCACACAGCTGAACCCAAGGATATTGGGTCTGACAGCTTGTCAGACTCATATTTGTTTGGGCTTAGTGCATAGTTAAACCTACATGTATTGGGTCTAGCCACTCGTTAGACTCATATATACTCGGGTTTAGCTTGCAGCTGAATCCAAAGATGTTGGGTCTGACAACTTGCCAGACACAAGTCTGTTTGGGCTCAGCACGTAGCTAATCCTAAGGACATTAGGTCTGACAGCTTGCCAGAACCTAATGTACTTAGGCTCAACTTGTAGCTAAACTCAATGATATTGGGTCTGGAATTTCATCAAATCCATATGTACTTAGGCTCGCCACATAGCTGAATCCAAGGTTGTTGGCCCTGGAAGCAAGCCAAACTCATGTCATCTAGGCATAGGATTCTGTCAAGCCTAGATATACTGGGTTATCACCTTGCCTTTGCCCCTTTTAAACATGGACTTAGGCTATAAAAATAAAATGCATCGATCCATCAATTTTTTTTATTTCTTTAAAACACGCTTGCATCATATAAACATCATTTTTTACATGAAGAAAATGCGGACCCGAGTCTAGTATTTCCTAATTAAGATGTTTGGAAGTGTAACTGAACTGAATTTGCATAAATAAGCATGTCATTTTATCTACTATCTATTAATATATGGACATCCATCTAAAAAGGGTCTTAAGACACTAGTAAATCAATTTAGAAATGCATTTAAGTATGTGAGTTCTCCAACTAAACTCCAAGGTTTTAGGTTCATAAATATGAAATACTTAAAATCTATTTGAGGGCATAAACGACTAAGGATAGCAATGCTCAATCCAAACATTAAAAAAATAACTTATTTTTCATGAAAATATTTTTCAAAAAATTAGAAAATTATGTTTCGCAAAATAGATATAGACTTAATATGCATTTTTAATTAAAGTTTGTTATATTTAATTTAAATTTTGATTTACAATGTATAAAGTCCTTAATTTTAAATAATCACCATATGCAAAAGTGGGTCTCTTTACATTTGATCCATTGACCACTTTATTTTGCATAATATTTTTAATTTTTGTTTGAAAAAAGTACCCTGACTTTTTTATGAGTTAGTTATTTTTTCACTAGTTCTTTATTTTTTTAGAAATAGGTTTATATATCCTAGATCAATATGATTTTTCAATTTGAATGAAAAAAAATCCACTCGTATATAATATCACTCATATGACATGTAAATCCATCATATTTCATAAATTATTTTCCTTTCCAAGTATAACTTCTTCTTCTATACTATACAAATTTATGTTTTGATTTCACCATTAAAACCCTCTTGTTCCATTAAAACATCCCCCTCTTCATGCATTATCATAGTTTGTCTACCAAAAACATTGACATTTGATTTTTTTATATATATATTTAATTTTAATTTCAATTTATTTATTAAGGATTGAACTTCATAATTTTTGTTAATTTATTTTTTTATGAGGTTATCATAAACTCATGACTCAGACCACGAGCTTGACATGTTAATTCAGTTAACTCGAGTTTTTTTTTTTCTTTTTCTAATTGACTTTTTTTTCTTTTTAATTTTATTCTTCAACATTGGGTTAATTGAAAATTAAACTTCATGATTTATTTCGTTCTGCTTTCTATGAGATTATCATTATCTCATGACTCGGGTCATAAGTTTGGCGAGTTAATTCTGGTTGACTTGAGTTGTTTTTTTATTTTTTGTTCTTTTAATCAATTTTATTTTTTAATTTTATATTTCAACACTGAGTTGATTAAGAATTAAGTTTCATAATTTGTTTCAATCTTTTTCCTATTGGGATATCTCATTCTTATAACTCAGATCATGAATTGGCAAGTTAACCTGAGTTGACTTAGGTCATTTTCTCGGGTCCTTTTTTAATTTATTTTTTTTAGTTTCATTATTCAACATTGAATTTATTGGAAATTGAGCTTAGTAATTTGTTTTGATTTACTTTATATGGGATCATCATTAACAAATAAAAAAAAAACTAAAGGAGAAGGGGTTTTTATTCATAACACTATTTTTAAGAATAATTATTTTTCTTTTATTTTTTTCTAATATATATTTTTTTTTTTCAATTTTAATTTCATCATTCAATATTAAATTATTGAGGATTAGACTTCATAATTTTTTTCAATTTACTTTTTATGAGGTTATCCTAAACTAATGACCCAAACCGCGGATTTGATAGGTTAACTTGATTAACTTGAGTTTTTTTATATATATAATTGAAATTTTTTTCAATCTCATCCTTCAATATTGAGTTAATTGAGAATTAGGCTTTTTAATTTGTTTCGGTCTACTTTTCTATGAAGTTATCCTTATCTTATGATTTGGGTTATAGATTTGACGAGATAATTTTGGTTGATTCAAATTATTTTTTATTTTTTTAATTGATTTTTTTAATATTAGATTGATTGATAATGTAGTTTTTTTAATTTTTCTAAACTAAACTAAAAGAGGTAGAAGAAGATCAAGAGGCGGTAGAGAAAGCAAACGGTCTTAAATTGGTTTCTATCACATCCCTGTGTAATGATGACTCTTAGGAAAATAAGTATTGGAGCTCTTCTAGAGTTATTTCTTTCATTTTCCTTCTCAACTTTTGAATTTTAATATAGTTAAATCAATCGAAGCATCAATTCCTTGTAAAAATCTTTTTGATTGTTTTTTATTATTATTAAACTGCAATCTATATAATGAACTTATTATGGTTATTTCAATTATATTTTGCAAATATTTGATTATTGGTTTAATGGTTCTAGATTTGGAGATAAATCCAATTCGACTAGTTTGGATTTAAGTTGTTTAATAGTTGAATTGATTTCATTTTCCGTAATTCACAAAAAACTTCACCAATCAGAGATAACAAAGCGAAGACTTGAGAATTTGCAAGAAAAGAGTTAGTTTTGAGTGTTAATGTGCTAACCTCTTTTGTGAGTATCATCGCACAATTTAGGACATTCTACAGTATGAAAACTCCGTGGGGAGAAGTATAGGATGGATGCACAATGAAATCAACATGAGATACTTGAGAAAAAAGTGGATTTGTGGGTTTTGGAGAGTGCTTAGAAGGGTGTCTCAAGAGCAATTTGAATAAAAAGAATTGTAATCGTTTATGCATTTTGCTCTCCAGATTTTCACTCGGCGAAGGGGAGGAAAAAGCGAAGGAAGGTGGTGGCTTGAGTTTTTTTATAAAAAAAAAAATATGGCAATTTTGTAATTATAAAATCTTAACATTGTAAAGGATTTTTAATTATTAATTAGAATATAATAGTAATTTTATAGATATTTTGAACTATTTTGTTGAATTTTTGAGGTTCCAGACCAGTTAGTGAGGATGTAAAGTGTCTTATAACTCATGTGATGTAGACTGTAGAATCTAAAAAAAGGAAACGAGTACATTACAGAAGAGTAAAACAAAAGGAGAGAATCAGTAAATTGGATTTTTAGGGAAATTTAATGCATAGGATGGAACTTTGGTTTCTAAACAGGAAACAGGAATACAAAAGAGATGTAAAATGTTGTCTAATTTATAAATTATAAGATGTAAATTGTGATATTTTAGAGAAGCAGAAATCTTGCCAAAATCTCTTTGAAGAAATAATTAGGCTAACGAGTCATTCACATGGTTTGGCTTTTTTGCTTTATTTATTATTATTATTATTATTATTATTTGAAAAGAAAAGAAAAGAAAAGAAAAAACAGACAGAAAGACTGCATCCGCACCAGATCTTAACAAACGAAATGATCACTTTAAAATATTGCCATCCAAATAATTGGGGCATTCTCCAGAGGAATATTCATATAATTGACACTTAATAAAAACACCACAAAGCCAGCCAGCAACTAAACCAGGTCTGGCAATTCTACTCACAGAAAGAATCGCAATAAAAGGAACCAATCTCTAAATCAACCATTCACTGTTGAAAATTGAGCCAACTTGTATGCTGAATCGTCCACTATCCATCAATTCTTTCGGGAATTCTTTCTATCATATTCTGACATGCAAGGGATTTTATAACCTCATGACACATATTAAAGAAACCAAAATCCAAAATGAAAACTGAGCAATTTTATTTGTTTGCGATTTGATGTTTGAGATATATTTTTCCGACCTTAAACTTGAAAAAAAAACAAACAATCGCCTGCAGAATACAGAAATTAAGCAAAATTTTAAGAAGAACAAGCACTACCAAGACAATGCTCTTATTGACAATCCAGGCGTGAATTTCCAAAATCTTTGCTGTATATGAGCACGCATGAGGACAGTTTTTGAATAAATCTTGAGCATAAATTAAGAACACTATGCTAAAAAGCATATTCACCAGAGGATGAAAAAAGCATTTGGAAAGACAAATGTGGAGAATCACAGGTACCTTGTGAAATTGACCACTCAGGGCGTTAACATGTTAACTTGTGGGGAAAAATGTATGACAAATCCTAGAGAAATGCCAACCAATTCGTACAAAATAATAGGAAAAATGATTAGTGAATCATCATTGCAGTAACACTGGATTCTGAAGACTTCGGACCACGACATCCATTTACCTCCTTTTTCTAAACAATCCTTATTTCACCAATAGAAAGTAGAAACCAAATACCAAAGCCTTAAGCAAGAACACAACTAAAATTTTCAACTATGTAAACATTATTACTAAACCAGACTGCACATATTCTCTCCATTTGCTAAAAAAAAGAAAGAAGACAGGGAACCTAATGCAGCCTAGGGATTTAAGCATGGAGCAAATTTATAATTTCAGAAAATTTCTTGGGAAGAGGAATGTGTGAGAAAACAGCCTAAAGTCTACAAAGGGACAAGAAGAGAGACATTCAAGCTGCATGCCTTAACTTGATGGGATAAAGCAGAGGAAGACTCCTTGTGGGAGTTGGTTTAAGTTTTTAATGCTGTTTTAGTTCCAGCAGAGTTCTAGTTCCAGCAGAGTTCGCATTAGAGTTAATAGGGTCGGGCTATTCTGCAATTTTACAGAATTGCTGGAATTTCAGTAGCAGAGTCTACTATTTTATTTTCCTATTTGGTTAATTTATTTAGTCCTTAAATAAGTGGACTTGTTTATGTTTCTTATATTGGAATCCTTATGTTTTCCTATATACGAATTCAAGTCCCATTAAGATTAGGAGTGATTCAAGCATTATATATATGCTTGTAGTTTTACAATTTATGTAAGAGGGAATTATCTATTCAATAAAGTGCAGCTTTTGCTAAATAATGTGAGAGTGCAAGGCTTTAAATCTAGGAGTGAGTCCTAAACCTTTTAGTGTGAGATTCAAGAGGGGCAGCTTTCTTCAATCCATTGGTTTTGGCTATTGCTTTTCCAAACGGTGATTGAGATCAAAAGCAGTTTTTTCATGTCCCTTTTGGGAGGCTTTTGACTTCTTCTGCTGGCGACAGAGACTAGGAAAAAGAATGGTAATAGAAAATCATTTGCAACAAAAATTGGTTATTTCTTGAACTTAATTAATGAATTTGTTGCAACATCAAGTTTGAATTTAAAGAGACTTTCTAATAGAAAAAAAAAATCACAGATGAAAAAATGGATTAAGAGGATGCAATTATAGTGGATTCTGAGAATACAAAAAATCTACAGGAAAAAAACAAGAAATAAGTTGACAAATACCTTGACGATCATACAGATTAATTGGCGATTTGGAACAACAAGAGGGTGAAAATGAAGGTCTAGGAGTTTATTTTCTGTTTTTCTTCATTTTCTTACTTTCAGATCTGTTTTTCAATTGCTAAATCCCTGCAATCTTATATTCTACAACCTAACCTAGTGAACAGCCAACTACAAACATTCCCCAAGACTTGTACTGCATCAAAATGATTCCTAGCCATTGAGGAAATGTAGTGTGCCTTCCAGGAAGATTAGATTTCTTATGTAGGTATCTCTTTCCTAGTTGAACTAGAAATATTGATGTTTCTTTTTCAAGAATAAAAGTTTAATCATGATTAGGACTAACTCAAGCATTGTGTATGGGTGTGTGCAGGTGTGTGGGTGCGAGCACGTGCTTGTAATCAGTAAGAGGAACTTCTATTGATGCTTTCAATCAAGAAATGATTCCTAGAATCAACTAGTGTGAGGCTTGTAGCTTTCTACCCTGTTTTCTTTCTGTTGCTTAATTTCAGACCTGTGTTTACAACTTATAAGTCTCATAAGGACCACATTCTACAAACCTAGCCCTAAAACAACCAATTTTGTAAGCTTCCCCTAGAATTGCAGCATAAGAATCCTAATGTCTCTCCAGACACTCGATAAAGTATTCAGGACCACATCATATTTCTCAAAAATGAAATCAATGGCCTATATTAAATGATCTAACAGCATTTTATTTGAGACGATTTGCATCCTCCTACATTCCCATTACATGGTCACTGGTAAGCAAGGGCCAAGTATATAGCTTAGATGAAAATCAATCAGGGAAGTACGCAGCGTGTGGAGAATTAGCGAAGAAGGTAGAAAATCAATTAATCAATTATCAAAGTGAAAGACATTGTACCCTGTCAGGAAGATTCCTAGGCATGGGTAGTGCAGTAACATATCTCTGAAGACAGGATTTGTGGGCATTTGCAGCTGCATCTGAGGTCGATGAGCTCTCAGTCCCATCAGTTCGATCACGGCCATGGAACTTCGCAAAGCGATTGATAACAGAAAACCTCTCTAGATCTTGGCATTCCACTCTCAGGTTCGAAACTGATGCTCTTTTCTCCAATCTGCATCATCAATGGGAAAATAATAAAACCAATGAGTATATCTCTGAAACAAATATGTTCTATCATTAGAATTATCAAGCAAAAAGGATGATGCCAGAGATGAAAGAAAGACAGAGCGGTGAAACAAACTTTAATCATGCCCTGTATAAAATCGACATTAAGCAAGCAAACCCTAAATCTGCATGATCAAGTTCCAACAGACTCAATTGTTCTCATTTTAATGACCAATATGCACCTCTCAGAAACTTGTTTCTAGGGATAACATTCTAGACCAGTTGAGCAAATCATCTCTTTTTTTTTTATTTAGTACATGATTCTCATGCCAGTCTTCTCAATAAAAAGCCATCATCTTCCTTGCAGAGAAATCAAAAATATATTAGGAGATCTCACGATTCGTGAAATTCAATATGATGTTCAAATCCAATAGGTAGGCACATAGAGGAAGAAGGATACGTTAAAACACATTGGATACCAGGATTGAAATCAGAAATATCATAGACAAACAAAAATGAGAATAAGTTAGCAAGTGATCAAATATTACCACCAAACACACTAACATTTACCTCAACAAATCATTCTCCAGCTTCCTTGTTCTGCTGATAAGGTCTTCCATGACTTTTGAGAAGTATTGATCACTAATCTTCTCTGATGATTTTATCTTCTCAGGCAGGCTTGGGAGAGAAAAGAAAAATAAATAATTTCTTTTTCATAATCATATGGATTCAATGATATTTCCAACCAAAAACATTTAAACTTACTTCCAGTAAAAAGTATGTTTATAAAATAAAACGGCCAGTACCTTATTATGGACCACAAAAATGAGGTTCTATAGTGAGAATTTAGAGACAGCCCAATCCTTCAGCATTTTTTGCATGAAGTGGCTGCTCTTAAAACTCAAGCTGCACCCTTACAGTTGCAAGACCAAGACATTTACTACTGTAGCAAATAACTAGAAAAATATTAGATAATATAAAAGCAATTCTTACAGTTCTCCGCTGTTAGAAGGCACAGGAGTATCGCTTCCAGTACAAGAGAATGTGCTGCATGCATCTCCTAGTGTTGACCTGGCAACAAAGTACGCAGCAGTCTCGTAATGTAAAATAGCATCTGCAGAAAGAATCAATGCCAGAGGCGGGTGGAGGAGTATCTGCATAAGTTGTGTAGTCAATAGAAGCCTTCTCTTTGATCTATGGACTGGCAGTCCATCATCTACCATTTCAAGTTCGTCTTCCACCTGTTGAAATGCATACATTTGAACACGAGGAAACTGTAAAACACCCAAAAGGAAAAAAAAATAACAGATGAATATAACTGGTAAGCTGCTTTAGCTATGAGCACACCTTCTCAGTCAATCTATTCACTGCCAGTGCCCACTCCACTTCTGCTGCGCTGCAAAGAACAAACTCTACACATGTTATAATCACCAGGGAAAACAAAGTATAAAATAAATCAAACAATCAGCCCTGCAAATAATATGAAAAGTGCATTGGTTTCATTAACAGAGATAGACAAGGCACTTATAGTTTACGCCAACCACCTGAGATTCTGAAACCTTTGAGAACCCAATGTCACTTCCTTATGCCAAGGTACAAGCTTGGATCTGGTACTTTTACGCTTCTTTGATCTCATAACCACCACATTCTCGTCAGCAGAATCAGGCTGCAATGACTGAGAGAAATTCTCATAAGCTATTGATGAACTGATAGAACTTTTTTGGCAAACACCAAACTGATTAGCAGCAGCAACAATTCCTTGCTCAAGCGAACTATGAGCATGCGATGAATCAGGTCTTCCAGCGATGAAAGGCAGTTCTGAGGCCTTCATGGTGACATCTTTGCATGCATCCTGCATTGGTAATATCTGTTCATTTTTAAAGATTCCATAATTATCAAACCAGGATGGACCCATCTGATTACTCATCTGAGAATGCTCATCTCTGACAGAAACTGTAGAATTGCTATTGGCAAAATTCTGAAAATCATTCCGACCAAATGCAAGCATATCCTTTGAAGGAGCGTTTATGTCCTGATTATCAGCTGTTTTTTCTGAAAGGCTTAGCATTTTGGAATCTCCAGGGGGAAACGAAGTATGATTTGCTGATGCATCTCTGGCCATATTATTGTGTTCATAAATCTGCTGACTTCCCTGAGTAGCTACCAGATGAGCATTCACAGAACCACCAGGACTTTTAAATCTCTTCAAACTCCTATTAGCATGATCGGCTTCTTCATTTCTCATTCCCTGCCTTTGATGCAGCAGGGAGTAACTCTGATGCAAAATATTATTGGGTTTCAAAAATCGGCCAAAAAGCTTCAATTTGTTTCTGTGTACTGGTCAGATTTGAAGCAGGCTCAGTAAGATGATTCACAGCAGATTCTTTCTCATGTGAAGCACACTTTGTCTTCTGGGCCCAATTATTCTCAGGTGGAACTTGCTGCAAGTGGTCTTCTTTTGCTGGTTGCTCTTTCCCAACATAACCATGTGAATTCATAGAACATTCATCAGATTCAGCTTGACTGTTCCCTCCAGTTTGCATGGTTTGATCTTCTAGTTTCTGTGGCTGAGAAAAAGTTTATGCCTGAACACTTGTGTGATTGAAGATTCGGTTTAAACATATCAGATGGAGTCTGAAATGGCTGAGCACCAAATGGTCGTAGCTGTTTTGGAACACTTGTCCACACAGGAGGTTGGATTTTTGAAGAAACACCATCATGTGATGAAGAACAATGCTGAGGAGCCGGCGCAGCTTCCAGCACAGGGAATTGTTGAGCAGAATTTCTTGCATGGTTTTGGTTGTCATCATTTGGCTGGGGCATCTCAGCAGAAGAGGAAAAATCATCATGTGTAGTATGCCTGGATGTGTCAGGTACTGATGGTTGTTCTGATTGATTAGTTTGACCTCTCTCAAAAGATTCATCCGTCTGTTTTGGTTGAGAAGAAAACCTATCAAAAGATTCATTAACAGATTCACAGGCAGTTGTTTGTCCACCTGTATCAGGCATGTCCTGATTTGGAAGATGATTTTTTGAATAAGGGAAACCAGGGGAAAAGGCAGCAGAAAACTTTCCTAGGGCACTACTGCCAGCATGCACTGAGGTGCCAGAAATAGTATTCCTCAAATGTCCACGAGATGTATCGCATGAAAAAGGTAAAGACAGAACAGAGGATGCACGTGCCAATAATGTATGACCCTTCTCCCCAGTATTTGAAATGACTTGATTTGAACTGAGAGAACCAATCACTTGTGAGGGGCTCTGAGAAGGAAAGGCACGCTCTGGAATGAGCAACTGTTGGGATGGAGAAGCTAGAGGAATGGCCTGTGGGTTCCCTATTGCAGATTTTGAATGCTCCAGCTCAGAAATCGAATTAGTCTTCCATGTACCAGCACCGTGACCCATTACCTCAAAAATGGGAACTTCTTTATCAACATTATGAGAATCTTGGAAAGAGTTTTCATTTTCCTGATTTTTTAAAGCAGCAGTTGTGCTGGGTGGTATAGAATCCATAAAGTTCCAGCCACTTGGACTATTTAGTGGTTGGTCATTGGAGCTATATGATGGCATGCTCCGTTGATTTGTCCAAGAACTTGGAACACCCTTTGTATTTGACCCTGCATCAGAAGAATGTGTAGCTTTTCCATGAAAATGACTGCCTTCAAAAGCTGCTTTTTGCATCAGGTTCCTATCTGACCACTTGTTTCCGTCTTCTGGAAACTGCTGAATATGTCTACGAGGAGAAAGAGACTGCAACCTCTCCCTGTGTTCATGTGAAGTATTGACTCCAGATTGCTGAGCCCCTGGGATATTATTATAGCTCGTACCTGTATTGATTTCATGAGACAGACGGGAGGGTCGAGACTTCAAGGAAGATGCTGACTGCAAGCTATTATCAGCCCAATTTGACTGTTGTTTGCTACTAACAATCACAGAGGGAGTCTGCTGATTCTCAGCTGGAGGTTCACTGTTTCTAAAATTCAGACTACTCCACTCTTCTTGTAGGCCTGTATCGCCACTAGAAGTTTCTGCTACAGCAGATTGCATTAGAGCACTCCAACTCCCACTTTGCACAGACGGTAACGAACTGAAAAAGTCTGTGCCATCCGACATATTGTAACCTCCAGAACCCATGTTGGCACCCCTGCCAAAGGTATCCCACAAATTATCATCTGGACCAAACAAAATCTGTGCCTCAGTTGGATCTAGGGTAGCTACATTCTGGGAAGGAGCAACCTGTAACGCTGTTTCCTCTTGTGATGCTTCTGATGGACCAGCCAAGTATTGCCTCGTGCAAATTTCTTGCACAGGCCCATTGCTTTTCAGGGGATTCAGTTGCTGCAGGCTTTCCAAATTAAATCCAGTATTTATACCCTGGCCATCAGAAGAAGCAATCATATTTTTCCCCTGATATCCCTGTCTGGAAACCAAAGTTCCATCCTGCATGCTAACCTGCTCTGGAAATCCAGTATACTGATTGCTTGTTAAGGAATTACTGCTGCCTAATATCCGCTGCATCGAGGGCTTATCCATTGGGACAGGAGAATACTGACTTTGAGTTACTCTTGTTGCAGAGATAGGGACACCATAAAGAGATTGATCGACCTGCTGTGGAACCGTACCCGTCAAGCGTGGCATTCCCTGGCCCTGCTCAGGGGAAAATACATGCCCTCTGATGGATCCTTGCATAACTGGAGATAAACCTCGCTGCTGCCAGGTTGTGTTAGCTGCCATAAGCTCAGGCTGCCATGAATAATTAGATGTTTCACGAATAGGAATGCCATTGATCAAAGCCTGTGAGGGATTGGCAGCTGCCTGTTTTGCAAAAGCAGAAACCTGATTGATTGAATTCATCTTCCTAGCTTCTTGTTGCTTCTGAAGTTGTTGCTGCCTCTGCATTTCTTGCATTTGCTTAAGCATGAGCTGCTGCTGTAATAGCTGCATGTCACTAATCCCAGACTGCTGTCTTGGCAAAGATTGCAGCATGCCAGGATGCTGGTCGCTAATTTGCTGCTGCTGACCTCCGAAAAAATCATAATTAACTGGAGACTCGTTAAAATCCATTCTGACCGAAATCTTCTAGTGAATTCAGGACCAAACATTCAAAGCTCAAAAACAAAGCAAAATGAATGTACAAAAGAATACATAAACCAGCAGAAATGAAAAGGAAAAAAGAAAAACTCTCCCACCCTTTCTACCAACAACCTAATTTAACTTAAAAATCTCACATTTTATCAGAAAAATTCACAAAAGATCAAACCTAAATAAATCGCAGGATAGCCTCTTTTTAGCAAGAAAAAAAAACGAAACAAACAGCAACACAGCTGCCTGCCCATTCCTAAACCACCAAAATAACAAAGCCTAGTGAGAAAATTAGGGTTTCTACAGAGAGAATTTGGACTCACGTTTTCAATTTGACGCCTCAATTTGAGCTCCAAACGAAACGATCCTCTATTCGCTTGAGATTTCTTTATTTTTAATTTAGGGTTTTGAATCGAGTGGGAGATAGAGATGTATGTTGTGTTTGGTGTCCAGAGCTGAGAGCTAAGTAAAAGAGAGCGATTTTTTATTTTTATTTTTTTAAGCAGGGAAAAAGAGAGAGTGAACATGTGGAATTTGTGGAGGAGTTTGGGTGGTCTTGCTAGTAAAATCAGCCACGTGGCAAAAGTATCAGGTGGGCCCACATATGTTGACTGTGATTTGCCAATTTTGGTTTCGTGGACTTTACGATCCAATGTCTAGATTGGTCATTTCACCAACATTTGATCAAAGATATAGGTGTGAGAGTATCGATTGCTTTTCCTGTTTCTTTCCCTCCCATTTTCTTATGTCTTGCGTTTTGTTAAGTCTTGGGTGTTCAAACTCGGACGTTGTGATTTTGTTTGGTTTCGAAAATAAAAAAGGAGTAAATTACCCTTCCTATTCTATAATTTACTCGTTTTTTATTTAATTTATTATCATGATAAATTATTCATGCTGGATTTATGTGTGATTTTACACTAGTCGCAAGTTAAGAATTTGTATGAAAGTGATTATTTTTTTAATAGTGTTTAGGATTTATTTTTTTTATTGAATCATGCAAAAGACTTCATTTTGGCTTATTTTATTTTCTTGTTGAGTATTTATTTTTTGAATTTATGCAAAATAAAATATTACACTATGGAAAGGGTAATGAAAATACAAGTCAAAAAAAAAAAAGTGATGGCATTGTCTTTAATGGCACACTTGCCTTATGCCATTGTTTTAAAAACCCAATATAGCTTGCATCTATCAACATGCAAAACCATTCATAGTATCACTTGTGGCATCGAGATCAAGAAGTTGTCACCTAGTTATTTGGTTTAGTGTCACTAGTCATTTAGTTTAGGGTCACTAGAAAACTCAGGTGGACTGAGCTTATATGAAATTCTAGGATAAGGGATTAGTTGTTGTTATAAAAGATTTCTAAACCAAGTATTCTCCCATTTTCTTCAACAAATCTAGATTCAATCTTCTTCTTTTCTAATACCGCTTTGATCATCTTTTACTTTAGGCTAATAGAACTTTTTTCAATATCTTTTAGAGATCTAGAACTTTGATCAATTCAACCAATTAGTTAATACTTTGTCGCGTCTTTGGTGGAAGTAGATTTTGTATAGATTTTGAGGGAATGCAATCAATAAACCATACTTTGTTAAAGAGATTCAAAATTCAACTTGTATTCAACAGAGATCATCTCTCTAAGAGTGACCATGTTATAAGCCCTAAGTCTTGCAGTTTAAGATGCTTTTTAGAGTTAAGCATATCTTACTGCAACAATGTTTATTTGTGGAACATACATCCTAGAGGCAGGTTTTATGTCCTTTTATGTGAGACATTGAGGTAGGTATTATCTAGTCTCAAAATGGTCTCTTGTTATTCCAATGATGACTCTCGTGAAGGTAATATAAAAGCTCAGTAAGTAGTAGAATGGTATGTGTACCAATTACTATCAGTCCAAGCACTCAATAAAGAGTCGGATATTTTCACCTAACTTGAAGCTTCAATGTGTATGCATTTCAAAGCGATATATCACAAATAAACTAGTGATGCATTAAGACATCCATCCATATCCAAGATACATGAATGAGCAGGATAAAACATGCTAAAGCATAAATAAATAAAAAATAAATAAATCAATTTAAATACATCAAATCAAATAAACCACATAAAACACACAAAGCCTGATCCAAAACTATCAAAAACTAAAAAATTCTTAGTGGAGTCGCTCTTCTGTCGCATGTGAGGAAGTGGTGTTGCGAGGTAAGCTGCATTTTATAATCTATATATGACTTAAAGGTATTGATGATTTTCTAAACAATGATTTGTCTATGACTTAGACTAAAGATTTATTCTCATGAATAAATCTGGCTTTTCAAATTCATTATAAACTCGTATGCCTAAATAAATTATTGTGGAAAGAATCATGTTAGTGTCCTGACAGGGTTCAAAGGTGAAAGGGTTTTTCACAAATCATATATTATGGTGAAAAATATTTCTAATTAAAATTGATGAATACCTGAAATTTGGGAATTTTCAAGTCAACTTTTGATATTTAAATGTAAGCATACTTGTTGGTCCAACATTTATACTAGAATGTTGACCATTAATTCTCATGAATTAAATTTTTTAGGGGTTATTAAAATATTGGCTAAATTCTTATAGATTCAATAAACTGATTATTAATCCAAAAATACATGCAAGAGATATTTTTTAAATTTTTGTGTGTATAAAACTGAATAAAAATACATTTTGTATTTTTGAAATGAGATTTTTTTTCCAAAAATTTTGGTAAAAAACTCTTAATTTCAAAATTGATCAACTAAAACATGTAATGATAAAAATAGTTATATCATAACTTTAAACTTGACCTAAAGGTCAGTCATGGACAAGACTCGGATCATGGGTCGAGAGAATCAACTTAGGTTAACCCAAATAACTTCTTTTTAAAAAAGAATATCAAAATGACGTTGTTTTGTGACCATTTGTTTTTTTTTAATAAATGGATTTTTTATCGGGTTTTATCATTTGTCCAAAATCAACATGGGTTTTTGATCGGGTTAAGCCATATTAATTTCTTTTCTATTTTTTTAAACTCGAACCAGTTTAGGTCCTAAATTAACCCGTCGAGCTAATCTAAATTTTATAACCAGAATTATATATTATTATTAATTTCAACACTAAATATAAACTAAAGTAAAAAAATAATTTATTTTTTAAAATAGATTAATTTTATAATAATACATATTTAAAGTAAAATAAACTTTTATATATTTTATTTTATTTTATTTTATTCATTATCAACTAAACATATCTATCTTATATTTCAATACCAAACACAATTCTTTATATATATCTTTACTCTTAGTATCTTTTATCCCGAAAGCAATCAAACACTACAATTTATAATTAAATTAGATTATTAAAAGAAACTTAATCTTCATTTATACACATGTAAATGCAAAAAATATCCTTAATCATAAAAAATAAAATAAAAACCCACCAGCACAACCAAACTTGTAAACACGAGCCCATAGTTTTTTTGTTTAACGATTTCGAATACCAATAATAATATTATACCGATCGCTTTGCTTCTGTAGGCTGCAAAATTAAAAAAATTGGATTCCAGTTCATCTCTCACCAGATCAAATAAAACCCTAGGGTTTGCTTTGATCGTCTCGATCCGTATCTCTTCACTGTTAAGTTCGGTTTTCTCTCTCTTTTTTCTCTTAAAATTAGTTTCAAGAATGCTTGTGTTAATGGTGCGTTTTATCTCAGTATCTAAATTTGTTTAGTTCAATATAACAAGATGATGTATTTTCTAATTATTGTTGTTGTTCTTATTATTTTGTGTGAGAATCAGTTGTGGTAGCAACCGTTGTTTACTAATAGTATTATTGTTTAAATTACAAAAGTGAAAGAATGATATATGTATATATTACTTTAATTCTTATGTATTCATATTTTTTTGTCTGAACCAGGTGTGGTGCAATCTGTTCTGTAGCAGCATACATTTGGAAGATATCTTTATTGGAGAAACAGTAGTGCCATAGTGCACTCTGATTTTTCGTTGATTACAGCATCTGGTGGTGGGTTTAAAGTTTTGGTAAATTTGTCTTAGTTTTCTTATTGATGCTCAAACTTGTTTTGGTTGATATGTTGTTATATGATTTGTAGGTCTCTCCTGTTTGTCGTAGAGGTTATAGAATGTGAAAGAAAGGAAGGGTGTTGGAGAATGGATGATACAGACATTGAAATGTGGTTTCCTAGTTGGAATAACAAGAACCCAACCGAGTCTCATCTCTTTATTATTTCTTGCTTTCTTGCTGCTTTAGTTGGTATCTCGACTATTGCTTACACTGCTTTCCAATGGAGAAGAAACATTAATCTAAGTTGGATGAAAGCCATAGCAAGGTCAAAGAAAAACCCTAAAGCAAGGCACAAGGTTCCTCTTGCTCCCCATACTTGGGTTCTTGAATCTGTTTCTCGAGGGAAGAACTTAACTTGCTGTGTTTGCTTAAACTCCCTGTCTCCTTCTCAAACGCTTGGCCCTATGGTGTCGTCAGACAGTTTTGTTCGCCATTGTAGCATTTGTGGTGCAGCAGCTCACCTTCATTGTTCTTCAAGCGCACACACAAGGATTGCAAGGGTGTATCCATGGTTGGATATGAGCATATGATGCACCAGTGGGCTGTTCGATGGACAGAGATAACAGATCAACCTGATGAAACTTCCTTTTGTAGTTACTGTGAAGAGCCGTGTAGTGGGTCTTTTCTTGGTGGATCTCCGATATGGTGTTGCTTGTGGTGTCAACGACTTGTTCATGTTGATTGTCACAGTAGCATGTCTAATGAAACTGGTGATATTTGTGATTTAGGCCCATTCAGAAGGCTGATTTTATCACCTCTATATGTTAAGGAATTGAATACATCAGGTGGATTTTTGAGTTCAATCACACATGGAGCAAATGAGATTGCATCTTCAGTGCGTGCAAGCATTAGAAGTCAGAGTAAGAAGTACAAACATGTCAATGAATCGACTGTTGATACAGGTAATAGTGGTAGTACTTGTGACATGTCTACAGAAAGCACAGCTGATACCCATCCTGCATTAAATGGTTCTCATGCTCTCGATGAAGGCTGTAATGGTAGCTTGAATGTGGGGAGCCCTCGCCATGATGGTGGCATAGATAAGTTAGAGTTAAAAACTAGCTTTAGAAGAAGTGGGTCGATTAATCAGAAGGATGAATCCCAGATATTAAGTATGAAACAGAGGTATGAAATAACAGACTTGCCTCCTGATGCAAGGCCCTTGTTAGTTTTCATCAACAAGAAAAGTGGTGCTCAGCGTGGAGATTCTCTCAGGCAACGCCTGAACTTTCTTCTGAATCCTGTTCAGGTGCGAATTCTTCTGCAATGCATAATCTTTAAATTATCACCATTTTTCTTTGTACTCTATTCATTGAATTGCTTTATTTGTGTCCTTCAACAAGGGCCCTGTATATGTGAAGTAATTAAACTGTAATAAGCTTTTAATGTTTTTCAAACATATGGTGATGGCTTCAGCGAAAAGTTGTGTGATGATGATATATTTTCAAGTCAAAGGGATTTCGACACCAGTGATTTTCAGATGGATTAGATGCTGTTTGTTATGGTTTTATTTATGTTTTATCATGAAATCTTCTATCTTCATTCTAGTCTCTTTCTTTCTTTTATCAAAGAAATTGTGTACATGCTAATCCATAAAATGGCATATCAAATATAATATTAGGATTACATTATACACAATTTTCTCATATCAAATAGAGGAATTACCCATCAATGTTACAATTATCGTATCAGATCAAAGATGGTAGCGAAGAAATATTCTTATAAGACTAATATAAGCAATTTTGTGTTTTGACTAGGCGATGTTAAGACAGCATATAATTTTAGATTTTGTTACCATATAAAAAAGCTTCTTTGAGTGCTGTCTAGGCCAGATATCTCTAAGTCAGTTTCTGGTGTTTGCATGGTTATTAAAACACAGTTGAATCCAAACCTAAAAAAATGTATCTTCTAATGGTACTTGTTTCAGTTTTAAGTTTTGTTAAACAATGAATTGCACAAATGTTCTTTAGAAACAATGCATATGGGATTCTTTCTGGGAGTTTTCAAGATTTTAATGGAACCAAAAATGCTATGCACTTCATATGAAAATCATCCTTGGTTTCAGACTCTACTTTAGCACCTCCAGATTTTTCTGTTAATAACCAAATCCTCTTATTTTCCCATTCCCATTTCCTCAGTAGAAGTATAGCATCCCAAGTATTTTTGTGGCAACTGATGCAGGACAACTTTGGGGGTTGTTCTGGATATGAGTTTCAGGAGCTGTTCAGTGCTGTGAACATTGTTTTAAAAGATTTTAGGCTGAATCTTTGATGGGTAATTGTTGTAGGGTTGATTAGTTATGTGTGAGAAGTTGTTTAGGGAATATTGATGAGTGTTTTAAGGTTTAGATTGATGGGGGTTTCTTGTTGGAAATTGTAGAACTTTTTCTAGGAGTCACTCCTAGAGGTCTGAGAAAGCCTAAGCTTCATTCCTAGGTTCTTAGGAGTCACAACTAATGGAGATTGAGTCACACAATCAAAAGCAAATTGTTGGAATTTTATTCATAAACTTTAATGAAAATATTGAAAGACTACATGCTTATTTATTGAGTTTTAGCAGTCCAAATCCAAAAAGGACTTGGATTCCTAAACCTCCACCATAATCCTATTCAGAATAGGAAAACCTATTAACTGACTAATAAATTAAAATACTAAATAGAAATAAAGCCTAGACCTAGACAACTTTTCCAGATTTTCCAGCAAATTTAAAATTACACACATACCCTTATTTACAGAAAGACAAATTTTGCTTCCTTTTTTTTTTATGCATCAGTAACATGTTCTTTCGAGGTGTTGGAAGCCCTTTAAAGTGATCCCCCCCCCACCCCCCCCTTATTGATATGTCTTGGATGTTTAGATATTTGAAATTAATATCAGTATCTGGTTATTGATGTCAAGTCTGTTCCCTTCTTCACTTGCGAAACAGTAAATAATTTCCATCTGGTGCTTGGTTTTGATAATAATGGAAACTGCAACTTTCTTGGAATAGACATCTTGTTACTTCCGAATTACCAAGTGATTGTATTTATCATCTATCACTAAATTTCGCCCATGACTCAATGGCATATAATGCAAAGAAGTTTCTGAACTGTCTGTGGCTTTGCAGAAGCACATGTTCTGCATTCAATTTATTAACAGTTGATGGTCAATCAACTTTTACCGTTGGGCAACTTTTTTATTTTCAGTTCTTTTTTATTTTTCTTGTTGTAGCATACTTTCCAATGATGCTCATTAGGGTCGTTGGGGATGATATTTCGCGCAGGTATTTGAATTGAGCTCAACACATGGACCAGAGATTGGCCTTTATTTATTCAAAAAGGTGCCTCACTTCAGAATTCTTGTATGTGGAGGGGATGGTACTGTTTGCTGGGTTCTGAGTACCATAGAGAAGCAAAATTTTGTTTCTCCTCCACCAGTAGCTATTCTTCCAGCTGGAACTGGAAATGATCTGGCTAGAGTACTATCCTGGGGAGGTGGTTTGGGCTCAGTGGAGAGACAAGGAGGCCTTTGCACATTGTTACACCACATAGAGCATGCTGCAGTGACCATCCTTGATCGGTGGAAAGTAACAATTGTAAAAAATCAAGGAAAGCAACTTCAACCACCAAAATATATGAACAACTATTTAGGTACTTCAAAGCATATGTTATGAAATTACCTATCTAAATAATCTGATAGAAACAAATGTTTGCCAAATAAAACCTTTCATTTATGAATGGCTGTCGCATTTATAGGTCGTTTGGATTTGTAGAACAGGTCATACAATTGGACTAAACCATATTGAATCTCAAGATCTCACCTTAAATCTAGCTCTGGTCTTCAAATTTATGCTATTCAAGCATTATATGGTTGGCGTTAGCTGAGTTTACTGGGTCAACTGATGAAAAGTACAAGACCTGACATTTCTTATCCAAGCATTCTTGTTAGTTCCTAGTGCCTGAACCGTAAAGATCAACCCTTTGGCATTTTCCCATATAGTTTTTCAGAAAGGTCTAATCATTGAGACATGCTTTGGATGGAGAACTAATGTATTATGCAATTAGATATGAATGCTTAATGCATTGTTCTTCAGGTTCCATGACAGCAAAGTGGATGATTTTTCTGTCACAAATGGTATTGTGTACTGCATTTTCTTATTGTGAAACAATTGTTTTCAGGAGTTGGGTGTGATGCAAAGGTTGCTTTGGAAATTCACAATCTACGAGAGGAGAATCCTGAGAAGTTTTATAACCAGGTAATGGCAACTTTGGTTAGGATGAATATGAACTGCTTTATAGAGCTAGTTAATACGATATCACTGTCATCAAATCAAGGATGTTAGGGCAAATTAAGAACAGCTTTACAAAAACTGCTAACCAGACATACTGCCTTCAAACTCAAGGTCGAGGTTTGAGTTTCCTATTTAATAGAGTATATTAGATGTCAAATTAAATACCATCATTACTAATTATGATTGTGGACCTTCCTGCTCAAGAAAATTTTAGCTGTTAGTTAAATTGGCCAAGGATTCTTTATAAAATATGAGACGGGAAAGCAATAAATTATTTTCCTCTGCTATTAGTTAATTTAAATACAGAGCTGTAGATTCCCTATTTCACGAGAACTCAAAAATTAGCTAGCTATAGGGTTTGTGCATTCTGTGTACATTTAACATGTATTCTCCAGACCTGTTATGGAAGCTTTCTTACTAACCATATATACATACGTACTCTATTGGAGCCCTTTGGAATTTGGATTTTTGAATCACCTTTACTTGCATTGGCAAATGGTAATGGTGGATAAAAGTCACCATGTTGTAACCATCCATTCTACCTTAATTCAACTAATTACTTGCACAATAATAGCAATGAGTAGAATAAACCCAACATAACTAGATGGATGAAGCAGAGATTGTATGGAATATAGATGATACAGCTTTGAAAAAAAGAACGAAAAGTGATCTTAGTGATAATGTTGCTTGTATTCTTTGTCTTAGTGATCATATTGGAGGTGCGAACATAAATTAGTAACTCAGGAGGTTTTTGTGTTGAATAATGGTGCTTGCATTCTTTGTCTTAGTGATCATATTTAGCTTGGTAACTGGTTTTCAAGCTTTATTGGCTGAAAATGTTATGATGTAACTGCAGTTCATGAACAAAGTTCTGTATGCAAGAGAGGGAGCTAAGAGTATAATGGATAGAACATTTGCTGACTTCCCATGGCAAGTGAGAGTGGAAGTGGATGGTGTTGATATAGAGGTCCCTGAGGTGAATATCTCATTTTACAATCTGGATAATAGAAATGCTTTGGACTTTTTTTTCTGGTGACTTTTTTTGCCCCTGTCGAATGTACTGTGATTTCCTGTGCTGTAAAAAAATTATAAGTTGCATGATTGTTGCACAATAGAATAACATGAATTATATTTACAGCACATGAACCTTTACTCATATCCATCTTTTGGTTTTGCTAATTACGGACATATAAAATTGTTTGTTGTAGAATAGCATGATAAAAAGGCAACATTGCATGACTTTTTTCCATGCTTCATTGCCTGAATAGTGTTTAGCTTCTCAGATTTGTGTTGGTCTAGATCCAATTTATCAGTGATTTTTTTTTATAAACTTTCTATTGCTGCTCAACCAAACCCCGGGTTGTTTTTATGATTCATTTTTAAGTAGTATAGTATAACAATGAAAGAATGTCTGGAATCTCCTTTATGGTAACTGAAGGTGACAGTTTATTCACTTTGGCTTCTAGGAACTATATGATTTTGTTCAACAACATTGCAGGACGTGGAGGGTGTACTAGTTGCAAACATTGGAAGCTATATGGGTGGTGTAGACCTATGGCAAAATGAGGACGAAACTTATGATAACTTTGATCCACAGTCTATGCATGATAAAATACTAGAGGTTGTGAGCATATCCGGGACGTGGCACCTTGGAAAGCTTCAGGTGTGCATTGAAAATAGTAAAATACTATGTTTGAGCATACATGCATCTGTGTGTATTGCAGATGAGGGATCGATTTACTCATGTACATCTTGACTTTGTTTAATACTTTATTAAAATAGACCATTCATAACAAATTTCAAGTCAAGACATTTAATTTTTTTTTCTATATTGTGATTGCTCCATTCATAATTATTTTAAATTGAAAACTCAATATTTTTGGAGTTAGCATGGATGAACAGCTTATAAACAGTCAATTCACTTGAAATTGTCCATGTGAATAGAAATACCAATTCGTGGTTTATAAAAGAACAGATTACAGAAAAAGTTGTCAATCCATGTAAACATTTTTACTAGTGTAAATTTACCCCTTCACTTTGTGTGTTCCCATACATGTATGAATGCTCATCTGTAATTGGAAGTTTCTAGAGTTAGTTTCAAGAATTGTAGCATTTGCTTGTTTTTATTGACAACTTGATTCACACCAGAGCATAAGAATAATACTTATTATAGGCTTTAGAACATATTGAAGTGCATGATCAAAAAGAAAAAAAAAGTACATATTGAAGATCACGCATTTGATTTAAATCCATCAATAACATCTGCTTTTGTGATATTGTAGCCAGAGGCAGATCAGGTGCCTTACTTACCTTTTTTGACATTTTGGTCTCCCAAACAGATTCAATATTCTTGACATCTCTATAGAGAACATGACTTTTAGTTCAACTTGGGATATACCCTCTTAATTTGTATTTTTATCCTTTGAAGTCCAACGCTGAAATCTATTTTGTGTGGGACAGGTGGGGCTTTCTCGTGCTCGAAGGCTTGCACAGGGACAGTCAATTAAGATACAGCTCCTTGCAGCATTGCCTGTACAAATTGACGGGGAACCTTGGTTTCAGCAGCCATGTACCTTACATGTATCTCATCATGGACAGGTCCTCTCTCCCTCCTCCCCACTCCTCTCGCTTAATAATGGAGATATATGGCAACATAATACAGAACTTCATAATAAGAAAACTCATCTAATCATTGTCTATAAATAATGTCTTGATGCATTGCAGACACAGTTCTCAGCAACGTGATGATGATGGAATGTATGTATATTGTCTTGATCTGTATGATATCTGTTCTACACCAAATCTCAGCAATATAACAATAATGGTTTACATTTGTTTTGGGATAAAATATCACAAATTTAGAGTTGTGACTTTTAACTTTTAAGTCATAATCCAAAAGCTGTTTTTTATAAATCAAGAAAAAATGAATTAAAATGACTCAAAGTTAAAGTATAATCCACAAGTTAAAAGTTAAAAATTTTAACTTTTGATCAAAGCAAAATTTTGACCCAATTTTGTTCGAACTTTGATTCAAGTTAAATGTCATTTCCAACCAAGCATACTTATGACTTTTCTGCAAGTCAAAAGTTTAAAAACAACTTAAATCAATTTGCAAAAGTCATACCAACAACCTTAATTAATTGGGTAACTAGAAATTTCATATGTGAAGGAAGTAAAAGAGACAGAAATTTTCAAATGCTCAGCTGCCTGTTTCAGATGAATTTGAGCAACCAAATTGCACACAATTTATCGTGGTGCATCATATAATTATATCAAGTTAGAAGATTTGTGATCCAACTTGAACCATTTTTTTCTGAAAATCTCATCGATTAGCATTCTTACAAAGAATCTCTACCTGTTTCATGCTCATTTTGGTATCACCTGTTCATGGACAAAGAATCTCATCATATAATTGTGTCCACTGTTTAGCTGGAAAACATTATTTTAGAGTTCCAAACCAGCATTTTTTTTTATTTGATGAAGTTTTAAAGCTCAGATGTTAGTGTTCAGTTTGATTTATATTCCCCTGTTTAGCTGGAAACATTATTTTAGAGTTCCAAACCAGCATTTTTTTTTCATTTGATGAAGTTTTAAAGCTCAGATGTTAGTGTTTAGTTTGATTGATATTCTCCTGTTTATGTGAATGCTTCAGTAGCCATTGTGCCCTGGGCAGTTTGTTTGCCATTCAACTCCTTGGATGTTTGCGCTGCCACATTTTTGAAGCAGACAATTTCTTAAAGCATCTCAACTTAATTGATTATATATTTCTGTACTTTCTTTGTGGTGTAGAATAAGCTGGAACAGAAAAAGTGATTACAAATTTTCTATATTTGACTGGTTTGGCCTTCTATGGGATGATTTAAATTGCTGCAGAAGATATTTGTGCATTTTGTGAACATGACTGTATCAAGAACCTAATTGTTTCCTGGTCATGATTGGTTGGTTATTTATATGATTCCTCTTGTTTGACAGGCTTTCATGTTGAAGAGAGCGGCAGAGGAACCTCTTGGTCATGCAGCTGCCATAATAACGGATGTGCTTGAGAATGCGGAAACAAACCATGTGATTAATGCGTCCCAGAAGCGGGCTCTTCTGCAAGAAATGGCACTTAGGCTGTCATAAGGGATGCATCTCTATTTACTTGCATCGATCGTGGTTTAGTTGCAGCCTTGGTTAAGGTTCCAAGTGTTCTATATCTTCAAATATGTCATATGTTTGTTGTTGAACTTACCGCTTCTAGCTGAAGCAAGTCTGTAAATGAACTTAGTTTAAAGTTGATAGATAGTGTATGCCCCATGGGAAAAAATTAATAGAAAGGGGGAGTTTTTATATTTTTCTTCATAGAAAATATAAGGATATGCCTAAGAAAGACTGGATCAGCATCCATTGATTTTATACATTTCAGTTTCAAGTTGAATCAACTTGTTTCCTTCTAATATGAATCTTTTTCGATTGGAAAGGTGGTTTATCAGATAGGTTAATTGGAGACTTCTGGCTTGCCTAGGCCAGAAAGCACTCATCACAAAATTCTATATGATGAAAAGAAACATTCATAATCACGAACGAATTTCATGCTACAGCTTTTGCGTAAAATGTCATTTAAGGTCTGAAAGGCATATGTACATTACTAGCTGTTGCCGTAGCTCCATCAGATAAAAGTCCCAATAATCTAGGCGGGTCCTTGGACAGTGTGATTAACCCTTGCTAGTCCGCTTTGTTCTTGACAGCCCTTTTTTAACCTTCTGCCATAGCCTGCTCACAAGACTCCCGCTGGCTGACTTTGTACCGGTAGTGCTGGCCTTTCTGTCAAAGGATACATGGGCTAACTTTGGATACGTAATTCCCTTCGGTGATTTTGAATTTTGTCTGTAAATTCTATCCAAGCGCTGACTATAGAATGGGGATTTCAGAAATGACAACAGATTCGGCGAGCCATTATAGCCTTGCATGGCCTGGTTTAGCTGGTTGGTCACTGCTCTGAGCTCATACGAGTCGTAGAGGGTGCTGCCACTGACATGGGGGCTTACTCTGAAAATTGGTTTTAAGGTTTGTAAGTGGACGTGGGTTGGCGGGATGATTGGTGGCTCCTCCACTAGGATGTCCTTGGAATCCGGCAACTTTATTTCCTTCAAAGCTTCTCCCATCTTTCGAGAGATTTGGTTATGGTGTTTTGGCTTTTAATCGGGTATGAGATTGTCCTGGAGTGTGCATTGGAAGTAACGTGGCTTGGCTTAGCAAAGAATTTTCTTCGTTTCCAACGCCTTCAGTATGTTCTCACATGGATTTTGGAGTTTATCATCGCAAGGTTAGTGAGCATACGATACCGTATTCAATATTCGTTTAGTCATGACTAGAAAGGTTCTGCCACTATGTTTCTTTCCTTGTTTCCTTTTTTTCATCTGGTTTTTATTTGCTTTTTAGTTTTTTTATTTATTTTCAGGTATTTTCCAACTGTATTTTTTTTAAATTCCGGTATAACCTTTTTACCTCCCCTTCTCAAGTTTAATATCACCCATATAGTATACATATTTACTTTTCCTGGTTCGTATATTGTTTTTTTTTTACCAACTTGTGAATTTTTATTCAAAGTTTTACAATTCATCCTTATTTCAATTCAATGGGTAATATTATTGTAAGGTCTTTTCAAACTCTATTTGCCATAAAATATTAATCATAGGGAGAACAACTTGTCAGAAGGTTCTATTTAAAATGGCAATCCAATCTAATGATCGGATTAATAGTTATGTCCTATATTGTAAAACTGGTACATATAGAACTTACGTCAAAATCCAAAATTTTCTTTTTTCATTCATACATAATTCCTATCTATAATCCCATGAAATTCTAAGGGTTGTTTCCTTATTCTACATATATTTCTCTTATTTTTATTTTATTTTTTGCAACAATATCATCAATCCTTATTTTACATAATATCCTCTGTTGTCTTCAATATAAATTTTATCAAAGGTTTAGATTTTCCCTTCCTTGTAAAAATTTCATTCTCAAAATTTAAAAATGTTCCTATGTTAAGAAACAATTTTAGATATTTTCTCCTCATCTCTAACTCTCTTTTCCAATTTTCTTTTTCAATTTGGAAGCTTCGCCATAATACTATTATTAAGGGCACCTTTTTGTTTTGTAATTCATTCTCACTTTTATCCACTATTTTTACTGGTTTTGCCTCAATAGCCAAATCATCATTAATTTTCATGGGCACTTGTGGTATAGATCGTGCATGATAGACATCTACCTTCTAAAATAATGATATATGAAACACATTATGTATTCTAGCTAATGTTAGAGACAATATTAATCGATAGGCCACCAGCCTAATCTTCTTAATAACCTCAAATGACCAGATATATCTGGGTACTAGTTTACCTTTTATTCCAAATTGAACAATATTTTTCCAATGCACAACCTTTAAGAACCCTTAATCCCCAACTTGAAATTCTAAAGGTCATCTTTGATTAAGTCTTTCAAAATCTGAATCATCCTCTCAGATTGCTCATTTGTCTATGGATGAAAAGTTGTGCTCATATTCAATTTTATACCTAAAGCCTTTTGTATATTAGGCCATAATCTCGAAGTAAATCGAGGATCTCTATCTGACACTATAAAGACCAGTACTCCATGCAACCAGATCACCTCGTTCACATACATCCAAGCTAGCTTTTTTACAAAATATTTCATTGTTATTAGCAGGAATAAGGAGGGCTTGATCAATCTATCCATAATCGCCCATATGACGTTATTTCCTTTCCTGTTCTTAGGTAACCCAAACATAAAATTCATGGAAATATGCTCCCATTTCCATTCTGGAATGGGAAGAGGCTGTAATTCCTCAGCAAGCCTTTAATGCTTTACTTTTATTTGTTGACAAACTGTATATTTGGAATGTGAAGAGGCTGTAATTCCCCAGCATGCCTTTAATGCTTTACTTTCACTAGTTGACAAACTAGACATTTAACTACATACTCCGTTATTTCTCTTTTTATACCAGGCCACCAATAATAACTCTTCAGGTCTTTAAACATCTTTGTACTCCTAAGATGAATAACTAGTTTGCATTCATGCGTTTCTCTTAAAACTTTATTTTTCAAAGCCTTGTCATCAGGAAAATATCCTCATTCCCATAACTACCAGCCCATTTTCCAACATCTAAAAAATAAATTCCTGCCCTGACTTTAACCTATTCTTTATCTGTATTACTTATGTATCCTTATCTTGGGCTTTTCGAATCTTTTCTCTTAAATTTGGTTGCACAATCAACTTGACTAATAAAGATCTTTCTGATCCCACACTCAGATGTGCCCCTAAGTTGCCTAATTCCAAAAGTTCTCTATTACCTCCCACTAAGAGACCCCCAATAAACATCTTGTTCTTTTAACTTAAAGCATATCTATCACATTTGTTTTCTATGGATAATAGTCAATTATACAGTTATAATCCTTAATCAATTTTATCCATTTTTTTTATTGCATGTTCAAACTTTATGATCAATGTAAATCTGCACTTGTACTCCATATATATAATGCCTACATATCCTTAAAACAAACACCTATATTGCTAGTTCCAAGTCATGCACCAGATAATTCATTTCATGTGACTTTAACTGTCTAGATGATTAACAATTACTTTTCCATATTGTATAAGAACACAACCCAAATCTTTAAGGGACACATCACTATATGCCACAAAGCCCCCGTGCCTCTTTGAAAGAGCTAACACGAGGGCTGAAGTCAACCTTCTTTTTAGCTTTTAAAAACTCTCTTTATATTCTTTTAACCATTTGAATTTGACCTCCTTTCACGTCAGCCGAGTCATTGGGGAGGCTATAGAGGAGAATCCTTCTTAAATCTCCTATAATATCCAGTTAATCCCAAAAAGCTATGAATTTTTATCACGTGTGTAGGTTTTTCCCACTTAAGTACTGTGTCCACCTTATTTGGATCTACACAAATGCCCTTTTATGATATCACATGGCTTAGAAATACCACTTCATTTAGCCAAAATTCACACTTATTGAACTTCACATAATTTATTCCTCCTTAAGGTCTCGAAAACCTCTTTTAAATAGCGTTTATACTCCAATCGAGAGGAGGAATATATCAAAATGTTGTTAATAAAAACCACAACAAACTTGTCCAAATATGACCAAAAAAACCCGATTAATTAAATCCATGAAAATTATTGGGGCATTTGTTAACCTAAAAGACATTACTAAAAATTCATAGTGTTTTTAGCAGGTTAGAAAAGATGGTTTTTTGCATATTTGGCTCCTTTATTCTTAACTGATGATATCTCGACCTTAAGTCTATTTTTAAAAACACACATGCCCCCTTTAATTTATGAAACAAATCATTTATTCTTGGAAGGGGGTACTTATTCTTAACTATCACTTTGTTCTGCTGCCTATAATCTATACAAAGCCTAAATGTTCAATCCTTCTTCTTAAGAAACAATGCTATGACTCTTTATGATGAGACACTCGAACGAATAAAACCTTTATCAAGCAATTCTTGTAACTGTACCTTTAATTCCACTAACCCCGCAGGCACCATTCTATATGGCGTTTGCACTATAGGTACAATTCTAGGCAAGGTTTCAATAGAAACCTCTATCTTCTTTTTAAGTAGTAATCAGGGTACCTTCTTTGGAAACAAATCAGGAAATTCTCTCACCACATGTATATCTTTTAATTCTATCTTCTTCTTTTTTTCAGATTCTACGACACATGCTAAGTAAGCAATATATCCATTTCTCATCAATCTCCTAGCAGTGATTACCAAGATTATATTAGTCGATATGCCCTTTTTTCTTAGCTAAAGACTATTTTTCTACTCTCATCACCTTGAAGAGTCACCGTCTTAGTAAAACAATCCATTTGGGCTATATACCTAACCAACAAATTCATTCCCAGTATTACATTGAAATCATGCAACTCTAAGAGTATTAAATTTACTTGCAACACATAATTCTCAATAAATACCCGACAACCCTTATACATATATCTAATTAGTATATCTTCTTTCAAAGGTGTACTAATCACCTACCATTTTTCTATCCTAACATATTGTACATTTACTTTTCTCCATTTTTTAGCTATAAAAGAATGAGTAGCACCATCATCGATTAAAGCATAAATATGTTGAGATTCTAACAGTAGAGTACCTGTGACTATATTAGTGGGCATCTCGGACATCCTCCTGCATCATATGGAAGACTTTATCTTGGGTCCCCTCCTTTTGTCCTCGGGGTCAACCTTTATTGGCACTAGCTCTGGACTGAGTAGGTTTACCGAGTCTATCTACAGTCAACTGTTGCTGATTTTTCACTGGAAATCTTTTTCCTTAAGTCTGCCAGGATATCCTCCGAGGACATTCCTTTCGACAGTGCCCTGTCTCTCCACAATGATAACATACTGCATCTAGGTAAGGGCAATCTCTCCACCCATGCCCCTGCCTACAAATATAGCATTTTCTAGGTGTAGCTGAACAATCCCTAAAGTGCTTATGTTTACACCTCACATATAAGGGGTAGGTGACTATCTTGGATCTCTCCATAGCCCTACCTGTTAAACTGTCTCCTAGGCGTACCTACCCTCCTGTGAATCCCTGTATAGGTCCATCATATAAACCTCATTAAATGCTTAAAATCATCACACTCAAATACATAAATTCAAATCAATTTTTATCACAATTATAACTATTAATTCTATACAATTTCACAAGATTCAAACACATCACAACAATCCCAATTCCTCTTTTTTTTTTCCTTTTATGGTCGACCATGTACCCTAGAATATCACCATGATTTTCACTTCATTTTAACAAATTTTCTTCCTTTCTCTCATCATTTTTTCATTATTTACAACCATTACTAACTAATGCTAAGTGTCCTCAATTCACTTAAAAACCCTAATCGTTAAAACTTAACAAATCTGTCAAACTTTGTAAGAAATTGGTTAAGAACACTTGACATATCATACCTAGCAAGAATTTGAGCTTCCTATGCTAACTAAGCAAAGTTCTTCTCTTTTTTCTTTGTTATCCCCTTATCTCTTTCTTATTCTCTCCCTCACTTGATTTCTTCTAATTTTTCTATGTGTTTAAGATAGGGGAATCCAAAAATCTCAAGATTTCTTCTTACTTTTATGTTTTTTCCCAAGCCTTTTCTAAGGTTTTCCTCCAAATCTCAAGCCTTTTCTCTTTAGACTCTTCTCAATTCTTCTCCTTGTCTTTGATTTTTTCTAGAATGGTCGGCCAAGGCCATATATATTTATGTAACAATTCTATTAATTCTATTTACGTCTCTTCCTTTAGACACTTCAACTTCCTTTGACAATTTTTTCTTGGTTTCAACATTTGTTATACCAAATCTAACCTGGGTGAATTTGAATTTCCTTAAATTATATGCCACAATGTTTCTTTCCTTGTTTCCTTCTTTCATCTAGTTTTTATTCGCTTCTTAGTCTTTTTTTTTTGTTTTTGGGTAATTTGCAATAGTATTTTTTTAAAATTCATGTATAACCTTTTCACTTCCACTTTTCAAGTCTACTATCATCCATATAGTGTACATATTTACTCTACTAAGTTCATATATTGTTTTCTTTACCAACATTGTGGATTTTTATTCAAATTTTTATAGTTCGTCCCTATTCCAATTCAAGAGGTAATATTATTGAAAGGTTTTCCCAAACTTTATTTGTCATAAAATGTCAATACTGAGTAGAACAACATGTCAGAAGGTTCCACTTCAAATGTCAACTGGATCTAACAATCAGATTAACAGTTACACCCTATTTCTTAAAACTATTCCATACAAGGTTTACATCAAAATCTAAAATTTAAATTTCTTGTTCCGTTCATACATAATTTCTATTCATCATCTCATGAAATTTTGAGGGTAGTTCCTTTATTCTACATATGTTTCTCTTACTTTTATTTTATTTTTAACAACAATATCATCAATTCTCATTTTACCTAATATCTTCACTTGTCTTCAATATAAATTTTACCCGATTTACATTAATACCTATTAGCAATCTAAGTACATTGTAGACAAGGCTAAATCACATGTCAAAACCATATAATGCACTTGGATCTACAAACCTTTTACTAGTGTTGCTAGATTTAGATAAAATTAGATTAAATAAAGAGAAACGATATATCATTCTTTAAGGAAAAAATTATTCCTTTTCTATTTTTTTATTAATGAAACTATATATAATTTTCATTTTTAAAATAGAAATCCAACTTTCAATCGCATCATCATCATTCATTTTTCTATTATTAAAAAACATTTTATTAGGTTTTGTTACGCAGTGTAGTTTAACACTATTATTTAAAAAAATTATTTGTTTTAGTTTTTTTATTTTATTTTAAGATCGTTTTAATTTGCAAATATTAAAAATAAATTTTATAAAATAAAATATTATTTTAATATATTAAAAATAATAATTTATTTTAACTATAAAATATTAAAGGCTTTTTGGAAGTACTTTTTTAAAATTAAAAAAATTATTTTTTTATATTTTAAGATCATTTTGATGAGTATATATTAAAAATAAATTTTATAAAATAAAATAAAATAAAATATTATTTTAATATATTAAAAAAATGCTTTCAAAAAGCATTTAATATTTGACGGTTAAAATAAATTATTTTTAGTCAATCCTTAGAGCCTGTTTGAAAGTGTGGTTGTGGTTGTTTTTCAAAGTGCTTTTCATTTAGTAATGCCTCAAAATAATATATTTTTTTTATTTTTAAAAAATTATTTTTGACATCAGCATATCAAAATGATTTAAAAATACTAAAATAAAAATATTTTCCGGAACCTTACGCTTCTTTGCCTATCCTTTCTTACACCTTAGAGCTGCTTAAATTCTAAGCAGTGAAGAGAGATCAACAAGTCTTCAACCTCCACTATAGATATATCTTTCCCCTCTCTTCCTTTTCAAAAGACACAGATCCGAAGCTTACATCATTGCTTACAAACAAATCCTACTGTCAATTTCTCAACCTCCACAGCTTCATTTCCGTGCGCCTCTCTCTTCAGCTTTGCTAAATATAATTACATATCTCTTCTTCTTGTCATATGGGTTTTCCCTTTTCTTTTGTTTTTTTTTTTGTTCTTTCATTTTTCTTTTTCTATTTGTTTTTGAGTGACTGGGTTTTCTTTATCAAGTTTCCATATCTGGGTATAAGCTGTTAATTTGAACTGAAACCTTAAAAAACATCACATGAAAATCTATTAATGATGTAATATTTTTTTTTAGCTAAATTTATCATTATAGATTTGCGAGTGAGCAGCTGGAGAAAGAAAATGCAAAAAGATTAAAGGTGTTCAAGTCGAAGCCAATAATTTTTTCTATCTTGGGCTACAAAGCAAATACATATAAATTATTTTTTAAAATTAATCATTAACTCCTATATATAAACTTATCAAGTTAACAATAAAACTTCAATCTAAATACATAACATAAAATATAAAAAAATAAAATTTAAAGTACATAAAATTGAAAAAAATAATAATAAATTACACTATCAAAGTTGCACTCTTTGATGTTTTGTGGAATAGAATTCATCTATGATTGAATCCGAATCAATATCTTCAACAAGCTCTCATTTCATATAAATCATCATAGAATTTGCTAAGAACTCCTCTTCTATTTTATTGCGAAGCACAATTTTAACATGTTTCATAGCTGAAAATGTTCACTCTATGGTGGTAGTGGAAACAAACAAAGTCAAAACAAGACGAATCAACTTGTCAATCAAATGATAGTGCAGCGACTTATTAGTTTCAGCTAATCCTCAACATAATTCAGAAGTGGTAGACATATTCTGAAAGCTCTTATAATGAATCACATCAATCTAATAATGCTTTAGCTAAGATTTCAAATAATACATCTCTTGTTCATTGAAATATTTAGGATAAAATTTCTTAGCAAGCTTGTAAATAGCATCTACTTTAAATGATTTAAAATTATCTTTAGGTTCTAAAGCAGAACTAAGTACAAGGAGTTCCACTGTCCCATCACTGAATCTAGAATTTAATTCTTCCAATTGAAAATCTATTGTTGAGTTAAATATATCATAATGATAATGTTGGTAAAATGTCACTGATCCTTATTGCTGACATGAATGACCTGTAGCCTTTTTTATACGAAGCATTCATATGTGGTATGTCAATCTCATATTGTGTGCAAATAGATTGCACATGTGCAAGGAGAAGATCAAATCCGGCATCTCTCAAAGTTCGAAGCAATGCTTTCGTAGTTGATACAAGATCCATTGCATTTAAGATGTCAAGAGACTTTTGTTGCAAAGCTCGACAAAGTAAATCAGTAATCCCTATTATTTCATGTATCAAACATAAGATGAATATAAATTCAAAAGATTTCATCACAATCAAACAATCACCAGCTTCTCCACGTATAGAGTTAAAAGATCCTTCTTGAACCATACTTTCAAGCACAATAATAGTTGCACCATACATATCTATTAAGCTGCAAATAGAATCAAAATGAGAGCTCCACCGAGTAGTTCCACTTCGATGTAAATTACCAATTTGATTAGCCCCTTTACCAGTCTCATGTTCTCCAGTAGTTACCATATGTGCAATTTCTATAGCCTGAGCATAATATAACTCGGTATGACGTTTGAGAGAAGCACTAATAAGATTGATAATGGTTATTTTGAGAAAAATAACTAATAGAAATCTCATTTCTAGTTGCTGCAACTAATGTTAGTTGTAGTCGGTGAGCAAAACAATGTACATAATATGCATAAGGGCAATCTTTAAAAAATAGAGCTTTTAGACCGTTCCATGTGCCACGCATATTGCTAGCACCATCATACCATTGACCTCCCATATTAAGAACATGCAAGTTATATCAAGCGAGCACATCACAAATTTCTTTTTTGAGTGTTGAAGAAGTAGTATCTGAAACATGCACAATATAAAAAAAAAAAACGCTCTCATAAAAAACCCTAAATGTCAACAAATCTCAAAACAATAGCCATTTGTTTTTTATTTGATGTATCTCTAGTTCGTCAACCAAAATACAAAACTTTGCATCTCTAACTTATTCACAAATCTTTTTCCTCACTTTGTTGGCGAGAATATGCAAAATCTCTTTTTAAATAGTCAGTGAGGTATACTTTGCATTTTTCAGAGCTTTTCTAAGACAACATCATCAATATCAACATTCAATCTCCCAATAAGTCTTATCATCTCCACAAAATTGTCTCGATTATTAGAAGTCGAAGATTCATTTTGACCTCTAAATACACATGCTTGTAAGCTAAGTCATCGAACACTTTAAATTGTTATCATGAGTCGCAATTGATTTTTTGAACTTCTTCAATAGTTTTTTCATTCAACACTTTATCAACATGTCCACTTACTTTCATTAAATCTTCAGTAGATTTCACAGCATTATTATGTGGTGAAGTGGGGCTTCCCATGTATCAAAAGTGCACATATAACCCCATCATTAACCCTCTTCCAACTTTTAAAGCCTTCGGTGGTGAATGTGGGTTGACGAGGCACTTTGTTTTCAAAGATAAAGCATGGAAAACATAATATCGCATCCTTTGATGGAGAGTACTATAATAAAGGAAATTGATCAAACCAAGTGTACTGTGAAATCGACGATACTGTCTCACTGTTTCAGTCATCGGATACTCTGCTAACTTAGGTTGATATGGACCTATTTTGATATAAGCTCTTCTAATTTCATCTTGTTGATTAATAGAATGTTGTCACCATGGAATTCGTATCCTAATCTCATTCAAGAGTATTAACATCAATTTCAACTCTTTGAGATTTTAAAGGGGGTTGGTCATTACGATTTGAAACATCAACATTGGATGGAGAATGTCCTTTACTGGTTGATGTTTGTTCGCTTGGTTTAAAGAATGAAAACATAGTTTTTCCTATCTTGCTTCCTTGATTTTCCATTATAATTTATAACCTATTCAAGTACAGACGATTAAGAAAGTCAGGTGCAAGATGAAAAAACATTAATGCCATAATAGGATATTCATGAAATCCAGACTACACAAGGATAAAATGGTGATGTAGACTAAAAGGAGGATTGAGGAACCTAACTTTGAAATAACTAGTAAATTATTAGTACTAGTCATTAGCATTTGTCCATTTACTCCAACAATTTTAAACTTTTTTATTAAAATATTTGCATAAATTTGTAATATTATCATCTCCAATTAGGTCTACAATTCTGGCCCCTATTTTCCACCTCTTAACAACTTCAATTATCTTTGCAACAACAAAAGCATTCAAATGTATGGGAAGACCAATAACCTTACCATTATAAATAACACTCCCTGACTCATCTAAATATTCTATAAATGCCAGAGTAACTTCCAAGATGGGAAGCCAATCTTATTATCGAAACCAATGCCTCAAAGAAAATCTCCAACAGGAGTCTTCTAGAAAGACCAATGGAAAACCAATTAAAGGGTTTCTTAATGTAGAAACAAATGTATTGTTGGGAATACATTTGGGGAAATTGAATTGAGACCCATTAGAGCATTGAAAAAATTGAATTTATTCAAACTATTAATTGATGTATTTGTGTGTGAATTAGAGTTTTGGACATTAAAGGTTACAAATGAAGACCTAGAGCTATGGTTTTTAGTGAGGGACCGAGGGTATAAAGATTTCTATTAATTATAGTCTATTAAAATGAATATGAAACATTGAATTCAAAATGAAAAGTCAAGGCTTAGAAATTCTTACTGATGGTTTTGTACTCTTGTAGCTCTCTATGTAGATTCCTTTTCAAAGCCCAAGCTAAAACCACTGTATGTTATTGAGAAGAAGAAAGCTAAAACCTTAACTTATAAAGGTATGTGAATCTGATTGTCTTACGACCAATTAATTATTTGTGTTTAGGATTTTTGTGGTTTTCAGTAAAGGATAAAGGGAAAGTTTATTATTAGGTTTAGGGTTATTGAAAAGTTTTTGTGATCGTCTCACGATCAATTACTAAAAGTCAAGGTGAGTGGGTTATCGGCTTTTTTATAATCTATTTTTTTAACTTGGACTATAGCACACCCAAGCCTTCTTAACTCCTCCGCCCTTGGGTATGTTGGTAGCAGTGGTGATGTTTACTATTTAAAATATATTTTTTTAAAATATATTAAAATAACATTTTTTTATTTTTTAAAAATAAAAAATTATTATTTTAATATATTTTAAAAAAATTACGGTCTGAACTGTATTCTAAACACTATCTAAAAACATATCCAAAACTTAGGCTCCGTTTGTTTGTTGGAAAGTTGTTTCCTTTTGGAAAGTGAATTCCTGAAAAGTGAATTATTTTTCCGATGTTTGGTAGTGTTATGGAAAATGAACTGAAAAACAATTTCCAGTGTTTGGTTATGTTATGGAAAATGAACTGGAAAATAATTTATTAATGAATTAATTTTTTTTTCAAGTTTATCTAATATATATAAAATATTTAATCACTTACAATAAAAAAAATAAAATCTAAAAAGTATAATGATGAATTTTTTTATTATATCCTATATTCATATATAGCTTATTTTATAAAATATAACTATATATGTTATATCATATTATAGAGAAATAATCTTGTGAAATATTTTTTAAGTAAAACCTATTAATATTTTTTTTCAATTTTAAAAGCTTAAAATAAGTTTTTTTTTTCCATATGAAGAAAGCCAAATTAGTTTATGGTATTAAGTAAGAGTTAAATATTTGATTTTTTTTTGGTATGAAGATTTTTTTAAAAGATAAATAAATATAAAAATATTTTGATGGGTTTTTTGGATAAAGATTGTTTTTTTTTTTTTACAGGTATAGGCAATTATCCATTTAATATCTCTTTAATATATATAAAATAAGCATCAAGAAATAAATATAGATATCTAACATCAAACATAGTCATGCATAAATATTAAGTTTTGATATCATATATATACATATTAGTTCAAATTAACAAACATAAACATGCTAGACCGAATTAAACAAGTAAACATACTTGTCAAATAACAAACATATACTTTCTTATCATAGTAAAATCATCTTAGCAAGCAGATCTATAATAGTGTTGGTTCACAAAATTTTAAACCTAAATTTTCCTCAAATTAGCATTTTTTGCCATAAATGTTTTTGCCAACATTTCATTTTGGATCAGGTGATCAAATGCATCCCTAAGAGTGATTTTATCAAAACCTTCAATTTTCATCACTTCTGTATACAGCTTATTAACATCATGTTGATTTTTGCTGAGGCTTTGAATTGCAAATGCTACATCTCAAATCTTTTTAGACAACTTTTCAACACCATCATCTTCATACATGTGATTTCTCTTCCTATGTTGCCTCTTTTATACACTAGAGGAAGATGTCTCTTTTTCCTTTAAAGTTTCTTCATATTCCCCTTCATTTTCAATTGAAATTGATTGCTCTTCAGTGTTCTCTTCCAAGTTGACATCAACATATGATTTGGCATAATTTCCGGTTGCCATGTCTTTTCCAACAACAATTGTCATTGCCTCATACATATCAAGTTTTTTGTTGAGATACTTGTCATGATTGGGATGTGCATGTTCATAAAATTTAGATTATGCAATTTTTTAGTTCCTTGTATAACATTTTAGAAACAAAAGTAAATATAAAAATTACAAAGAGTATAATATTTATCATACATTTACTTCTTCATCATATACATCTTTCGAAACTGTAATCATCTTCAAACAATCATCCAAGCCAAAACCACTTTTATTTTTAAGTTTGGTTATTATTTCCCATTCTTTTTTCACAGTCTTGAGATGATTGTCCACATGTTTAGGCTCATATTGCACGTTGAACTTTTAACTAATTTCTGTAGCCACCTTAACAAAAGATTCTGCTTTAAAGGTGGAACAATGTTTGCTTCCTTTAAGTGCCTCCTCAGCTAATATCTCAAGTAACATGTGAGACATAAGCTTAGACCATGTGAAGTGCTTGCCATTGCATTTTTCATTCTGTGTGGAACTCATTTCTACAAAAAAAAAAATTACAAATTTATAGAAAATAAAATCATACAATATTTAGATTTAATAAATTTCATATAAAAACTACAATTAATATTTAAAAGAGAATACATAAAATACATAAGAAATTATAATAAAGTCAACATCTACTCCAAATACAGAACAAAGATAATACAAACTCAAGCAAGATATAATAAAAACAAACACATATAATTAACACTCAATTACTAGTTTCTTTGAGTGTTATAATCATTCCACATGGTTGATGCAATCATTTCTCTTTCTGTTATCCACACCCTATTCTCTTCCCTTTCCTCCCGTTGACTTAAGTTGATTGTTCGTCTAATTGGTTCACTTTCTGAACATATTTCTTCCATAAGAAAGTCAAAAGGATCAACTCCCATTATATGATTATGAATAATACAACATGCAAGCACAACATCTACTTGTGTTTCGTAAGACCAAAAAGATTTTCCATCAATTGATCTAAAACGACTCTTCAAAATACCAAACCCTCGCTCAATAGCGGTTCTCAATGAAAAGTGTCGAAGATTAAATAGCTCCTTTTTATTTTCTAGTGAGCGTTCTGTAAACTCATTCAAGTGATATCGAACTCTACGAAAAGGAGAAATGATTCCTTTTCGAATACCGTAACCAGCATCACCAGGATAATATTTCCTTACAAATTAAAAAAAATCTATTACTATCTTTATCTAATAAGACATTTTATATGTTTATTGCATATAATAAATACTTTATTATATATACCTTCTGGAATTTTTAGACCACTAGGTCTTGATAATGCATCACCTAAAACCTGTGAATCATGTGCATTTCCTTCCCAGCCAGCTAAAACATATATAAACTTCAAATCAAAAGTTATAGCTGCTAAAACATTTTGTGTTGTTCCTTCTTTTCGACCTCGAAACTTTCCTTGAATCTCAACAGGAACATTTGCAGAAACATGGGTACCATCAATTACTCCCACACAATCCTATATAAACATGATAAAATAATTTATAACCTTTTCTTCTAGATGTAATTAATTAATGTATAAAAATATTGGTATTGTTCTCATACCTTAAAATAAGGATAGAATCTTCGATTATTCATTATCTCTGCTGGAACTGTATCCTCTGAATCTTTAATAAAGTGTTTGTATAACTTAAGAACTGCTTTTAAAACAATTCTAAAGTAACGATGGATAGTTTCAACAGACCTATAGTATATACCACTAATAAAACAAAATCTTTGGTTTTGGCCTACAATTTGTAAGAACACAATTACTTGCTCCCTAATAGACACATTTTTGAGTTGATCGTAATAGGTCATGACTTGTGAGAACATCACACAATCTATATAAGACAACAGGTTTCATACGAATTTGTTCAACGCAATGTCTATCACCTCGATTCAAAATGCTGTCAATATAAAATTCTCGTTGAGCAATTGCATTTATACGTGGTTCTTTTGGTATATAAATTCTATTTCTTTCTTATTCAATAATAGCTACCCCTGTAGCTATCACAGTTACGGCTGCTCCCATACATGCTGCATGAGTTATCTTACTATCCATAACATGAAAGTGAAGATTTCTGATAACAAAACCTAATAATTTGGGGAAATAAATATTAAAAAAAAGCATATAAAATACTTACACAATCAATACAATAAATTATGCTTAAAAAAGCTGACAATGTATAATAGTTATGGCAATGATATCTGATTCCCTAAACAAACAAGGTCTTAAATATATTATTTAAGACCATAACATTCAATTTCTCGATGATAAAACCCTTTTGAAAATTATACAATTCATAAGTTCACAACGATCAATAGACATTGCGTAATGAAATCCATATAATTACCGGCATGGTCCCATAAATTTATCTATAACAAATATAATCAAACACTAATCATGAATTAATCAAAGCAAAATAAAACAAGCACATTTATAAATATAGCAAAATAAAGCAATAACTGTGGCAACAATCATGCTTTTTCAATGGTGGAGGTGTTATCCACGTTTTTAGACTTCCATGTTTAACTTCCTCTCGGTTCTGTTCTCTAATTCCCCTTAACTTCCTCTCAGTTCTGTAATTCCCCTGTTCTCTAATTCCTTAACTTCCTCTCTCTGTGCACAAGGAAGCAGGACAAAGATCAAAGATTTAAGGGGCAAGAGGGCTAGACCTCAAATACCTGCTCCTCCTTCCCAGTTCTCCTCATTTGCTCCCCCGGCTACTTGTACTGATAACGCTGAGACTTGAAAAAAAGAGAGAGCAAGGGTTGTTCCTCAACATATTCACCGATTCCTCTCCTTTTACTTTTCCTCTCTCTTTTTGTGCTTCCACCGGGCATAATCCCTCGGTCACTGATTCCTCCCTTTTACTTTTCCTCTCTCTCTTTGTGCTCACTGATTCCCCCCTTTTACTTTTCCTCTCTCTCTTTGTGCTTCCACCCGGGCATAATCCCTTAGTTATGTTATGGAAACATGAATCTTTTTTTGAGAGGGGAGTGGATAGGGTGGTTGGATCCGGGGATGGGGAAATAGGGTAGGGATTGCTTTTTGATGGGGAAGTTTGGGGATTTTGTTATCTGTGAGTTTTTTTGTTTTTCTTCATTCGGCTAGTGATGTGGGTTCTTTTGGTTGCTCTTATTTGCAGCTACTTTTTATGGCTTGCTTGATGAATTTTGGTTTGTTTGGTTTCTGTGAACTAGTCGAATGTGACGAGGTAAGATGAAGAAGAAAACTATGTCATGGAAAAAATGTGCTTTTTATGGCTTGCTTGATGAATTTTGGTTTGTTTGGTTTCTGTGAACTAGCCGAATGTGACGAGGTAAGATGATGAAGAAAACTATGTCATGGAAAAAATGTGACAGGTAGCAGATTTATCATGGTTTTGTGAGGTTTCTGTGAACAGCATAGAAAAAAACACAGAGTTTTGTTCGGAACAGACACAACAAATTAAACAAGATCAAATGATTTATGCCATAATTCTAACTACAGATCTCTAAATAAAGATGAAAACATAAAGGAAATAATAGAGAGACATTTGAGGAAAAAAAATACATGAAATAAGAGGAATATGTTTCAATTGTTCCAGAGATATGCTTCAATTGTTCATGCTTCAATTGTTTCCGGAAAGTGATTAGAGAGACAGAGAGAGACAGGGATTTGAGAAGATATGTTTTATGTAAAGAAAGGAAAGTGTTTTCCTTTTATTATAAAAAGAAAAACACTTTCTTGTGATGAAAGTTACTTTTTTTTTTTGCCGAAATTAACTTTCATTTGACTAACTTTCCGTATGGTTACCAAACATGAGAAAATAAAGAAAATGATTTTCAGGAATTTGTTTTCTTGGAAACAAATAAGGCATTAAGCTATTTGACAACGTAGCTAATCTAGAATAATATTGGGATTTGACAACTTACACAGCCAAAACTCAAGTGCGCGTAGCTCCCCAATCTGGTCTCTTCTTAGAGTAAAATGAGATGAGAAACTAGAATGGTAGACCAAGGAAATGTTGTATTTGTTTAAGTTTGTTATTGAGAAAGCTGGATTTTTTACAGGAAAGTCTTAAAATCAATGTTAATGGCACAGTTGATCTTGCCTGCATCAAATGTGTATATGGTTTGTGTTTGTAGGGATCCTCCATCTTTGTAAATTTTAGTATGAAGGGAAAAACCTAATTGCTAACCTATTGTTTTGATATTGTAGATCATATGACTTGGTCGGGCTGAGTTTAAAATTTTTGCAAATTAAAATTTTATTTTCTAGATATTTTTATATATTTTTTATTTTATAATTATAATAACAATTTTTTTTTAAAAAAAAATATATTAAAATAATATTTTTTTATTTTTTAAAATTTATTTTTGATATTATTATATTAAAATAATATAAAAAAATTAATTTAAAATAAAAAAAATTAAATACGTTCGGTAAAAACAAACATGGCTTACTCTCAATGCAGTCCTCATACTTCTTAAAATCATGATGCTATATAAATCCCAAGCATAGAAACCCCATCATTCATGACTGCAAGAGCAACAAAAACAAAAAAACCCATCAATTTCAAAAACCTAATTCTTCTTTTCTGGAAAAAATTGCAGAGGAAAAGCAACAATGTTTGGTAGAAATTAAAAACCCAACCTCTAAAAACGACCCCAACTGAAAGGTCTCCTTCTCTTTCTCCCACCGCCCTGCCTGCAAGAACAACCCAAAACCCATCAATCCTTCCTCCACCATTTCAAAGAACGAACCACCAGCATCGGAGTCCCACACACCATTCTCTGTTGAAGCCATCTTCCCAAAACAGCCACCCAAAACAACACATTACCCATCGATTACCATTTCGCCTTCAAATCAGTGACCGAACTCTATACCAGAAGTCATCTATGTTAGCAGCTGAAGTGTGAGCATCACGAGTTCATAGCCGGACCACCTGCCAACAATTGTAACAGCGCTCCTAAACGCAGTCAGAATCGGAATCGGATCTTGCTGAGTTTATTTGGACGGAATCCCCAAGGTAAAATCTTTTTTGTTTTCTCATTTGCATATTGAAATATTGCTTCTGGGAATGTTTAGTTTGATTGTTGATGCAAGCGGAGCTTGCTGTGATACCTTAGTGTGTTAATTGCTTGAGGATGGGATAGGTAATATAATAATCTGATTGTTGACTCTGTGCGTGTGCCTTTGATGTGAAGATAGGAAAATCAGTTCATGTTTAAAAAAGAGAGAAAGAAAACAAGTTCAGGATCTGCTATTTAACCGCATGGATTTGAAAATGGTTAATAGGATATATCACATAATTAACTTAATGGATCTTTATAATTTGAGTTGTATGACAATGTTTATTTAATTATCTTCCATTTGGTTTTTGGTTTGAATGTGTGTCCTTATATTCTGGCGTGCTTGCTTGTGGGTGAAATCATGCTTGTTTGTTTGTTTAAAGTGAGTTATGGGGTTGCTGCAGTTTTCTTTGATTTGGCAAAAACCTGTTTGAGATGCTTTTAGGATAACAAAAATGCGTTTTATTTTTCTTGTGCACCTTGATTAGGTTGACCGTTGAGTTTTCATTTAATATTTACATAATTTGGTTTTAAAAACTTTTGAAAAGTGATTGCCATTTCCCTTCTCTTGCTTTACTTGAACTTAATTGAAAAATTGTCTTTGGGTCTTCCGAAGCATAAAAAATTGGCTGCCATTTGGTTTTGGATCAAAACCCTGCGTTGATGCATTCTTGGGGTTCTAAAAGAGTGTTAATTTGGATTTAAAAGTTGGTTTAATTTTCAATTGCACCGTATTTATTTTCCCGTAAGTTCCACCTTATTAACATAATTTTTCCTTGGATTTGGTGTGAGTGGGCTTGCTTGGAGGGTGCTTTCATATGGCCCTAGACTCGGAGGACTGTTTTGAATATGTGTTTTAAATTTGTAGGCTTATTGAATATGGGCTGTAGTATTTAGAAGTTCAGGACTTAGTTTAGTGTTTTTGATAATTGTAGGGACTGTATTTGTATTTTTTTCTATTTAAGTTTCCCTTGTAGACGTGGAGCAATAGCATTAATGTGCCTTGGACGCCACTTATTATTTTATTTATTCGTTGGGTTTATAATATCTTGTTGGCTTGAGGCCCATTGAGTGATTATGGAGTGTGATGGCAATGGGCTTGGACCAAGGGTCCTATTGTTTAATTTGCAATTTTATTTTGGCAGAGAGGCCCTAGGAATAATTTGTTTATTTCTGTTTTCGTTGGTTGGACACAGATAATTGATGGAAGGCTTGGTGCACTATCGAATCAACCCCATTCATGCTACTCGTAGACAATATCACTCTTGTCTTGTACCAGCATTTTCCCTTCTTTTGTCAAAGAATTTCACCAAAACTCCAGTTTTGTTTATGAAAGGTCATCGATCATTCAATTCTGTTGTTGCTTCTGTTCAGCCTTTGGACGCCTCTGGTTTAGGCCACTTTGACAATACCCTGCCATCCAAAGGTTGTAATTACTACTTTTTTGTTATTTGATGAAACGGTTTGTTTATTTAATTAGTTGAGTTTAATATTCACTGAGTTGATGCCTTATACACGTTAATGGAGGTGTAGGAGTATTATTCACAGAATGAAGAAACTCTAGTGAATTTGGTTATGAATGAAACTAGTATTTAAGGATTGGTGAGGGCATTCATTGACTCTTTTAATTCTAAAGCATTGCCATCATGTTGCTGTAATTGTTGGGTTTTTTCTTTTTTGACAGTCATTCTTCAACTTTGGAGAAGTGCTGATGCTGTGTGCTTTGATGTGGATAGCACGGTGTGCCTGGATGAGGGCATTGATGAACTTGCAGAGTTTTGTGGAGCTGGAAAGGCTGTTGCAGATTGGACTGCAAGGTTGATTTCCGTTGTCATTTGTTAAAACTAGAATTGTTGATAAGATCTGATTTGAAAATTGGATTTATCTAGAGCAATGGGTGGTTCTGTTCCCTTTGAGGAGGCCTTGGCTGCTAGATTATCTCTGTTCAAACCTTCCTTACCACAAGTTCAAGAATTTCTTGAAAGGAGGCCCCCAAAGTATGTTAAATACTTGATTTTTAGTAACTTTTTTTTTTGCTCTTTGGGTGTTTCAAGAGTTTGCACAATTCTATAAGAACAGCAGTTTGCTTATCATTTCATTGGATGGAAAAATTGGTAGTGCCATGTGTAGTTTTTCATTGTTGTCATAAAATGCTAAACTTTTAGGAAGGTTCCAAAAACACAATAAATGCATTCCAAATTCCACGCATATGTATCATGTTTGTTCCTCTGTAGGGCATAGTTTTTTATATATCAGTTAGTTCTTATATCATGTAGCATGTTTGTTACTTTTAAACTCAGCTTGACTAGTTTCAATGAAGTTTTAATACCACGCTATGGTGATTCATTTTCCTCAATTCTATATGCTTATATTTAATAGAAGCAATTTTTCTTGTATCTCAAGTCATAAAATTGAAAACCAAAATACTTCCATTTGCTCAATTTTATAAGAACAGCAGTTTTCTTATTGTTTCATTGGAAGGAAAAATTGGTAGCGCTATGTGTAGTTTTTCTATTTTTGTTGTCACCAAATGCCAAATTCCACGCTTATGTAGCATGTTTGTTCCTTTATAGGGCAGAGTTTCTTATTTATCAGTTGGTTCTTATATCATGTAGCATGTTTGTTACTTTTAAACCCAGCTTGACTCGTTTCAATGAAGTTTTAATACCACACTATGGCTATTTGATTCATTTTCCTCAATTCTATATGCTATTATATTTAATCAAGCAATTTTTCTTGTATCTCTAGTCATAAAATTGAAAACCAAAATTCTTCCATTTGATCATAACTTTGTTTGAATGTTTGTTGAGGATCATGAGAAGTACGATAGTTTCATTGCAAATTGACCAAAACTAGTGTTTTGCATTCATGTCTTTAAGTATTTTTGTCAATTGAAAGACAATGCTTAATTGTTTGCATGAAGGTTTATGGTCTCATGCCCCACCGTATGATATTCAATATTTTCCTTTATGAAATCTTTTTATACTTTTCAGAAAACTAGTATCAGCCAAATCATTTTCATATAACGCTTAATTGGATCCAGTTAATCTTATCCATGAAGACTGTATATAACTTGTTTCGTTGTCAAATAATCTAGCTATCTTATCTTTTATTGTGTAAATCATCTTAAAATGCTTGTTTTACCCACTGAGACCAGATTTGCACTTTTATCACTAATTTCTTGCAACAAAAATATCTACTTTGCCTCTTTGTTTCAACTGTCAACCCATAATGTTTTTTGACTTGGCAAATTTAATTAAATCAAAGACTCTTAACTGTTTATGATTTTTATTCTCTAGGATTTCCCCTGGCATAAATGAGTTAGTCAAGAAGCTGAAGGCTAAGAACACAAATGTTTATCTGATCTCCGGAGGCTTTCGTCAAATGATCAATGTATGCTACTGTATTACAGAATTTTGTCTTTGCATTAACGCCTTTTTATTTGTTGGTTTTCCCTGGGATTCATCAGATTGAAATCTTTTAGCTATAATTCATAAACTTGGAATAGCTTGGAGTAACCTGATGATATTACAATGACCATACAGAACCATTGCACATGGTGTCTTGCCAAACAACTCTGTGGTATCATTTTAGCCATATATTTCTAAGCTTTATTAGATACAAGAGTTGTACCATCAACAGCAATGTTTCATGAATTGCCTGTGAGGCATATTGCATGCCCAGATATGTTCTGAAAGGAAATTATTTACATTAATAAACACAGGTTTTTTATGGAAGAAGCTTCATGAATTTGTGCTACAAGATTTGGTGATGTTCTAAAAGCAATATGTAATCGTTGATCAGTATATACTAATAATTTATCCTTTATTTTCTGACTGTGATGTTTCCTCCTTCAAATACACAAAATCCTATAATCTTATGCCAAAAATTCAGATAGTTCATATTGTATTTTACTGAATTTATATCTGAAAAAAAAAAAATCCTCTGTGTATAGCCTGTTGCATCAATCCTTGGTATTCCACCCGAAAACATATTTGCAAACCAGCTACTATTTGGAAGTTCTGGGGAGTTTGTAGGGTTTGATGTGAATGAGCCTACTTCCAGGAGTGGAGGAAAAGCAACGGCAGTTCAGAAAATAAGAAAGGTCAGTCCTGTAGCTTTCCACCTCATGTTGTTTTCTGACAATACATGCAAAGCTGATTATATTGGTTCATCAGGTCCATGGATACAAGGCTCTGGTTATGATTGGGGATGGTGCAACAGATCTTGAGGTATGTAAATTCAATGAAACTTCCAAATTGTGAAGCAAATCAGATGCTGCTGTTTTGAGTCCATATTCAGCACATAAATTACAAGAAAATTGTGCCGTGCTCAACCTGCCTTTATTAACCATTAATTCTGAGTTAATAGATTAGTTTGCATGAATGCTTTGCTAATGTAGCCAAACTGGGATTTTTGGTTGTCTAGGTGGGTTTTTTTTCATATAGTGTTTCCATAGGGTCGGTATCCTCTCATGCTCTATAGGACATGACATGGTTAATTTAGTAGCTAATATTTACTAAATAAATGAAAAATTAGCTAGTGTGTAACCATGTATTGATACTTGCTTTTAATGTATTCTTTTAGTTTTTGTAATTGAAAATCTAAGAACTGAAACAAAGATTAAGAAAAATCTTAATAAAAAAAATAAAGACTCTTGTATTGGGAAATCAGTCACATACGAGGGACCTAGGGTTCTTTCCTTTTAATGTCCATGCTGAAATTCACGCTTTACCGCCATGATTTGAAGTTTATTCTTGAGAAAGCAGAAATCAATGCCAACATAAAAGCGTTGGCCCAATAAACAATACATGTTTCTTACATTTCCCCATCTATGTGAATCTTAAATTTTTTTTCATAAACTCACTTTGGATAAGTGCCAAAAGATCTTAAAGGCCTGGTTAATTTAGTAGCTAATATTTACTAAATAAATGAAAAATTAGCTAGTGTGTAACCATGTATTGATACTTGCTTTTAATGTATTCTTTTAGTTTTTGTAATTGAAAATCTAAGAACTGAAACAAAGATTAAGAAAAATCTTAATAAAAAAAAATAAAGACTCTTGTATTGGGAAATCAGTCACATACGAGGGACCTAGGGTTCTTTCCTTTTAATGTCCATGCTGAAATTCACGCTTTACCGCCATGATTTGAAGTTTATTCTTGAGAAAGCAGAAATCAATGCCAACATAAAAGCGTTGGCCCAATAAACAATACATGTTTCTTACATTTCCCCATCTATGTGAATCTTAAAAATTATTTCATAAACTCACTTTGGATAAGTGCCAAAAGATCTTAAAGGCCTGTTTCAATTTGTCTTTCCTTTTTTGATTTTAAATTCAAGAAAAATTAGAAGTGTATATTAAAGGTAAGTGTAATAAAATAGCATAATTTAAAGTTCATTATTTTGTAAGCAAGAACTTTATAACACCGTAGCCTATCATTGATTTTTAAAGGCTTGGATTGAAATAGTGATATATTTAGTTATTGAAAAATCTCAATCTGTTTTGATCCAACTTAAGATTATTTATTTATTTCTATATAGGCTCGTAAACCAGGAGGCGCTGACTTGTTTATTTGCTATGCGGGTGTTCAACTTCGAGAGGCTGTTGCTGTGAAAGCTGATTGGCTCGTTTTCAGTTTTGCAGATCTGATCAATTCCTTGGAATAGCTTGTAATATTCCAAGTTCATTTTATACTTTCCCTTGGTATTCAATTTTCCTACTCAATTGCCTCTGTTTGACAAGTGGTTTTTTTTTTTTTTTTGGAAATCACTTGTGATTTGAGCAAATACAGGAAATTCGCTGTTCCTATGAGAGCATCAATCAAGAAGAATCAGCATTTGGTTTCCTTCTCATGCTCCTATTATATAGATTAAGCCTCTGTTGACCAATCAAAAGTATTTCCCGATGGAACTGTGATGGGATGCAAATGGGAGAGTTCAGTGTTAATTTTTTCTTCTTTGTCGATCACTATTTTGTACATCATGGTGCTACATATCTGGAACTGATGGTGTGGTTTTTTTTGCGATTATACGTGTGTTTGTGGAATGCTAAATTGTACATGCAACTTGATTCTGGAAATACCACCTGCCCATTGATATTTTGCGATTATCTTTGTGGAATACCAAAATCTTGGTGTGTTTTATATACGCAGCCTCATTCTGGAAATATCACTTGCTCACGACCCTCTCTGCGAAGGCTATGCCTTGCTGGAATCAGATTAGGAGTGTGTATTTTCTGGGGACCTCGTAACCTGGCCTTTCTTCAGATGCAATATTGGAACTCCAATGATCAATCTCGTGGCAACTGGGATTTTTGGATGTTTTGCAGGTAACACTTCTTTGCATGTGTATTATTAAAGTATTGAATAGTATTTCCTTTTCTAAACTGTGATGGATTATTTGAATTATTTATAAATGAACAAGTTTGAATAGTAATTAGAAAAAAAATAAAAAGTTTTTTTTTTTTTATTATTATGGGTAAATTAGTTTGTTGATAAACTTAGTTACTTAAATTTGAATTATCTTTTAATATTTAATATTCCCTTCGTTCCAATTTTATTTGCTTCATCAGTTTCAAAAGGTCAACAGAAATTAATTTTGATTTTTTTAATTGATTCTAATGATTAAAAAGTTTCAAAATTAAGTTTTTACTTTTCTTACCTGTTTTCGTTCAATTTTAATCTAATATAAATTAAAGAAAAGATTAGTGGAAAATGTGTTAAATTGACTTTTGAAAAGTCAAGAGTGTAAAATTGGGATTGACAGAGTAGTTAGTCGAGAGGATAAGAACTCTCTGTTTCTCCCCAACTTATCAATTCACCATGGATATATGTAGGCCTAGTTCACCCAATTTTTAGCCTCATTTTTTTTAAGTGGTAGGCTAGTTCAATCTTATCTATTCTTTCACTGGCTTGTTGATCAATAACAGGGTCCTAAGATCAGGGTCCCCATGTTATAAAATATTCTACAAGGTTATTGTCACTGGTAATAAGGTTATTGCCATGTAATTCGCCTGTGGTTGCCTGGTATACTTGTGGGGCGACTAATGTATCAGTGGTGACAATGCCTCGGTTTAAAATCAAAAAATGGGGATGCGTTACCTAATAATAAAGCAATGCTGGTAATAGCAAATGTTTCCTAGCCTCAACAAAATCAGAGTATGTATACGGGGCTATGGTTGTTGGAATGCTTGATGCTAGTATGTTAATAGGACTAGTGTCCTGGTTATGGAAAAACTAGTTACTCTTGTTAATGGGACTATGGTTAATGAGACTAGTGCCTTGATAAATGAGCAATTTGAGAAACCAATAAATTTGGTAATGAAACAAATACTCGATTTGTGCTAGAGAGGACATTGATATGTCCTTAAATTGTGCTAATTGTATTGATTTGTAAGGTGAAGAGTAAAATAAACAATTAAATGTTAGTAATTAATATAGTAAATATATAGAAGAGATAATAGTAAATAATCATGGGGTAAGAAATTGGGATAAGAAAACTAGGTGTGGGTCTTGAGGTCTAAGTATGTTAAGGAGCGAGAGCTTATTCCAATTTCTCAAGCTAAGAAAAGAGATTCAGCATTATGGAAGGGTATTTGCAAAGTGTGGCTTTTTGTCACACGAGGTTTAAATTGGGCTTTGGGATGTGGAAGTAAGGTGCTATTTTGGAGGGACTCCTGGTTGGAAGGATATGGCCCCTTGAATCAGCACACTATTCCTATTCAGGATATTCCTAGGAATTTGTTGAAGTGCTCGGTAGCTAATATGGTGGATGATGGAGGCCAATGGTAGTGAGAAACATTTGCTCATTTTCTCCCATTCCAGGTGGTTATGGTCTTGGCAGGTTACAATCCTCCTACTTCATGTATGGGGGTGACAAGGCTTATTAGAGGCATTTTGAAGGTGGGCATTTCTCACTTAAATCAACCTACCAGATTCAGAAAGGGAGTATAGATGCTCAACAACAATGTGACCCTTTATGGAACATCATCTGGCATTGGAAGGGATTAGAAAGCCCTTTATGGAACATCATCTGGCATTGGAAGGGGTTAGAAAGACTGAAAATCTTCCCTTGGACAATAACTCATGGGGCCATTATGACAAATGAGGTTAGATGGAGAAGGAAAATCACTGTTAACCCCTGTTGTTGTCATTGTTTGACAGAGGTGGAAACAATCATCTATGTTCTCAGAGACTGCCCAAGAGCACCTTGGGTTTGGGATAGAATTGTTGAAGTTGGAGAAAGGCTTTCTACTCCGATATCTGGTACACCTGGTTAGTTAATAACTTAATAAGTAATCATCTGAAATCTAGGATAAATGACTGGGGGATTGAATTTGGGATTGTTTTGTGGTAGATTTGGAAGGAGAGAAACCAATGAATTTTTGGTCCTATAGTAACTCTTTCCATAGTGTTCACGTAATCAGGAGACTAGTTGGTGATATCAATCAAACTATATTGGGATAATCTGGATACAGAATAAATATCAAGCATATGGTTTCTATAGGGTGGAGATACCCTCCAATAGATTGGGTGAAGATTAATGTGGATGGTTGTAGTAAGGGGAACCCAGGGGTGGCTGGAACTGGTGCAGTCATTAGGGATGATATGGGATGGTGGATTATGGGTTTTGCTTTTAATATTAGAATCTGCAATTGCCAACGGCTTGAAGTTAGCTTAGTCCAAAGGATTTCAAAAATATATTTTGGAATCCGATTCGACCCTGGTGGTTGATTTAATCACTAAAAATAAGATTATCATTGACAAGAATTATAGTTTAATCATGCAGCCTATAGAGTTATTAGCAAAAGATTGGGAGGTGCATATGTTCCATGTTTATAGAAAAGCAAATTCGGTAGCAGATTGGCTAGCTAATCATGGTTTAACCAGGAGTATTTTTTATAGATCTTTTAGTTCCCTAAATGACCCTCCTGTGAATCTTTTTTGCAATTTGTAATATCATTTGATTAGGTCAACTTTACCTCGTTTAATTTAATTGGGCTTTCAGCCCTGATTTTAACACAACAAAAAAAAAAAAAGAAGTAAAAATCATTGTATATAAAGTTGATTTGGTATTGAGAATTTAGAGGAAACTGATTTTTTTGTAGAATATATATATATATATATATATATATATATATATATATATATATATATATAATCTTGTACTTTCAATGATAATAAATAATGAATACATGGAATATTGTGTAAATAAATTGGGGTTGTTACAAAGGTGGAACTAGTTCTTGGATAATAGGCTAGTGACATTAAGGCTAGTGACATCAATTTGGTTGATAATCAGAACATATGACTTGACAAGATGGTTTAGTAAAACCATAAAAATTAATTGAAAAGATGAATTAGATATCTAAAATAGAGCTAGTGGTGTCAATTGCTTTAATGACTGGGATATATGTGATTTGGCTAATGGTCTTGTGAGGAACAATTAATATGTGTTATCGACTCATAGAAATAATAATAAAATGTTGGAAGTAGCTAAATTGTCAATATAAAAAAAATATTTCAAGGATTTTAGTTTTCCATGTCCAACGAGTTGTTTGTTTGAAACGTGTTTTAAAAGTTAAGGTTGTTATACAAAGTTGCTTGTGTGATGATGAATTGGAATTCATGATAAGTCTTATGCCGGAAATGGCAGGACAAGATTTGGATAGGGTTTTCATGAAAGAAGTTTAGTCGAGATTTCATTAATCGGGAAGGTTTTTATTGGAAATCATAAGTTGGAGTAAAATCTCAGCCTTAAATTTTTTGAAAAGGAGTCAAAATAGTGTGAAGGATAATAACATATATTATATGAAAAAGGAAATGAGAAGATGAAACATAATAATGATAAGTACAGATTTTTAGAGATCAAACTAAGCAATTAATCACGTAAGAAGTTGAAATGATAAATTATGTGTTAAGAGAACATATTTATTTTATTAGAATAAATTGAATATTCCAAAAACCAAAAGGGCATAAATATGTTGCGAAATGAAAGGTGACATAATTTAAATATATTATTAATTAAAACAATAATGTGAATCAGGTATGATTACGAGATATATGTTAAATTTAAACGTAATACGAATTGAAACAATGGTACGAACCAAATATGGTTGTGAAATATGCATATATAATTATATGAATTAAAAGGGTTTTAAAGAAGTGATTCATAGTATAAATCAAACGTGATATGAGTAAGAATTTTCACGATGTGATTGTGATAATTAAATGAGTATAATGATGAAATAATAGTTCATCAAAAGATGGATGAAAATGTATTAAATTGGAATCTGACATTGATATCATGATGTTTAGACAAAAAGTTGGTGAAATTTGAGTTACTTGTGTGTGTGTGTTTAATAAATATTTGTTGTACTATATTTTAATGTTATAAAAATAAATTGTTTTTAGGTTTATTATAGACTCATACAAAACAATAGATCTTTTATAACATTTGTTTTGTTTAGGTGATGATGATGTAATTGAACCAAATGGTTAAGAAAAATAAAAAAAAAATCAAATAAATGAGGATCAAAGTGGAAAAAACAACACATGACAAATTAAGTTTGAAGGATAAAATTAAAAAAATTAAAATTAAAACCTCGCAAAAGGGCCAAGAACAAAAATTTAAAATTAAGAAAAAATAGGGATCAGATCTTAAGAAAAAATAAATTGAGTGACTTTTTTAAAATTTTGAAGGGCCAGACGTGAAAATTAAGGAGTAGAGAGAAAATAAAGGGAAAAAAGAATCGCTAACGCCAAATTAAAAGTTTGTTGCAGATACATATCAGCCAAGGACTGAGAGGCTATTGAGTCAATTTAGATGCTACCTAGAAAGTTGTTTGGTCATCCAACTACATTTATGCATTGCCTAAATACAATAGCCAATATTTATCATCCATTTTTTATATATTAAATTACAAATTTTCTCCTCAGGCCACTTAATAATAATATAAAAAAACCAAAGTGAAATAACAAAAATGACCCTGGACCGAAGTTAAAGTTTATTTTTTTTTTACTTCAAGGGCAATCTAATAAATTCATTATGCATATACAAATAAAAAGGCAAAAAAACCCTTGTATGTTAGCTCTAAATAGTTTTATTCTCTATGGGTGATTTCATAATTTTATTATTCAAAACATTATATATAAAAAATCTTATTAGCCTTCTCAGATAAGCCAAATGTTTATGTGAGGAATGATAAAATTATATTTTTACTATTATAATTTATATCACCACTTTCTCTCTTTATATTTTTTGTTATGTTATTTTTTATCTTTGATATGTTCCCATCCAACCAAATAATTAACATTAACAATTAACAAAAAAATAATAAAAACAAAAAGAAAGGGAGATTTTACTGTACCTTTCCTCGTAAGATACTATTAACTTGAATAATATTTTTTTTCAATTACAATTTTATTTTTTGATATTAAATTTATTAAGAAATGAACTTCATAATTCTTTTCAATTTATTTTTTATGAAGTTATCTCAATTTTATAATCTGAATCGCGAGTTTGACCAGTTAACTCGGTAGACTCGAGTTTTTTCCTTTTTTTTAATTGATTTTTTTTTCAATTTCTTTTTTCTACATTAGACTAATTGAGAATTGAATTTCATGATTTATTTTATATTGCTTTCTATAAGGTTATTCTCATCTCATGACTCGGGTTACAAATTTGATAAGTTAATCTGAGTTGACTAAAATTGATTTTTAATGTTTTTTTAATTAATTTTTTAATTTCAATTACATCTTTGAATATTAGATTTATTGGGTATTGATATTTATAATTTGTTTTAATTTACTTTCTATTGGGTTATCTCAATTCCATGACTTGGACATGTTAACTTAAATTGATTCGGGTTATTTTTTATTTTTTTTAATTATTTTTTTTTATTTTTATCCATTAATATTTTATTTATTGATAATTAAATTTTATAATTTATTTTAATTTATTTTTTATAAAATTATTATGATTTATAATCTGACATGTGTATTGATTAGTTAACCTAAACTGATGCCTTCGTTGGTAGTAAATTTAAATAAATAAATAAATCCATCCCTTGAATCTCTCTCTCCCTCTCAACAAGAAAAACAAGAGCAAAAGAAGGATCAAATTCAATAAAGTGAAAAATAAGAAGACACGCACCCCTGAGGCTGAGCTCACTCGCAGTCTATAATAATAAATTCTCGATCTGAAAACAAAAAAACTACTAGTTCTAGGGCTTTACAGCAATGGCGATGGCAGCTGCTTTTAGACGCGAAGGAAGGAGATTTGTCTCCCCTCAATCAATCACCGCCGTTCGATCCTCCCTTATCCCCGAGTATGAATCAATCAGACCTATCTCGTCTTCATTATTTGACTTTCTTTCAGTTCTCTAATCCCTCCCTCCCTCTGTGTTTGCTCTCTGTTTGGCTGATTGCAAAATGGGAGACTAATTTATTTATTTAAGAAAGAAAGAAAAGAAAAAAAATTGTTCGATAGAATATCACGGTGTCGTATTCTCTTCTACTTGATTCTTAGTAAACCTGAGAAAGATGAATTTGTTTTTTTTTTTTGGGTATTCTTTTTCATGTTAAAATAATGTTATGGAAAGGAAGTGGCTTTTGCAGTTTTAATTAAATTGGTGTTGTTATTGACCTTGACTATAAAAATGAGTTTCTTAGTTATCGTATACATATGAAAGATGAAGTTGGTCCTCATCGTTTCTTCTAATGGGTTTGTGTTATTACGACCAGCCAAGTAGCCACTTGTTTGTGATTCCAGTGCAGTTCATGAATACCCAATTTGATTCCATTGAGATTCCTGGCTGCCGTAGAGCCTTGTTTGTTAAAAATGATTACTTGCTCTCATCTTGTAAAAGTTGTTGTTTAGCTCTTCAATTAGTTATGTAGCTGAATAACAGCATTCAATTTCAGTCACAGAATTGCCCGTTCCCTGATTGAATATGGTGAATCCATAAATTTTAAATATGGTGGAAATATGGGGATTGCTCTTTGATCTTTTGAATCCACAAACTTTTTATTTAAAAAAATGCAGGTTCTTAGGAACAATGAAAGAACATAACTAAACTTGAATCTATTTATTTATTTATCCTGCAATGATTCCCTCTTTCCTGATTGCTTATTTTAGATGCTTTTAGAAAGTTCTTATACTTTTCATATTGGAATAAGAATAATTTTCTCTGGATTCACAGGGACCATGCCCCTCTTGGAGTACGTTCCATTTCAACTCAAGTTGGTAAGGATGTAGCCATTTGATATATGATGCCTCTCCTAAGATTTTCTTTCTTGCTACATCTTGCGATATTAAGTCACTGAAACCAGAAACTGTGGGCGATTCATTGTGATGTATTTTATGCAGTTAGAAATCGGATGAAAAGTGTCAAGAATATTCAGAAAATCACGAAGGCAATGAAGATGGTTGCAGCCTCAAAGCTGCGATTAATTCAAACTAGAGCCGAAAATTCTCGTGGCCTGTGGCAGCCATTTACTGCACTTCTTGGAGATTCTCCCAGTATGTTCATTGAGAAGTTTATATCTATCCACTGTTTTGTTAACTGACATCTACTTTCTATTTATCTGTTCCAAATATATTCAACTTTCTGATTAAAAATGTAAGGGTCGTGTTTTTCTGGTCTTATAAAAACAACTATACATTGGTTGCATTGGTTCATGTTGTGCTGAGGACATGTTATAACAATGTTTTTCTGGTTTATTTTGGTCATTCTGCTGCAACTCTCACAAAAGTCTGGTTCAGAATGCTGCAATGCTTTCGTACAGTGGTTGATTACCATTTTGTACTCACAAGGATACATGGTTTAAATGTTTTTAATTATTATCTGGGTGTTGTTTGGATGCATTTATTATTAATATGGTCTATTGTTCATTGATGGAATGGAAATTTGTTTTGAGCAAACCCTTAACTACTTCAAATAATAGAGCCTTGATCTTTCTGTTTACTGAAGTCAGAAGCTTATATAATTCATGGTGGTAGAATGTGAGAGCAAGGTATTGCAGGAAAAAAGCTTGGTTCAAAGTTGAGAAAATGTAAGCTCCAGAAAAATTGCAGATCTATTTCTTTATTTTATTTTGAATAAGAATCTAAGAGATGTGAGAAATTACCTTTGCAACATTTCAAAATCCAGGACTCTATTAACCTCATGAATGAAAAAAATGGTGGGGGAATCCATTTCAAATGCTTGATTAGAATACTGATTCTGAAAACGTTAATTCTAGCAAACATGAGGTTTATGGACTTCTAAATTCTCTCTTGCTATTGTACTAGATCCTTCTCTACACTGTTTCTTTCTATCTCTGGAATACTTCTTATTTTAGGCCTTTTTTTGGCTGTTATTTTGCTTGCTAGGTGTTGATGTAAAGAAGAATGTGATTGTCACTGTATCTTCGGACAAAGGTCTGTGTGGCGGAATTAACTCTACAGCAGTCAAGATCAGCAGGGCCTTTAACAAGTTGACCTTAGGTAGTTTTTTTTGCTTCTTGCAACTGAACTTTTTTGGGTTTTTGGCTTCGGGCTTGGGTGTTTTGAAATCTCAAGTATTTTTTTATACTGCCATAGGTCCTGAGAAAGAAACAAAATATGTCATATTGGGAGAAAAGGCAAAGGCTCAGTTGATACGTGATTCAAAGAAGAACATTGCAATATGCATGACAGAGTTGCAGAGGAATCCTCTGAATTATACCCAGGTTAGAAGGTCATCTTTCCTGAACTAACATATCTAAGTAAAAAACCTCTTTCTGTCTCCTTACATGCACATGCACTGACTTTTCTAGAGTTTTAAATCCTGAGTTGGTTTAATGAAGGAGGAAAACAAAAATCATTGCTTATGCCCAATTTGTCATGGGTTGAGCTCCTGTCTTCTTTATGGATCACTCTTTACTGTTTACTGTTAAATGGACCTGTTAGTAAAGTCTCTTGTTGCACTGATTGCTGTTATGATTCTCCTTTGATGGGTTCTTTTATGCTTTTGTCGAAAGCCATTGCACTTATTTATTTATTTATTTTTGTTTGGAAGGTGAGGGGAAAATAAAGGGAATGAAAAGTGAGATAAAAGGTTTCCCTTGGGCCCTCAAAAGCAAACCTCTCCAATTTGAAGAGAATTGTGTGTGGTTTGAGGGGCTGGGGTTGAATCAAATATAACATTACCAACTTCATCCTTGATTTAATTTAAAATCTTAAGGTATGAAAAATGTTAAAGACATTGAAGTAATTTTACTACCAACATTTTCTCCTCCTTTTCATTTTATTTTACCCAGAGAAGGAAAAAACAACTTTCCCTCCATTTTTGTCGTATTTTCTTCCCTTAAAAGGTAAAAAGAAATATCTTGTTTTCTTTTATCAAATTTGTTTTGCTAAATTTCCTTCCTCTCCCAAACAAAGTGTAATCTTACAGTTATATACAGTTACTAGTCTTGCAGAGTAATGTTAAATATAAAATTTCTCTCACAATTCCTTTTGAAATTTTTGTATCTCAGGTCTCTGTTCTTGCAGATGACGTCTTAAAGAATGTGGAATATGATGCTTTGAGAATTGTCTTCAACAAGTTCCAGTCAGTGGTCTCATTTCTACCAACTATGGCAACTGTATTATCACCTGAGGTGATTCAGAGTGTACCTGCTATAATATGTATGCATTTTGGATTTTTTTCAAGGATTGTGGTGTATGATTGAATTTTTTATTTAGGTTGTGGAGAGAGAGGCTGAATCTGGTGGGAGGCTTGGTGATCTTGATTCCTATGAGATTGAAGGTGGTGAAACAAAGGGTGAAATACTTCAGAATCTTGCCGAGTTCCAATTTTCTTGTGTAAGTGCTGCCTAAATCATTTCTTTTCTGAACAGTTTCTGGGAGTGAGTCCATTTCTCAAAGCATGTATGAACAACAAACCTAGACTAGAAACATAAAGAGCAGGAGTTCAACCCTGATTATACCATTTTGGGCTCTAATAAGAACTGATTCTAGTTTGTAAGTGTTAGTGTAGTGATACAAATTTAGTTGATCAGTTGAGCAGTGGTTTATTCAACCTCACATCTAATTCAATTTTCTTTTTCTTTTTTTTTGATGCCTGTACATTTTGAGAATCCACTACAGTATGTTGTTTTAGTTTGATGCCTGTTTCTTACACAGAATCTTATGATGTTTCTAGGATTTATCTAGTAAATTTTCAAATTTCTTCAGGTTCTGTTCAATGCGGTAATGGAGAGCGCTTGCAGTGAGCAAGGTGCTAGAATGTCTGCCATGGATAGCTCAAGCAGAAATGCTGGAGATATGCTTGATCGGCTGACACTGACTTATAACAGGTCCCCCCCCCCCCTTCTCTCTCTCTCTCTGCATGCACACACATTCCAGGAATCTTACTTTGCCCTGAAAGTTTAGTGAGGGAGTAGTGAATGGAAAATAGATATATTGGTTTGGTACTTTTCTCCCTCAAGGAAACATACCCGGAATAATTTTATCTCTTTCTCTTACCACTTACAGCATTCTAACAATTCTCACCAATTCATCAATACACCGAGCATGTCTCTCCCCCCCCCCCCCCCCCCCCCCCCAAAAAAAAAAAAAAAAAAAAAGGAAAGGTTAAAAGTTAACAATTACTCTTGTGAACAATCCACCTCAACTTGTAGCATTGTACCAAACACATCGTACTTGGGAAAAATGGTGAAATCTCTTTGTTTGCTTTGACAAAACTGAGTTGATTGGTTTAAAATATTGTTTCGGTTCCACATCATACACGGAGTTGTTGGGATTTTGTTTTTCTTCTTCTACATATGATGGTTTGGAGCTAAGCAAATTTGTATTGTTCTTGAATCTGTCCTCTCACAACTAATTTGTGTAATTGTTTGATATTTTTGTATCAGAACTCGTCAAGCATCTATCACAACAGAGTTGACTGAGATTATATCTGGAGCAGCTGCGCTGGAGGGTTAAAATTGAAGATATCATACCTTGGGTTTTTCAGATAGTGATGAATAAGATAAATAGCAAAGGCTTGGAGCTTCAAGAGCTAGCTTTTGAGATTTTTGTTGAGCGACTATAATAATCCCCCGGCATTGTTTTCTGTTTCTGGGAATTAAAAATTAAGTTATACGGTGGTTATGGTTTACTTTTATCTTTGGTTTCATTTATTTTTCAGCCCTTTTTCTTTGTGGTTCTGGCTTGAACACCTGAGAACTGTTGTAATAAATTGTAGTGTAATCTTGTCTTTGACACTGGTTGATTGCTCTACAATGCGAATGAATAGAGAGATTTAGCTAACAGAACATTGTTTGCTTATTGAAAACTTGGACGCATGGCTACTGTAATGATAAGATTAATCGTCCATTAAAGAGAGGTTTTTAATATTTAATTTTTGGTTTAAATTCCCACGAACAAGTTAAACATGATGATGCATTTTGGTCTGAGTTGAATTCGATGTATTTGGTAATTGCAGGAATATTATGAGTGTTGTAGGATGCGTCATACCTTGATTTCAACAGATTATATGAACGCAGCAAACAGTGGCTCTCCATTTCTAGTTTCTAGAGATTTTTGTCTTTTTTTTTTTTTTAGCTTTTTGGGATTGTGTTTTTGAAAAAAATTAATTTTTTTTAGTTTTAAAATATTATTTTTATATTTTTGAATTGTTTTGACATATTATGTTAAAAATGATTTTTTTAAAAAATATTTTTTAGTGAAATCATTTTAAAAAACAATATTTATAACTTCCAATCAAAAGACTAGCTAGAAAAAAAATACAAATAATGTTGAGATAATGGAGGACAAATATTATATATTTTCATGTATTTTATATTTTGAAATTATAAAAATTTATTTTAAAATTATTAAAAAAATAAATTTATTTTATATATTCCAAACATGTTCAGTCTTTTATATATTTATTTCTTGTATTTAGAAACACTAATTAAATAAAACTGAAACATTGCATTCGTTCTCTTTAATTTCTTATATGTTCGTAAGTGTTTTTGCAAGATTTTGAATGAATTTTATTTATAAGGCTATTATCTTCAAAAATAACTAGACAACAATCCATTTCAAATAAAAATGAAGTGCATAAAAATAAGCCTAGCTCCAATAAATCAAGTTATTTGAACCTTTTTTTAAAAAAACAATATTTTTTTTGACATTAAAGTCTCAAATCAATATTCTTTAGAACCATAGTTATTAACTAGTATGGTTGTCCACGTGTTGCTTAGAGAATTTTTTGTCAGTGTTATTAAATCTAGTCTAATTTAACGGGTTAACTGATGACTTGCTGACCCAGGCCCACTTAACTAGTATAGCTGTCCACACAATACTTAGAGAACTTTTTGATAGTGTTATTAAACTCGATCCGGCTTAATAAGTCAGCCTGGTGACTTGCTGACCTGAGCTTGGAATCGGATCGGGTTTCAAATTATATTGGATTGGAGTTGACTTGATCGACTCGACAGATTTACACACAACTCAGTCAAACTCGTCAAAATCCAACTAGACTTCTTTAAAAAAATTTAAAACAAAGTTGTTTTAATGTTTTTTCTTTTTATATTTAAATAATGATATTTTGAATTAGTCCAGGTTAACCCGCCTGACCTTACATCAATGTCATGGGCTTGATCAAATTTAATAACTTTACCTTTTGAAATTTATTTTTTCTTTAATTATATGATGATGAAAATAGACTTTAGCAGTAAAGATGACAAATAAAAAAAGAAGAAATATATTTTCTCCATCAAAATTATCTTTTCTAATTCATGAAATTTTTTTTTTATTTTGAAAAAAAGATTTTTTATTAGCAACATAGTTCATTGAATAAAAAGCAATAGCAATTAGAAAAAAAATATTCACAAAAATTATAATGATTTGAACTAAAAAAAGAAAAATGCATATTTTTAATCAAAAACCTAATTTTCTTATTCATGCTTTTTTTTGGCGAAAACATGTTTTTTTTTTTAATGAGAAGCTTTGTTTTTTAAGTAAAAACTTATTATGATTCTGAAAGCAAAGTCTCAATTAAAAAATAAAAAATCATGAAACATTAAATTTTACGCACCTATATAAAAAAATAAGAATAATAAATTTGAGAAAATTATGTAAAAAATTTACAATAATTTTTTTCTTAAAATATATATTTTTGTCTTATTCAAAATTAAAGAGCAATTTATTTTTAAAATTATACATATCATGCTAACACATAATTATTCACAAAACAATTGATAATATCATCATAAAAAAACCATAATTTTCTTAAAAATAATAACATAAAATTTTGGGCATCGTAATGATTTAGGTGGAGAGTTAGGTGCCATTAAGTTAAACACCTGTTTTTCAAAGAAAAGAATGATTCAGAAACATATCTAAAGTAGAAAAAAAAAGTTGATTAGATTTTTTATTATCATCACTACACAAAAGATAAAAAGGTAAAAATTGTTGTCCTTGAGTTTATAGATTATACACTAATATGATGGGATCAACTTGTTTTAATCTAGAGAAGGAATGGTGAAAGACCTGTAAAATCATAGGATGATATGAAAGCCATTATGAGAAAACAATTTGTTCCTAACTTTTATTATAGAGAGATCTTTTAGAAATTGCAAAGTTTACACTAGAGGAAAAAAGAGTGAAAGATTACCATAAAGAGATGGAGTTGCAATGATCAGAGCTAATGTGGTTGAAGATAGACAAGCTACTATGACTAGGTTTCTTAATAGGTTGAATAGAAAAATAACCAATGTTGTTGAGTTACAACATTATGTGGAGCTAGAGGGCATGGTTCACATGGCTACAAAGGCGAAGGAACAAATTAGAAGGAATGGGCAAGTTAATTCAGTATTCAATTCAGGTTCTTTATCATCTTGGAAGCTGAATCTTAGGAGAGAGGGTACCGCCCAACCGAAACCTTTTGTTCCTCCCAATGCTGAACCACTTAAAGCTAAAGGTGAAGTCTTCACAAGTTTCAAAGGTAAATCTGAAACTCAATCTAAATGTACTTGTGATGTTAAATGTTTCAAGTGTCATGGGCATGACTATTATGCTTTAGAGTGTCCAAACAAGAGAATAATAGGGATGTTGAATCTAAAAGTGATAGATCTAATAGTAAAGACAACCATCATTGGTAGATTGTTATGAGGATGAATTGATATTACCCGTTGAGGAGACTTTGGTTATAAGGTGTTCACTTCAAGTTCAGAATAAGAAAGATGGAAGCGATCAGTAAATGAAGAATATTTTTCATACACGATGCTATATACAAAACAAGGTATATAATTTGATTATAAATAGTGAAAGTTGTGCAAATATAGTTAGTAAACTGAACTTGTGTATTATTAAGCATGTTAGACCTTATAGATTGCAATGGCTGAATGATAGTGACAAAGTGAAAGTTATTAAGCAGGTTATGGTTTTGTTTTCTATTGGAAAATATTTTGATAAAGTTTTATGTGATATAGTATCAATACAAGCAAGTCATTATTGGAGAGACCATGATAATATGACATTAAAGCAATATATATTATGGGGTTAGGAATATGTATACTATTGTAAAAGATGGTAAAACCATCACTATTGTACCTCCTACACTCAAACAAGTGTATGAAGATCAGTTAAAGATAAAAAGTGAGCATAAGGCTATGAAGAGAGAATTAAAGTGAGGAGCAAGTGTAAATAAGATAATTAGGTTTAACCAACACCTAAAACACCTCAACAACCAATTTAACCACCCAAGCAAACACATATAAACATTCAGTACACTCCTAAAACCCATCAGACCATTTGGCCACTTCCAAAGGAAACCTAAATCTGGCTAATAGTAGAGGTAAGATAAAAGGAGTGACGAAAGTAAGCATGTATAATGATAAATTTATGGAAAAACCAAAGAAACAACCCATTTTTTTATGTTAGGAATGGTGAAATCAAATATGTGTTTTTCACTAACAAGCCAATGATTTTACCTGTGTATAAAAAAGCTTACTTTAATACTAACAAAATTGATCATGGTGTTCCTAGTATGGCTATTATTTATTACAGGAGTTTGATGATGTGCTCCCTGAAGATATCTTTATCAGATTACCACCATTAAGGGGGCATAAAACATTAGATTGATTTTGTACCCAGAGCTTCATTTCCTAACCGACCAGCTTATAGAAGCAATCCCGAGGAGATGAAAGAGCTTCAAAGATAAGTTGATGAGTTGATGATGAGGGGATACATTCGTGAGAGTATGGGCTGTTATGTTGTGCTAGTGCTACTTTTGCCTAAAAAGAATGAAACATGACAGATGTGTGTTGATTGTAGAGTCATCAACAACATAATGGTAAAGTATATACATCTCATTTCTAGACTTGAGGACATGCTAGATAAGTTACATGGATCATATATCTTCTTCAAAATTAACTTGAAAAGTGGGTACCATTAAATTAGGATGAAAGAATGTAATGAATGGGAAATTTCATTTAAAACTAAACATGATTTATATGAATGATTAATTATGTTGTTTGGAAATGCACCTAGTATGTTTATGTGTTTAATGAATCATGTATTGCGTGCATTCATGGGTAAGTTTGTTGTATCATTTGCGCAATGTACTTAGTGTGTTGTGTAGTGAGAAGTTGTATGCTAATCTTAAAAAGTATACATTTTTCATGGAGAAAATTATGTTTCTTGGCTATGTTATAACTACACATGGAATCGAGATGGATGAGGAGAAGGTCAAGGTCATTCGGGATTAGCCTACATCTAAATTGGTAAGTGAGATAAGGGGTTCTCATGGGTTAACTAGCTTTTATTGATGTTTTATTAAGGATTTCAGTACATTAGCTGCATCATTGAATAAAATTATGAAAAAGTCAGTCGGGTTTAAATGGGGTGATAACCAAGAATTGGTATTTAACTTGTTAAAAGAAAAATTATATTATACACCTGTTTTAACTTTGCCTACCTTTTTTAAAAGTACTTGAAATTAAATGTGATGCATCTAGAATAGGAATAGAAGTTGTGTTAATACATGATCAAAAACCTATTATGTATTTTAGTGAGAGTTTATGTGGCATTACCTTGAACTATCCCACTTATGATAAAGAACTGTATGCTTTGCTAAGAACAATTGAAACATGACAACATTACTTATGGCAAAAGGAGTCGTAATCCATTCAGATCATAAGTCCTTGAAATAATTGAAAGGACAAGGTAAGTTGAATAGGAGACATGTAAAATGGGATGAATTCATAGAGATTTTCCCATACGTAATCAATTATAAGTAAGGCAAAGAAAACATAGTGGCTGGTGCACTTTCATGTAGGTATGTTTTTCTAAACCCTATGAATACTATATTGCTAGGCTTTGAATATGTGAAGGAATTGTATGCTAATGATTCTTATTTTGCCGAGAAATATAATGCATATGGACATTTGACTTTCGGTAAGTTTTATTTGATGGATGGTTACTTGTTCAAAATGAATAAATTGTGTGTTCCTGCTAGTTCTTCGCGTTAATTGCTTGTGTGTGAAGCATATGAGGGTGGATTAATAGGTCATTTTAGGGTTGCAAAAACTTTAGATGTATTACTTGAGCATTTCTATTGGCTAAAGATGGAAAGAGGTGTGCAACGAATATGTGAACAATGCATTGCATGTAGAAAAGAAAAATATAAAGTATAAGCACATGGACTGTATACACCATTGCCTATACCTATTATACCTTGATAATTTTTGTATTAGTTTTGGCCAACCTTGTTTATTCCAGTTTCTATATGTTTTAAGGATTTCCTATTATGTATGGGAACAATATTTATTTCCTTGTCAAGTGAGGAGAAAACCCTAAAGAAAACAAAGGAATTCAAACTGATTTGGGAAACATAAATGGCAACAAGGTTTCCTAGTGTGCAAGGAGAATAGTCCAGCAACTTTGATTATGTTTCCTAGTATTAGAAGGAAATTAAGGACAACAACTAGTTTCCTTTCAAAAGAAGAATAAATACAAGGCTCAATTAAAAACCTCTTCTATCTAGGAAACTACTTGGGCGACAACTTTTCTTTTAGTTTTAAGGATTATTGAGCAACATTTGAGGCTATAAATAAGCCTTTTATCATACCTGCAATTTTTTTTCTTTTTCTCTTCTCACGGCAACATAGGAATCAAACTTATGAACTTTCAGCTACATCTCAAGGTTTGTTTGGATTTAAGTAATACTTTTTTTTTTTCCGGCTAAGATCCAACATAATTTTACCCTTATTTATGATACACATTATCTGTACCAACTATTAGTAGTAACATAACACTTTAACATATTCATTCTTACATTTAAATGATAAGTTATTCAGATAACTCTAGTATTCAACATAAAGCACAATCCTTAATCTTTTGGCCAACCCCTTTTATAAGGCATAGTTCATAATGATGTTTCTTACGCTAACACCAATAAAAGCCTCAACATAAAGGCCTTCACTTTGAAACTCTTTTTAATCACCCTTTAGGGGCCTGATAACATAATTAGCAAGTAATCCTTATCCATATACAACCATGCAGAAGATGTATACCTAACATCTTTCTGGTCTCCGCTCATATAGCTGGCTATTATTCAACAACTACCCCTACACATGTGGCCGGTACAAGAAAATTAAAATCAAGCCCCCATTCCTTATGGCCGATTTGAAATAACCATTTAGAGTCTCATTCTTATGGCCGACTTCTATATGTAATATACACATCCAATATGTCTTTCTAGGAACCTTAATCCTAGCCCTGCTCATATGGATGGCTTCATTGAGTATAACCCATGCATACTTGTATATTTAATTTCTATGTACAAGCTAAGCCCCTTCTTGGGATTAGCTTCCATACAACATTTCATTCAATATGATCATTATCAGATATCAATCCCAAACCCATTCAAGTGGTTGGTTACAATACCACAATTCAATTCTTAAGATACATATCACAATAAGATTTCATCGGTCTTTTATCAATGCATTACCATACAACATGTAACTCATCATCAATGTACTACTTAAAGAATTAAGACTTATAAATAATTAAAAAGGATGAGCTGACGAGCACTTACCTGTTCTTCTTACTGGTCATATCTCACTTGCCTAAGGTCCCGTAGTCAATACGTCTCTTGCATCACCTAAAGTCTTACATTAAATTCACTCTTTTAAATATCAAGAATGTATTCTTAATATTCTTTTCATAATTTAAGTATTTTTTACTCATGAATACACGTACCCTTTCATTATCACTCATTAAACTTAAGATTTCCAACTCTTAACGTTTCAATATAAGCAATATTATCATGTAAGCTTATTTCATGCATACACATATATTATGTTTTTCTTTTCCATATGATAATCACTTAATTTCCTTAAACAACCAAAATAATCTAAAGTAAACCAAGAAAAGAACAAAACACAAAATCAGGCTACATCAAAACAGTAGCCAAAATGGTCTAATAGTTTTGAGAAATGGTCCAACCTTTTCTTAAATCTGTCTAGCTATTTCTCAAAACAACTAGTTCGTTTCTACTACTGGAAAATTTCCCTATTCTCTTTTTCTCTAGCTAGAATCTTCACCCTTGCAACGAATTTGAGTTTTACCCTTAAGATCAATCCATATATCATATAAGTTATATACATAACACACCAAAAGATGATTTCTTTAAAAATACACACTTAAATAATACAAATTCTAACATTCAAGAATTCAAGAAACTTATCATTCCTTCTAGTTTTTCAGGCATACACTAATTTTATCACATTTTGGATGTTTATACCACCATAACCATAGATAAATTCAAGCAAAGATTACACCTAAGAATTTTCCCTAATTGGTTGAACCCAATTAGGGTTTCTACCTTGTATTTCTCTTTAATTTGTTGTTTTATTCTCCTAACTACTTCTTATTATAACATTATTTTAGGAAATCTTTACTAAATACAACAATTTCCCCCTAATTTACATGAACCTTAATTTTACAGAAAATTTAGGGCTTTTCTCTTCCTTTTCATAATTAAGAAAAATAGAAGAATAGAGATATTAAAGCACCTTACCAAGTAATTTTGAAATTAATAGATTATTTTTTGAATTATTTCTTGATTGATTTCTTCTCTTCCCCAATTCTTCCTGTATTTCTTTAATTTCCTTGAATTCCCATTTCTTTTTCTTAAACTCTTGCTTAAGTAATGTCTCTTCTTGTTAAACTCTCTATATGTTCTCTCAATTATTTGTTTTAATGTGCTCTCTCTCTCTTTCTCTAGATTAGAAGTTACATAAAAGTTCCCCTCCCCTTCATTCTTCTATTTAGAGTGACGGTTCCTCTCTTCTCCCTAAAAAAGGTCATTACTTCCATTTTTTTTATTAACCCTTTCCTTAAATTCATTGTACTCCCCATTCTAATTGCATCTCTCACTTTCAACCTTAATCCCCTTTTTCCTTAACAATTCCGGTCTTTTTTTTTAAAAAAGAAAATTTTAAACCCTCCAAAGTAAACATTATTTATATTGTAATATTATAATAAAAACCTAGGGTTTTACAAGTTGATTTTTAATGTAATTGAAAAATAAAACAATATTGCAATTTGTTTTTTGGAAAAGATAAGATGTATTAAAAAGAAAGAATATACAATAGTCTAGGGGCTTACCCTAGGGGGAAACAAAGCAGGGGAAGAAAAGAGGAAAATAAACGAAAAGAAGAGAAGGAGAGTAAAAGTAGCACCATGTCTAGGATTAGTAACAAGCCTTATCCAGACAATAAGGCAACCTAAACAAGAAGCAAAGCTAAAAAAGCTAGTAGAGAAGACTTTGAAGACCGACTCTTAGTTCTCTGGAAAATTTCATATCTCTTGGATGGTGTCTAGAATTGGGCACTTATTGTCCATATTAATCAAGTGAGATCAAATGAGTTGGATAATGTCTGCACATACTTCCTGAGATGGGTGATAGATGGAGCTAAATATATGATTGTTTCTTTTAAACCAGAGGAAATAGACAACGGTGGATAAGATAAGCCTTGCTAGAAGGTGTGTTATATCCCTCTGTTTCTTATATCTCAAGGAAGCCCATTGAAGAAGCTGATTCCACTTCATGCAGGGCTATTAGATGTGGGAATGACTTATGATGTACTCCCAAATTAAGCCTATATAGGAGCATTGAAAGAAGAGGTGATCATGAGTTTCATTTGCGATAATGAAACATCATTTTCTTTCTGTCTTTGTATAATATTTTTTTTAAAAAAAGTATAAAGAAGAAAAAGAAAACAATATAAACAAAGAATATAACATACTGCAAATAAGAATTAAAAGAATGACCTAAATATGTTAAGTGTAGAAGCTGGTTCCATTTCATGCTGGAATGACTTGTGATGTACTCCCAAATTAAGCCTATGTAAGAGCATTGGAAGAAGAGGTGATCATGAGTTTCATTTGCGATAATGAAACATCATTTCCTTTCGGTCTTTGTATAATAATTTTAAAAAATAGTATAAAGAAGAAAAAGAAAATAATATAAAAAAAGAATATAAAATAATGCAAATAAGAACTAAAAGAATGATGTAAATATGTTAAGTGTAGAGTGATAAATATTCTAAGTATAAAAAATAATAATTTTTTTTCCCAGAAATAAAGTGTAAAGATAAAAAAGGAAAAAATAAAAAATAAATTACAAAAGAATGAAGATAAGAAAAAAAATGGTGATAAATAAACCAAGTGTAAAGTGACAAATATGTCAAGTGTATAGATAAAAAAAGAAAAAAAATCTAATTTTTTTGCAAAAAAATAAAATTTTATATTTGTTGTAACAACCCCAATTTTTCACATTCAATTAGGTAATATTATGTAATTCTTGGTGAATTTGTTTTATTTTTCTTTTTATATAATTTCCTTCCAAAACCTTAATGGAGTTTCCTCTATATTTGTAACATTTCAAGTTATCGACTAAACCTATACACTTCAAAAATCCTTTTAATACTTAATCTAATCATTCTGGATCATTTTTCTATAACCATAACGCAAAACAAGTTTTCTCAAACATAATTAAGATTCTATTCCAAAACATATAGATACTCATCATATGTGGTTAATATTCATCACTAACATACTTCTCATACCCATAGGTGAAAGTAAGGATTACATTATATTCCTTTAATATATGCCTATTTATGTGTGTGTGTGTGTGTGTGTGTGAACATTCACACACACACACAGATATATATATATATAATTTTCTATCCGTATATGTCCACCTAAAATTATATGCCTAGTCTAGATTATAAAGTGCGACTTTTAATATACATTTGATAATTTATTCAAGTATGTAGCACTATCTGAATATAGGATTACATAACAAAAGGTATAAAAATGTAAGAAAATTTAAAAATGGTTTACGGTATGATTAGGACTTGCATTATATAAATGATAAGAATTTAAATAAGGTACTTTAGAATTATATGATAATAATAAGGTGCAATTTTCATGAATCGACAATGTATTATTTCACTAACTAACATCATCAAATCCTTCTTTAATATCGCAAATTCCACCAATAACACACAGTACAAGTATTCTCTATACACGAATTCTTTCTTCTCAAGCTAACTTAATTAAATTCTTTCCATACTTATTTATTTGATAATGATTTGTATGACAACTCAATTATTAACAACCCATTCATATTTTTCCTTTTTTTTTCATCTTGTATTATTTCCTTCATCGACAATTGCCTGAAAATCCAATAACATTCTCCAAATCTATAATCGCCAATCTTATGACGGCTATGTATTCATTATACTATGTCCTTAGGTACCCCTAATCGAGAACTAAGTGTTCAAAAATATATATCCTTAGTCATTTACATCGTGATGTCTAAGTATCACTTTCACAACATAACCTTAGTTACCGTCCCATGATCGCTAAGTACTCTTCTACAAGTTAACCTTAGTTACTGGCTCTATAGTCACTAAGTCTCAAAACATGTCCTTGGTCACCAGTGTCCCGATTACCAAGTATCATAACACAACCTTAGTTGCCAACACCGCGATAACCAAGTATCATTGTTCCTTACAAATTCCAGTATAACTATAATCAATTCCCATAACAACTTTTCAGTCTATATGAAACACAATTCCATAGTACTTTCCTATCACTTCCACAATCAATGCTTATTCTATATTAAACATGATTCCAAGGTAACAATCATCAATTTCTATTATCAAGTTTCTTTGTTTTTTGTTTTTTTTATTTCATGGTCAACACATATTTAGTTCATCTTCTATTTATATCTACTATCTCATTTTCAAACAATTCCAATTCATTGTAAACTTGAATCCATTATAATCTAAATTGTAGCAATAAAATGGACAATAATTTAAAAAGAAAAGGTGTGATAAACCTACCTGCACCTCCGACTAACCAAGTCCCTCTAACTATCCAAGTCCCTCCAACACAATCCTACTCTAGACACCTCTCTTGTTTTGGATTAAGAGGTATCATTATTATCATTCCATAATTTCATCTAAATGTGAATTCTCATATCATTGCAACCCCATTCACTTTAGGTCATTGCTATGAATTAATTTCCTTCAACTAATTTTTTCATTACATTTTCTAACTCAATTTATTACTCAAGAACACTGTTTAGTATTTTACTTACAAGTAAAGTTCTAGACCTTGGTTTTGGATGTTGCTTGACTTTTTTGAAAGCTAAGACACTAACCTAAAATTCTACTGAAGGGTAGGAAACTCAGTTTTGCCCTTAATGTACCCAAATTTACCTATTATCACAATTTATACACTCTATCCAGCAAGATTAATTTTGACATTCCTTTGGTTTTTAAGTCATATCTAGAGCTACATAGCTCCAAATTAATCAAGATCAATTTTATTTGAGAGAAAACATCCATACCTACAAACATTGTAGAGATACCACCTTCAAATTATATCTTTTTAAGGCATAATTTAAACAATCATAGTAGCATTTAAATTCTGTCCAGATTTATGTTGGTTTAGACCTTTACTCAATATTTAGTTCATATTTGGAGTTATACAACTCTAATTTAAGCAATATCAGTCTCATTGGAAAGCTAATATCCCTAATTATAACTTTAAGGAAGAAAAGTATCTTAAATATTATCATTTTAAAGTTCTAAACTCATCTGAAAGTTAGGTAGCAGAACTATCCAATTTATGGATTTGACAACAAATTTTCTCAAGTTTCCTACTGCCTCTTAATTTTTTTTTTTGTCAACTAAAGTCTTGTTGTCATTATTATTATTGCGTTCCCCTCAAGCATGAATCCTAACTTTTATATGTGTATCGTTCCCAAAAATTTTTCAACAATTAAAAAATCTTATTCCAAATTTAACTATAATTATCTTTTTCATTTTTGTGAATTCCATTAAAACATTGTTAAGTCCCCCCCTCTCACATTATGAATCTGGCTAAATGGCCACATTTGTCTCCCTTTAGATTTTCTTGAAAATTTTGATTCTATTATATTTGTTTTTCATATGCATTACTACACAATTTCATACAATTTTCTCTAAATGCTTAACACTTGTTCTTACACCTCTCCTCCATACAACAACCATGTTACAATGTAATGATACTTATAAGTAAGGATCATTAGCAAAAAGTTTATTACATTACTACCCTATCATTTACATATCACTACTTTCATTTCAAAAGAAGATTTTGTTAATCAAATAATTCCCCTTTAAACCCCTCTCATGACCAACCCTAAAATGCCCCCTTTTATTTTTATTTTTTTATTTTTTTCAAGTTCTTTTATCTCAATTACTTCATCTTTTTTCTTCATATCATATACCTAACCTAAGTATTAATTCATATGTCTTAAAGATATGTTTACAACTAAGTTCCTTCTTATCCTTACCTTTAGTCATTCATCCTTTTATCCAAAGAACAAATAATACTTCGACTTAACTAAACTTTATTTTTGTTTAACCACCACATACTCTTTATAAGGTTGTTAAACACTTAACGTAACTCCTTTCCAACCAATTTTCTCTCTTTATTGCTTGTCTAAGGTTGACCGGCCTTACAATCATGGGTATCTTCATGATTTATTTCCATTTTCTTCTTCGTACTTCCTTTAGCTTGGTGTCCTCTTATGGTTAACTTAACATGTGTGCTCAATAATTATTTATTTCCATCATTCATACAAACCCTAAGGTCACAATAATAAGGGCTTTTTTTACCTCCTCCATCTATTTCTAATAAGAACACAAATGAAATAATGGAAGTCCTCTTGCCAACAAGGTTAAGCTAAAGTTATGGATTTCTATACAACCATTTCTTTTTCTTCTTCTAAAAATTTATGGTTTCTCTTTCACTTTCAAACCATCACTTTATATCTCTCTACTCTCACATGTTTAGCTCTCTTCTCACTTGCACGCTACTACAGTAAAAAAATGAAGAAGTTTACAAAACTACCATTTCTACAACAATGGAATGATTACAATTACATTAGGGTGATATGTAAACGCATATATCATATAATGAGATAAACATGTTATGTGGCTTCTTTAAGCCATAACAAATGTATAGCTAAAAGCAATAGTGGCAAATAATAAATATAAGCAATGACTTAGTGACAAAAAAGAAAGGCGATGTCCAAAGAAAAAAACACAGGCGCAAACTCTTTAGCGTCCTTAGTGTCTCAACCATTTACTCGAGATTATTGATGTAACATCCTATTATATCTAGATACAATTTTCACTTGATTTCCTTCATGATAATTGTAAAAACAATGTAATTGTTTTATATGTATAACAATTCATTCATTCAAATGATCATGTAGTTTTAATTATTAGTAGATCTACTAAAATCTCAATAGAGTTTTCTCTATATTTAGATCATACAAAGTTATAGACAATTTCAAAACATATAACAATTCAACATCATAATCTTGTCCAACCATCCTAGACTTCATTCCATATCCACACAAATGAAAGTCACAATATATGCATAATTAATTAATTTATAAAGAAAACAAACGCTTAAAATGGAATTATCACTAGAAAATCATCTAATAATCATAGTTTTAATACTCATCATAAAAGTAACATATAACAATTCAACATATAAAAATCTAGTGAAAGTTTATCGAAAGTATTACAACATCATAAGGATTAATATTGTTTACATGTCCAACATATACATTACAAAAAGTTTACTAATTACATATCCATTAATTTAACAAAAAGAGACCTAAATATCTATCATTCTGCATACGCCTGCAGAATACTTGAAATTGATTTATCACACATCATAAATATAACTATATCATTACTAGGAAGCTAGTTCTCATCTCATTAATACTAAATTAAAAACAAGGCACATTCAATGAAATTGTAATTTCTTGTCTTATTACTAAAGTATCGAGGTGATAAACATCTACTTGCTATCTATACTCTAGATGTACCTCCCTATTGCTGTACAGCTCATGCAGCCTCTCTTGTATCAACAGATATACCATATTATTTGTTTATTCAATGTTCATTCTGCATAATATAACTTAAGTTGATTTCTTTCAACTTAATTATCATTTACAATTTAACTTGTATTAAAATTTCATTTCAACTTCTCATTCAATCCATATTCTCAATTTAATTAACAAGAGAAAAATCTTATAATTCTCACACACACACACACACACACATGTATACTCTAGTATACCCAAGTTTCATTCTTAAATAGCCATAAATCATAATCAATGGATTTAATATATATTATCATCATAGCTTTCCAATAAACATAATCATTATTATAAAAGAAATGTAGTTTAGAGGTAGATGATCCTTTATTTTGAAGATTATAGCTAATGGTTGTCATTCTACTTGAAATCTAAGCAAACTTTTATAAATAAGAACTAAGCTCTACTACCAATTGTTGTTCTAGTATTAAGGCAACAATAACACCTAAGAGGTTATGAAATAAGTGTAGTAATAATAATAACAAATATTGCAATTAACTTAATTAAAAATAATTAACCAATAATATAATTAAAGTGCTAAAAATAAAGAGTATAGGGAGATAAATTGTAAACTCATTTTTAACGTGGTTCAGTAAGTTTACATCCACACCTTAAGTACCAAACTATATTTGAGTATTGTGCTTTTTTTTAATTAATCCAAGCTTAAGAGTACAATGTCCTTGATGAATCAACACTAAGCTCTTTTTCAACACTTGAAGAAAAACTCTTCTTCATAATTTCTAGTTTGTTTTTCACTTGAAATAGTCTTTGTGTCATATATGTTCAGAATCCTCTACAATGTTTGCAATTAAGAGAGTTATTTATAAGTTTTCAAAAGAAACTAGTTGTTTATAGCTATTAGAATGCCACTAACAGCTGAAACGATCGACTAATTCAGATTGGTCAACTCAATCAATCGACCGATTTTTACAAAATTCCTAGGTGTTTATCCCTAATGAAGAAGTGGTCGACCGGTTCATTTGGTATTACCAACGATCAACCGATCCCTGTAATACATGTATAGTGAACACTTAATTCTTGAACCTATATCAATCCTATTAATACATGTATAGTGAAGTGTGTGAGTGCATTTTAATTGTGTTATCAAGATAAGATAAAAAGATTTACATAAGCACTAAAATGAACACTTAATTCTGTGTCTTCACTTGTTTTGCATCTTGGACATCTTCATTGATTTCTTTATAAAATCTTTTATGCTTGTTGATATGATCTTCATATAGAACTATTTAAAACTTATTCTCATCCAAGCATATTATGAGTCCATTTTCCATTTAATTGTTATCATCAAAATATATAGGAATATGAATATGTGATCCAAAGGTCAACAGAATATGCAAGTCATATCATGAGACTAGAATAAGCCAATAAAAAGCAAACAAAAAAGAACTCGAAGTCTAAGTCCAATTCCAAACAAATCCAACAAAGAATGATGAAATTTAAAAGAAGGTCAATTAAAAAAAACACTAAGCAAGCCAACCTAACTTTGCAACCTTAATCATACGAATGAGATAACCCAATAGAAGAAAAATCAAGGAATAGAGAGAAAAAGAAAAAGAAAAAGAAAATGTCATCGGCACCAAACTGGAGGACCATTTGAAACACGCACCACCTCTTCATGGAGGGGACATTAAGACGATTCAAATGCCGTCATGGAAGAAGGTGTTTGGTGATCAAACGACCCTACACGTGTTGCCAAGTTTTTGTAATAATATATAATATGTATATATTCAAATACAAAAATGCCCCTAAGTCACCTTAATACTAACCAAAAAATCACGGTAAAAGGACCAAAACGCTCAAGGAAGAGAGTTTAATGGATTTATCTTTAAAGGCAATAAAGTAATTTGATTGTTTTGAAAAAATTGAAAAAAACAAAAGGCCTCATATTGTAAGTTAAGTTTTTTTATTTAAGGGGTAACTAAGTAATTTTACTATGAAAAAAATAAAAAGACTAATATCCCCTGCATAATTTGAGAAAAACAATTGTATCATAGTGAAAATACTATTTCACCCCTTATACATAGGTCAAAGTTTTTTTGTTTAAGATCAATTTTGTAATTATACTATTATAATGAATAATATTTTGTATCTTGATGTACAATAATTTTTCTAAGAGCCTTAAGTTTTTGTTAATTAAAAGTAATCATGATTGTAATGTTTGCGGTAAAAAATTTCTCCATAACTATGTTACATGCAAATGATATAGTGTTATTATCATAGAAAAGAAAAGAATATTATCGAATGCATATAACATAAAACCTATATTTACCTATTATTTCGTAATTTTTTTTTATCATTTTATAATTTAATTAATAACTTTAAAATTGCGATGATTACATATGATTTTGATAAAAAGCAAATTACCACAAAAAAAGAAATTATACTAATTTTCCATAGAAGATTGTTTTTCAAATATTATAAATTAATAAGTAGTTGCACACCTTAATAATAACAACAATAACAATCTTTCTAAAATAGAAAAGAAACATAAAAATACCTCACGGTTGGAATACAAAACGAGATCCAATATACATTATGTTAAATGCAACATGTATTTTTATCGTGTGTTTAAGATATATGTGTGGTTTGTTTTTATTTATAGGACCCACACAAAATGAAACAAAAAGAAAGAAAAGACAAGAAAAACTTGCTTTTGGTGGTAGCTTTTTGTGCATTAAATGAGTTCTACATTAAAAAAAAAAAAAAGCAACTACACCTTTATCACAAACAACCTCTTGTAACTTGCAACCACTACCCAAATTTAAACTCAAAAGATAAAAAATGAAATAAAAAATGAAGCATTGCTTATTTTTGTGTTTGGAATTGTGTTGACTTGAAAAAAAATATCAAATTAATATTTTTTTAATGTTCTCTAGTAATTTAAATGGGCTAATATAAAAAAAATCTGGAAAAAAATATTTTAATGGATTTTCAAGTGAAAAAACACTTCTGAAAAGTACCTTATACCACAATACCAAACACACTTGAAACCAAAAGGAAAAGAAAAGAAAAAATAAAGAGAAAAAAGAGAGATATGTTTTCAGGTGCACCCACAATTTATTTTTACGCACAACAAACGACTCTCTTTTTTTTCTCTCTCACCCGATTAGATCAAACCTTTTTTTCCTTTTTGGTCTGCACCAAATAAAGAGTCTATTATATTAAATTTCAAAATCCAAATTAACTCACCATTATACCTTTCAAATTACAATATTTCCTTTGTTTTTTTATATTTATTTTTTGATCTAGATTCTTTTTTGTGATGGTGATTGGTTTGTGGATCATAGTTTAACTAGGTTGGTGGTTCACGTTATGCCATAGACTGGACCAAATTTTTAACATAAAAAAGATGTTAGCCAACAAAGTGTTTTTAAAAAAGCAAGAGAATTTTGAAAGTCGGGTCATTGACTTTATTTGATTCAATAAGCTTGAATAACTTAATATTATGATAAAAAAAAATGCAACAATAACAAATAAATTGAGCATAACTAATTTGGCCCTAGTCAATTTGGGTTAAACCACGATCCAACACATGAGATCGGAATAATCCCATAAAAGGATGGAATAAAAAAAATCAATTGTAAAAAATGATATATAAAAAAGATCTAAGTCAACTTGAGCTAACCTTTCAAACCGTAACCCAAGTCTTGAGGTTGGAACTATCCCATAAAAGGTAAACCTGAAAAAATCATAAAGCCAAAATTTTGATTAAGCAAATTCTAGTCAACTAAATGCCAAGGCATAAAATTGAAAAATAAAGTTTCAATAACAAAAGATTGGGACCTAATTTAACAACAATAAAATAAAATAAAATAAAATATTGAGAGATGCAATTAAAAAACAAGTTCAATTAAAAAAATAATTTTAAAAATAGCTATCAAAAGAATGAGGACCAAATTTGACAAATAAAAAAAATCAAAGGAGGATGAAATTAAAGGCAAATTTCAATTCTATGAATTATTTTAAATAAAATAAATAGTAACAAAAAGAACATGGACTAAATCTAAAAAACAAACAGATTGAAGAGTTGGTTAAAACATTTGCAGGGTTAGCATAAAATTCGAGAAGGAAAAAGAAAAGAAGGAAAAAAAAACATTAGTGCCAAACCGAAACTTTGCTGGTCACATGAGTCGATCAAAGTTAGAGGGGTCATCGTGAAGATTTAAACGCCGCTGCAGAAACTGATATCTATCCATCGTAAGACATCGCACACGTTGTCCAAAGAGACTCGATGTTGCCACGCGCACTCTCCTAAACAACATGCACCACCCACTTTTCAATTTTAAATAATATTTTATATATACTAAAATACCAAAGTGCTCTTGATCGAACTCAATAATAACAAAGAATAAACCATGATGAAAAGACAAAAAAACCCTTAAACTCAATTTAAAGATAATTTGAATTCAAGAGAAATATAGTCTTTTTACTATGCTAATAAAAGGGAAAAGTTGAAACAGCCCCAGCCCCTGTACGTCATTTGCTTTGCTTTTAAAGTATTTTCGTTATTTAATTGTGAAAAAAAAACAAAAAAAATCTTTATACTCCAGCTGCCCAAACCTTTTTTTTTTTGTTAAGAAGCATAAAATAATAATTTTAATGTTCCAATCCAGAGTGCTAATAAGTCTAGTGCTATAGTAAAACTTGCTACAGTATTTTCTCCATCCCTTTTAGTTTATTTTAACTATTGTTGTTGCTGCTAGTGATAATGATGATGATGATGATGATGCTAACTACCAACCTGTAACCAATGATCAAATTAACAAAACTCAAAACATTGTGGGTAAAACATTATGTAAAAAAACATTGTTCACGCTCTCATATTTTACTATGGATTCTCCATTCATTTTTACGGTATTTTCTCTACCCCTTTTAGTTTATTTTAACTATTGTTGTTGTTGCTAATAATAATAATGATGATGATGATGATGTTAACTACTAACTTGTAACCACCGACCAAATTAACAAAACTTTAAACGTTGTGGGAAAAATACTATGTAAAAAAACATTGTTTACGCTCTCATATTTTACTATGGATTCTCCATTCATTTTTTTTATCCTTAAACTTTGTTTTTGCTTGATTGCATCTTTTTTAGGCCAAATTAAAGGATAATTTATTTAAATTTGTTGATCAAAGATAAAATTAAAATGAGGATCAATGCGAAAAAAGGTGTTGAAAATGGGTAGTGGGTTCAAAGTTCTCGTGAAAGATTTAATTTCATCTTCTAACTTTCTAATTATGCCCATTCAATTCCTCAATCTTTTTGCAATTCAATTGGTACAAAAGTATATTCTTATTATTTTTTTAGTCTCTAGTTTGAGAGAGGAAAGAAATTATCTGATTTTAACGGTAGAGAGAGAATGGACTTTGGCACCAATTTTGCCCAAAAAATGATCGATCTTGGTGTCAAAGGGTTTGATGAGAAGAGTTTACTTAAGTGGTTTTTTACCTTAAAATTGCCTAAAAAACAAGATTTAAGAAGAGATTTTTATTTTACGTTTTTGTGTGGATTTTTAGGATGTTAAGGCCATTAATGGGTTTATTAAGGTGTTCACAATCTTCTTTAGGTGTTTTAAGTAAAAAAAGGGGTTGAAAAATGAGTTGTGTCAAAAAACTATGAACTTCAATTTTCCGGCCACTATAATGGCTAAAATCTAGGGAAATCAAACAACACATTGTCTATATTTTTTAAAAAACAATTTAGGATGGATAACATGTTATCTACTACATTAATATTTTTTAAAAAAATATAAGCTCACACGCATGTGACCTCTCTAAATGGACAAGGCTTGCAAGGCCCAATAACATCTGGCCTCTTGCTTTGTTTCTTCTTCCTAATTTTGTCTCTTTTTTCTTTAAATTGATGTGTTTTATGTGTTTTTTAATTAATTTTTTTATTTATATTTAAATTAAAACCTCTTCTTTCTGGATTTTTATTTTATTTATTTATCATTTTTTAAATAATGATTGTTTTTTTTAATTATTTTGTATGTATTTAATTTTTAAACAGATTATTCTAATTCATCTATTTTGTATGAAATTTATTTTTAAAAATAAAAAATATTTATTTTTGGATAGTTTTTCTAATAAATGCATCTTTGCGTGATTATTTTTTCGTGTTGATTTTATTCATTCAATTTAATATGTGTGTTCATTTATATCATCATTTGATTAAATAAAAAATTAAATTTAATAAACAGATTCATTAAACACAATCGGGTAAATGATTCATGTTATGATTTCAAATATCTTGATCTGTATCCTTCTTTTGATTTTTCTAGTTACATTTTTAGTTATCATTAATATTTTTTTTATTGATATATATATATATATATATATATATATATATATATATATATATATATATATATCCTAATTTTTTTTATCTTAAAATAATACATTTGAAAACCTGAATATTCAAATTTTTTTATTAGAAAAAAATCTGGTCGAAGCGCGTAGCCATTTATTGGTTAATCCTTTAGTATAGAAGGAAAGCTAAATCAAGGACACCCTTGGTATCAAAAGACCTAAAAATTATAATAAAAACTAAATGGTGTGAGAAAATTACTGTAGATCAAGAGACCTTTTATTATAGATTGTAATAGTAGTTTCACTCTTAATTTTTTATCTTTTCACGAGTGAATAAACGTTTCTTTGGTTTTCTTCCATAAAGATATTCAGGTTTTTTCAATTTTCAAGTACAGTCAAATAACGCTTTTAGCCTCAGAAAAGACAAAAAAGAAGTTTTGCCTTTAGAGGTATTTTGATATTTTTACATGGGTATTTTGTGTAATTAAAAGGATCATGGGGGTGTTTTAGTATTTTCATGATGTATTTGTTATTTTTAAATCGAAAAGTTGTGGGCGCGTGTTCCTCACGCCTCAGCGAGTGGGCGACATCCATACCATTAAGGAGGTGCGTATGACGTTTCTTGGTGGCCAAATCTGGCCATCTGCTATCTAACTGGATACGCAGTCGTGCCCTCTTGCATGGTGTGGCTTATATAGACAGATAATGGTTGGATTGCTGTCGGTGATCAATTGGTTGCGTTCTTTCTTTCTTTTCTCTCTCTTGATAACTAAAGTGCATAATTGTCCTCTTTGTTTGTTGTTTGTCAAATCAGACATGTTTGTAATTCTTACGTGCTTTGGGTCTGGCATGACTACCAAACCCAAGAAGCTTGAGCCTGACAACCATGCTAGACCCATACACCTGGGTTTGCCAGACCCGCACCTGGGTAAAAAAAGTTAAATTTTTTTAAAAGCATGATTGAATTGCAAACAAACACTATCTTATTCAAGCATGATTTTTCATTCATATGCAGTAGAACTTAACTGCAAACTCTTTTTTTTTATGTAGATTATTTTATAAATTTGTTATATTTGAAGAGGAAAGAATGGAAAAAGAATGTTGAGTTTTATTTCAAGTCTTCAAAAATAAACTTCCTTTTTTTGTGTACTTTATGGATGAAAATATTAATTTTATGTTTCTATCCAAGTGTTGGATAGTTTTTTAAAGGGTTTATGTTTTTTTAAATTGGAGATGTTGTTACATGATTTAATTGTTACAGTTTGTTACAAAGAGAGTTTATTCTACAAAAATTTGAAATATATGATCATAAAATAAAACTTTTGAACTTTTGAATTGATATATTATGTTGTAGGAAAAGAAAATACTATATATGTAAAAGACTTATTATCCTTTTGACTATCTTAATTTGTGTAATTTTGTAAATGATTTCTTCACTAAAATTAGAGATTAATACAAAAAAAAATTGAGGAAATTTCAGGGATGCGTGTGGTTAATGTTCCAAAAATAGAAGAAAGAAATATAGAAAAGATACAAATATATTTGGTTAAAAGACGAAGATAAAAATACAAAATAAATATGTTTTTAGAACAATTATAAGTGTATTCCTATATTTTTATAAAAGGTGCATGAGTCTGGCATGGCTGTCAAGCACAAGTGCATAGGTCATGTTAGAACCAAGCGTGGGGCTGACATGGTTACCAGACCCAAGCGTCTGGGTTTGGCAATCTATTTGTTGTTTTTCTTAACAATACATCAGAAGTTAACAAGGAATTATTAGTTAGATGTCCTAAGACCATTCAACACATTTGCATGAATATTTTGGTCTTCAACAAAACTATTATCTTTGTCTAGCTCACTAAAATTATATAAATTCTAGGCGCCAAACCCAAGCCACTTGGGTCCGGTAACCTTGCTAAGCCCAAGCAGCTTGGGCTAGCAACCCTGTACAAGTGTACGGTGGATCAAGACACAGTCCACTATAGATTCGCATAGTGAATTTCCCAAGCTCTGAAGGCTTGAGGTGAGGCTAATGTTGTCTTTTCACAAAAAAAAGTTAAATTATCATTTTGCTTTTTGGTTGAAAAATTGAGCCCTGGTTGTAAGGGTATTTCAATATTTTTCATATGTTCATTGGTCATTAAATATTCATGTCAGGCCCAAATTACTTGGGTGCCAGACCAAGTACCATAAAACTAACAAGAATGTCAGACCCAAGGCTTTTAGGCTGGCATGACTATTAGATCTAAGTCGTTTGGGTCGACTATTGGTTTCAGTATCAAGATGGTTGAGTTGTTTGTCAGACCCATAGTACTTAGATCTGGTAAAGAATTAAGTGAAGATTTAAAAATTAATTCGTTTTACCACTATTAAAATATATTTTTATACTTTTAATATTTTTTTAATATTAAAAAAATTATATTAACTTGTATAAAGTAATTGGTCATAAAACAAACAAGCAAATAAAAAAATAAATAGCCCGCCATCTTCAAAACCTAAAACCCTAAAGCTAAACCCAAGAAGAGAGAAGACAGAGAGACCGTAGCTGCGCGCAACTTTAATGGCGAGTAACAGCCCAACCTCGAGTGAAATGCAAGCTTCGTTAGCGGCGCACAATCATTTCTTTAGTGAGCTTTTCTGTCATTCCATTTCTGTATGTTTCTGTGTGTGATTTCAATTCGCGGCTTAGCTCTGGTCTAAACTTAGAAATTATATTTTTAACAATTAATTACATCTAAAACCGTTAGGGCGCTGTATTTAGCTGTTGAATATTGTTTAGGGCTTGAAGATAACAGAAGAAAGACTAGTACTTTTTTATATATATTTAAATCTGATGTTGTTGGTGAAGTATGGAGAGAGTTCTGTTGGGGAGCTATTGCTGGTGCTTTTGGGGAAGGAATGATGCATCCTGTGGACACCGTAAAGACGCGAATCCAAAGTCAAGCTATTCTTAGCGGAGGAATTCAGGCACGAATCATTATTTATTCTTGTGTTAATTACATTGATCTCACTCATTTTATTTTGTGTTCGCCAAACCTTCACCTCAAAATGTTTATTAGCATTGCTGGACCATCTCTTACAAATGTTTTAATACCAGCAGACCCCCAAGAGCTTGCTTCAGATGGTTCGAGCAGTTGCAGTTGCGGATGGAGCAAGAGGTATATAATAGTTGCGAATATTAAATACTAGCAGAGCCAAAAGAGCTTATCAAGTTGCTTTGAGCTGATCATCGTTTAGGCTTTTATAGAGGTATAACCCCGGGGGTTACTGGATCTCTTGCTACTGGAGCAACATATTTTGGTTTTATTGAGTCTGCTAAAAAGTGGATCGAGGAATCACATCCTAGCCTTGGGGGCCATTGGGCTCATTTCATTTTTGGAGCTGTTGGTAGGTTCTGCTGACTCCCTGGTTGTTTATGCATTGATTCACAGTTGCTCCATCTTATTGTCATGGGAAATTTCTACTTCTTTATGTGTGAAAATAAAAATCAGTGACATTTCAAAGTAGTGACTTAATTTGAAGACTGTAGAAGCTTTAGAACTTGAATCACTCATCGTTTTCTTTGTGTATCTACTGTATAAAAAACTTGATCTCTGAGCATCATTGACAATCATGCATATGGCTACTTGTTCCCGTGTGTTGTCCTTGGAGGTATGAAGTCTTTTTTTTGCTATAATCTGACTCATCAGCCATGTACTTCATAGAGAATTCTGATTTTCTGTCTTCTTGCTCCTATGCATTTCAGGAGATACACTTGGTTCGTTTGTATATGTTCCATGTGAAGTAATGAAACAACGCATGCAAGTACAAGGGTCAAGAACATCTTGGAATTCCAGCATTATTAAAGACAGCATCTCCAGGAAATCTGGTGAGCAAATTTATGGCTATTACACAGGGATGTTCCAGGCTGGAAGTTCAATACTGAAGGAGCAGGGGCCAAGAGGATTATATGCTGGGTAAACGTCAGAAATGCTTCTACTTTTTGGAAGGTCTTTTATTTTATTTTTGTGTGTGTTGTTTGATTTGGTATGTAGACTAACTTATCCTTATCTACACATATCTTATATCAATTTCAAGCAAATGATCATCAGTAAATCGAGAAGAGATTTTTACTTCCAACTAAGTGGCATGCATCAAATGAGGTAGTCAGGTTACCACAGTGCTCTCTGTTTCTCATATCCAACCTGTAATATACCTTACAAAGAAACTTCAACACATTGGCTCAATGTTTTCCAACTCAGTCAAGTCTGATTTATTATGAAGAAATCAACAAGGAGTGCTATTTTGATTGACACTTGTATAAAATGATTCTCTTTTTTCTTATGGACAGAACAATTTTTCGTAGCTAATGTAAAATTCAAGTAAAATACAAACCAGGATACCTGGATGATGTGCCTAAGTCTCCTAGTTTGCCACCATATACCCTGTTGTAGGCACGGGAGTTCATTCAACAGAGCTATATCTTAGTTGTCAAGGGATCAATGCTTCCAATCTTGTAATGTATAAACTGAGTTTATATTTATTTATTATGTTTGTTTTCTTCAGGAAACTAAACTAGTTTCTTGTATTAAGCAAGTTATTAAAATTTAACTGTATCTAATCCAGATCATATTTATACTCTTTTGAATCTGAATGATCCTCTGTGCGTTTGTCGAAGCTCTATTTATAAATATCTTTTTGGCTATGTGAAACCATATTCGTCTAAACTTGTGAAAAGAAGTGCTGTTTAAGAAAAGAAAAAAAAAATGAAGGTGTCTTAACCTTGAAAGGCTTTGAACTCTGTCCAAGGTACACGGCTCTATTTTTACGCTGCCACTTAAAACTGGTAGATGATATGGAAATGCAAGTTTTAGCTGCAAGATTTCTATGTTTTACTTATTCTAGGTTTTAACTTGTAATCATAGGTTTTTTAGGCAGCAGGTACAAATTGTCAAAAGAGGTGTTTGACTCAATAACTATCTGTATTCATGTACTGATTTGTTTGGCAGATACTGGTCTACGCTTGCAAGGGATGTGCCCTTTGCTGGCTTAATGGTATGTAAATTTATTTTGAGAACTGACTGTATCTTACCCTTATCTCATTTTTTTATTTTCCATCAATTCTTAAAATTTGTGTCCAAGCTAATTGACAGCTTCTGTAGAGCTTATTTGAGTTATTTTTGTTTTCATTATTTGCAGGTTATGTTTTATGAAGCCTTGAAAGATTTGACAGAGTATGCGAAGCATAAATGGATTCCCAGTTTAGATCACCATATTAATAGTTCTGTGGAGGGACTTCTCCTGGGAGGATTGGCTGGAGGTATGTGCTTTGCTTCTGTTTTATCTGAAGGAGTGCTTGCATGGCAGAGCCAGCAATCTTTTTTCAATGGGGTCATTATTATTTTAACAATCATTTCTTTTATCTATTCTGTCATTATATAAAACTAGCGAGCCATAAAACATCTTCATATGATACAAGTAAAAGATTCAATACAATAATTACATCAATAACAAAAATATCATGCCTTTGACAAAGAAATACTATTGAAGCCATAAAAATTTAATGTTCGGAATTTTGATCTACCAGATTTATGGAACACTCAATTAACTGAATGTTCTAGTTTTAAACGCATGATTATTGATATCTAGAACTATGTGTAAAATGAATGGCCATTTCCTTCTATCTTTCTTTATTTTTATGAGTAGGGGACAAGGTGATAGAATCACAGAAGATATAATTGATGAAGTATGTTATATGGAGTAAAGTGATAGGAAAAATAAATAAATAAAGAAATAAAGAGGTTAATTTTAAGAGTTGAGGAAATTTTTAAAGGAGAATAACTACCCTTTATGGGCAAGGAAAAAACAAGGAAGAGTTTACTAGGATGGATATCTCCACCGAGAATTTGAGCAGTTATGACCATGGCTCCACCACTGGGTGTTTGGAAACCTGAGGAACTAGTTCAGCCTTGCTCTGAAATGATATCAAATGCAAGATGCAGTCTTCATTCTCCAATATCAGCATCAATAACGATATTTTTATACTTCATTATTTACAGGGGTTGTGGTTTTATTGTTTCCCAAACATTCTTTAAACATTTAAAGTTCAAATTGTCTTATTCCAGCCGGCACTCAATCTTGTATATGCAATAATTTATGATTCTTCAAATTGTAAGCAGGTTTTAGTGCCTATCTTACCACTCCCTTGGATGTGATCAAAACAAGATTGCAAGTACAGGGATCAATTATAAGGTACTACTACGTCAAATTTGACATGACAACCAGAAGATAATTTTGGAGTTGTTATTTTGCATGATAACCATTCTTTCTTGCTCTTTAAGAGTGAGATTTTCAACAATAATAACTGAAAGCTGCGAGAGCACGTGTCTTTTAATGTCCAGTATCTATGTTATAGCTTCCTTTTGGTTGAACTCAATGTTATCCTGGACCTCTCTCTGTCTTTCTCACTCTTGCTCCAACATGTGTAAAAGTGCAAACACTTGCACAGCACATCTGTTTTATAAGAGGCTTTCTCTAATGCAACACAATCTTGTTTATGATGTATGTTTCTGCCCCTCTGTTCCTTGCCTAAAAGTGTGTTTCAATGGTTAGGACATGAAATAACTTGTTGTAGGCAACCAATAGACATTTTACCCAGTTGATTTCTGAAAATTTTGATAAATACAGGGGATGGCTACCCCTGACTAATCAAAAGGAGCAAGAGCAAAAAATGGGGACTTCCTTTTCTAATTTTTATCTGGATGAAGCTTGGCTAATTGTTTAGCTTGGTCCACTTGCTATGTTTGTGTTTCAGATTGGAAGGCAGATGTAGTTTTGACGGTAGTATTGTTTGCTAATGCTGTTGTGAACTTGCAGGTACAATGGCTGGCTGGATGCTATTCGCAGGATTTGGATGATGGAAGGGGTCAAGGGATTGTTTAGAGGAAGCGTCCCCAGGATAACATGGTACATCCCAGCCTCTGCTCTTACCTTCATGGCTGTGGAATTCCTCAGGGACCAAATTCAATGAAAAACTGGACGATGGAAATATGCAAAGTTGCAAGCATGTCAATAGAGAAAAAGGGATCATCTTTGTGAGAGGTAGCTTAGAACCGAGCTGAACTTTTTCAGCCATCTTTTTCCTCCCCTGCTAGACGAGCCACTGCACCTGATTTGAAGTCTACCGATTCTATTGGCACTGAATTTTGTTCTTTGATGAAGCTGGTTGCAGTGAAAGAAACAAAATTTTGAAATCGGCCATGTAAAGTAAGAGATTTTTAGTGTTTGAAAGGGAAGAGAAGAAACAACATTAGTTGAGGGATTTGCCTTGTTGACTTGCAACATAGGGTGGACCTGGTAAGATGTTTTAATACTTTAGGGATGAGACTTTCTGCTGCTAGCAAAATAGAAATGTTTTCGGAGCTTCTTTTGTCAAAACATGATGTCTATCTCTTTTACAAGCAACCTTAATTATTTGGTAATAAAGATGGGAAAGGTAATAAAGATTAAAGATGGATGATCAGCAGAAATAGGTCAAGAGCTTGTTGGGAAATTTGCACAGAGTACACCAATTTTAACTTCAATCAAGCCTTCTTCTTTTTGGTCCACGTGCTTTATCATTTAAGTCTAGATTTTGATTTTTATCAAATAATCGCATCAATTTTTTTTTATTGAATCAATTCAGTATGAAATTGAATATATAGCATTTAGTTACTGTTTAAAAAAAAAAAATAGCTGAGACAAAAATAAGTTTGGTAATGAAAACAAAGGGGAAAAAAATTGTCTCCATCCTGTGAACAGCTTTCTGGTGTTGTGATTGTACTTCTTAATGTACTTGTTTCGATATAATTTTTGATAACCCCTAATTATCTTTAGTAAGAAGTAGAATTATTAACTCGTGTCGTATGTATTCTTTTATCTTGCTATCAAAACGGTAGTTCTTGAAGTACATTTACTAACAAAAACTAAAGTTTGTGGATAAAATACTATAGTAATATATATTGTTCATTTTATTTCAATTTATTATGGATTGTAATAATATATTTTTTCAAAACTTTTATTTTCGCTTTTAAACCCCTTTTTTTTTTTTTTTTTGCATAATTGAGTTATTTTGAACCCAGATTTGAACCCAATTACATGTTTTTTTGGAGGGAATGGTTGAATTGTACTAAAGAGGATTAAAGTGAAAAACATGAGTAATATAGGGTGGTGGCTTTGAAAGTTTTTTGAAAAGTTCATTTTCATTCTCCATTTTTTTTAGCTATTAGATAACCGGACCCTATAATTTTTTTAAAATTCATTTTGGTACCAAACTTCATTTCTTTTATTTTTTAGTTTTTTTTTTTTTTGAAAAAGAGAGGGTCGCCAGATTCCGGTTAGAGAGAGAAAGTTGTTGTTAGTAATGATTTCAGCTACCAAAATAGTTTATTTTGATATCAATTGGTTTCATATGAGGGGGGTTAAGATTATGTGTTTTTTCACCTTGAGAACGATTAGAAAAACATATCTGAGCTCGGAAAGATTTTTTGTTTCGGGTTAATTTCAGGTTTTGAGATGTTTTTTTGCGCTTTTGAAGGCCATGAATTGGTTTAACAAGGCTCCTATGTGTTTTGGATGAATAAATTGGCTCAAAATAGATTTTTGGATGAAAAAAACTATGACCCTGTCTTTACAACCATACTAGTGGCTGGATTCTGGGAGTTCCAGACGACACATCATATATTTTTTTAGACAATTGAGTTCGCCCCATTGAATTAAGAAAAAAAAATAAAGGTTTGCTTGCAGGCTTTTTATTGATGGGCCAGGCACTAAGCTTGGCTTATTTATTTTTTGTTTTTTTTTTATCTTTTTTTAAATAGTAATTATTTTTTTAATTATATTGGGTGTGTTTAATTTTTTAAGAGGTTAGTATAATTCATTTGTAATTTTTTTTAATATATTTTATATAGATTAAATATTTATTTTTCTTTAATATTTTTAATATGCGTAGCCTTACATGATATTTTTTTCCTTCTATTTTTTCCAATAAATTTTATATGTGTGTCGATTTATATTACAAATTGATTTTAATAAACACAACTAGATAAATGACCCATTTTTTCTTTTGGATAATGGTTTTTTCTCATGTTATCGCGAGCGCGCGCGCGCGCACACATACATAATATCAACTAAATAAGATGACTTTATTTTGTCTTGAATGCTAAAGTTAGCCGAAAGTATGCTCTCAAAAATAGAAATAAAAGTGACATAAATATCTCCTTTAAATAGTCCCTCATAATCTCCCTTTTGAATAAGACAAACCTATAAAATAAAGAAAAGAACAACAAAAGAATTACAAGCCTCCTTGCCACCACATACATTCCATAATATATATGGAATCCTTGCAAACTATGAATAATAATTGCTGCCATAAATATCTCTTTGTTTGAAATGAGATCCTTGTAGAATATGTAAGTCAATAGCTATCACACATGCTTCCAAAAGCAATAAGAAATCATTGTATTGACTAGAATTTATAATACACAAAGAAACAATGTTTCTTTATTTTTCACACATTCCCGACATATTTCGGTCCTGACTTCAAATATGTCATTCTCTCTTGTTTAGATGAATTAACAGGCCTACCATATATCGATGGAAATGTATGAATGCCTATTTTCCAACCAATTGAAATCTTAGTAATTCCTTTTGTATCTCTAGATATAGTCCAAAAGTAGATGAAGGTCCAGACAGACAAATTTGATAAAATTCATCCAGTAAATTCAACCATTTGAAATAATCCTTTAATGAACTCTGATTGACCTGCAATTTTAACCCGATGTAGAACAACATGTCTGAAAAAAACTGTAAAACTTTTAGCATGATCCAACATTTGAGTTGAAATGTATGCTTGATAGCATACAATTAGACAATAAAAAATTTTACACCAAAATCTGAATCTGACCTTACTTGGATCATATTACTAAGTGAGAGGCTAGTTATGTAATGATCATCTTATACATCCTACCCAAGGCAAGTTTCTTTGCATTTGTTTTTAAAAATAAAAAGCACCTATTATGTTTACATGCTAAGATTTTTTCTAAACTGATATATATGTTTTTGTTATTTAAGGAAAAAAACTACTAAGACATAAAGAAGTGGTTTAAGACTTAGGCCTAGCAATAAGACTTAATCATCACTTTTGAAATTCAGACAATGGATTTGAGAGGATAGTAATAGTTAATTAGAGTTTAACCCATTCTATTTGATGTCCAAAATAAGCCTAAAGATTCATGTACACCCAACTCAAGTTCACTTACAATGATTGAAAGTAAGGTATCCTAAACCTAAAAAATCCTAAACCATTTGATTATATATATAATCAAATGTTGTCACCTCAAAGTTGACTTCGCAAATAGGATAATGGTTTACTAGATAGCCTGAGAAATGGATCAAAAACGTATTGGTAATGATGCCCTCAACCTATAAATGCATATTCACACATAATAAAAATGATATATGTTTTAAAAATAAAGTAACATATCAACAATCTTTATTGTCTTTTATCTTCCAAGTGATAAGACCCGTTTAAGAATCATATCATTCTTAGGTTGATTCTTAGATAAAGAAAACAATCAATATGCCTAAATAATCACACAAAAAAGAAAACTCATATTTTATTATATTTTTTACATGAAAACAATAAAATCAACTTTCAAGGGATAGGACACGATTAAGAATCTTACCATCCCTAATTAATTCTTTAATAAAGAAAATAATCAATATACACCCAAATAGTCATCAAAAGAAAGCAAAAATAAAAATCTTTTTTATATGATACACTCAACCATTTGTTTAAAAAACCATTGAAAATCTTTATTACAATGAAAGCTCCACGATGAGCAAACATACACATCTATGTATAAAATTTCAGACCAAGATCAAACAATTTCACCCCGAATAATCCTATTGATGCCCACCCTTCCAACTATACCATGGAATTTTGATTCCTGTCTTATCGCATCTTAAAAAATAAACCTTTGTTGACTTCATATCTTGGGGTTGCCATATAACATGTAAGCCCTAACACTTTAGATTTTCATCATAGTACATATAAAAATTAATAATACGTTGCAAATATTCAAAATAAGTAAAGATTCATTCAATGTACAAAAAAAATCTTCAAGAGTTGTTGGAATCAGGAGGAAGTTGCTAAAACCAAGATTGGGTAATGGTGGTGTTGGAGATAGATTATGGAGCAACGACACAATGTGTCAACACTTAACCTACAAGAAAAAAAATAACATAACATATTATACTCTTTAGGATTGAGAAAGGATGAGATTTATATTGGATTTTTATGTGTGTTTTCTACTAGGTTTTGCTAGAAAAAGGCTACAATTTTGGGCTTATTTTTTGTTGGATTTTAGGTTGGTAATTTAGGGTCGTTTTGGTTATGGTGGAACTTAGAGTCATAGGAGAAATTTATGAGTTGAATTTTCTAGTGGTTATTGATAGCTAGGCTAGCGGTTTAGTTAATAAGATTAGGGTGTTGGGATTGGTAGAAGAAGACTAATTCTAACACTTTTATAGAGGTTGAATGGGCAGCGTGGGTTTATATGGATTGTAGAGGGTGGTGGTGGTGGTGTAGTCTTGTAACCAGAGAGAGGGAGAATGTGATAACTGAAAAGAATAGGGTTGGAGTTATTGTTATGATGGTTTGTACTAGGTGAAGGTAAAAAAAAAAATGGGAGGGGCAATGAGTGTGTTAGGCTACTGTATATTACTAGATTCTGGCAAAGAAAAGGTAAAAAAGGTAGTGATTAGTTCTGTTTTGATAAAGGGTTTTGCTTCTTCTTCTTTTTCTCCTTTATTCCTAAAATATGGATTTTTTAAGGGAGAGTGTTTTGTATACAACTAGTGATCCACCATATTCTAGAGGTGATGGGAGCAAGCATGAAGAGCACACTGAAAGGCATGGAAAGAGGCCTACCTTTAAATATATGGTTATGGGAACCAAAAGCCCTCCTTCTCCTTAGGCTATGGTGGATCTACTAGGAGCACAATTGGTTCGTATTGAGTACGAGAATGGGAATCACTTATTGCTGAAATTTTTTTTATGACATCATGCTCTAAGAACTTTGTTATCCTTGGCAAGACGCATTGATCATAAAAAGGTTGTACTTAAATGAATCTCCATTTGAAGTTTGTTTGGAGACTTGTCGAGGGATTTGAATTGATGGATGTTGGACATGAATTTTTCATAGTTAAATTTGATCAAGAAAGTGATAGATTGAAAGTTATCAATAGAAGACCCTAAATGATTTATGATTTTTATTTAACGGTCAGGACATGGACCCCAAGCTTTGTTTCCTCCACCGTTAAGATTGATCGTACAATGGTTTGGGTTAGACTTCTAGACTTAAATGTACTATTTTATGACGAGAGTTCTCTCTTGGTTGTAGCGTCAACTCTTGGCTCTCTTACAAAGGTTGATATGAATACTTTGAAGGTTGAGAGGAGCCGCTTTGCGAGGATCTATGTTGAGATTATGTTGAATCAGCCAGTTGTGGGAAAGGTTTGGATACTCATTTTTAGTTATTCTCTTCTTACTATCTTATAAGGTTTTAACTCTTTTTTTTCCAAAACCACTAGAATTTGATTGATGAGATAACTTGATTCTTGTCAAGTACTAAAGCATTTTCCTTTACAATTATTTTTTTTGTTTGATTGGTATTCAAACCATCATTGAAATTAATGGAACGATGTTACACCTTTCACATGACAAATATAAATCAACAAGGTAATTTCACATGTTCATTGCTTTTATTTTTTGATAGAGAACGATAGTTTAACTGATTTTTTATGATCATAATACATGATTTATCTTGAGTTTAGATGTTGCTAATCAAATTAAAGCAATGCACTAATGTTTTTTAATGTGAAGAAGTGTATTTAACTTTATGAGAAATTATAGCGAACTTACATGGTGTTTAGAGTTCCATCCCTAGAATTAAGCTTTGTTTAAGTACTATTTTTATGTATCGATGTATAATCATAGTAGTAAGGAATTCACAAGCCCATTATTAATGTGCGCATCAATTGAGTTACCTCTGTTGTTTATACATTTATGTAGATTTATATTAAATCATAAGGAATTCCAATCATTCAATTTAGCTAAATGCATAAAATGAATATATATTGATTATAAATACAAAAAGATTTGTGTTTTTGAATAGTATAAGGTTTTATTTTTTATTTTTGGTGTAGATTGTGTTGTGATAAATCAAAATGGAGAAAACTAAATGCTAGGTATCATGGTATATTTCTTTCGATGATTCCTACTACTCCATAGATTGTTTTGAAACTCTTGTGTACTATAGGTAATCCATGTTTCTTCAAGCTTTATTTAGCTTTAATGTATTTATTTTTCTTCAAGTTTGTGTTTAAGTAGTTTTATAATGCTTTCATTGATTTGGTTTATGTGGATGGGAACTAAAAGTGATCATTATTGAAACAAATGGATTTTTGGATTTACTATGTTGTTCAAAATTTACTTTTACAAAGATGAAGAATGCTCTATAGCATTAGCTATGCCTAGAGAGAGATTTTCATTGTATCTGGTGTTAGGTTTACCATCTAGCTTTCTTCATTTGATGTGATCACCACATACTTCCTATGAATGTATAATTGATTCATATATTTCTGCTGGTATTATACAGATTGAAGCCTCTTTTTATTTTCAAATAACAAAATGATGCCTACTTTTAGAGTTGAAAAAGTTCTCTTCTTTTATGTCTTTTTACTACATGTAAATTAAAACTTCCAATATGTATGTGATACACGTAACAATTGCTGTAACTTTTGCCTAGCATTTACATATAACTAACTGTTATTGTAACATTTGCCTAATATTTTATAGAAATATTAGCTCTTAAATCATCTTATATGATAATGCAACCACTTGAAATATTATCATACTGTCACCTGAACTATAGTGCAACACGAGCAATTTTTTTGTATTTGTTGGCACAAATAATTCTCTATTTATTTAATTAAATGAATACATAAGCTTTTCGATTTATATTAGGATTAATTTTTTTTTTATCAAAAGATGTGTTAGAAAAGTCTACATATTCATTTTTAAAAAAAAAAAAGATTGTCGAACTCACGACGAAGTACATGTCAAATAGCTAGTTCTTAAACCATACAAGATCTCTTCATTTTTTTTACTACAATTAGTGATTTTTAAAATATCTTCATTAAAACTTTCCATGCAACACAAGTCAATTGCAATCTTTCCCATTTTTCTTTAAATCTATACTTTATAAAAGATGATCCCTCTTTATTATTTCCTTATTTATCATATATTATATTATATTTTTCATCCTTCATTATCTTTGATGCAAACATGGTAGATCTAAAAACTCAAAAACTCAAAGTCAAATTCATCATTTCCAAAAAACTAAAACTAAGATCAGGTTTGGAATTGAACTAGACACAATGGTAACCTATATCGAAAAACCAAAACTATAAGTAACCAACTCTGACTCAACATCTATAATCGAGAGCAAATGAAAAGTATAAGAAAGACACCACAAAACCTGGTTAATTTTTTGATAAGTCAAAGTGGTTTCATGAGGAACCAAGGGTAAGAGCAATCTCTCATACAGAAATTTTATTTTTGAATAATCAATCCATCTCTTATTATTATTATTATTATTAACTTTGACCACAACTAGGTGTTTAGATGACAACAGCGATGAAATAACACAAAAACTAAAAGTAAAGAAATATAACCTGATTATAGAGCCTTACTCTAATACCAACTTATACGAACTCTATAAATATAAAGATCAAGAAATTCACAGTCAAATTGTCCCTTTCCATGGAACCTAAGATCAAGTTTGGAATTGAACTTAACACAACAATAACCTATAACGAGGCATGAAGATTATAAGCAACCAATATTCACTTAATGTCTATAATTGAGACACGAATGAAGAGTATAATGAAGATTCCACAAAGCCTGGTTAATTCTTTAATAAATCAAAGTAGTTCCATAAAGAATCAAGGATAAGAGAAAACTCTCTCACACGAGTTTTATTTTTTTAAAATCAATCTATGTCTTATTAATTATTTTTATAAAAAAAACATAAATACAAGTTAAATAACCTTAATTATACTATGCAAAACATTATAAACAATACTGAAAAACAAAAGAGTTATAAATAAAATAAAATAAAAAATCAACTAGGAAACAAATAGAAAAAATCATTTCTGGATAGCAAACCTAAAACTTAACCAGTTAAAATACACCCTTCAAACTGCCAACGAAGTTGATCTATACAGACCATTTAAGATTGAGCAAGTTATGTAAAATCAACACATCACCGACGGGGAATAGATTATAGGTAAAAGAGAGCATCAGGAAAGGATACAGATCTATAACAAACACAAATGACATGTCCTGTCTTCTTGTCTTTGCAACCAAAGACGAAACAAATTCAACATCCAATTAATTATTGATTTTTGCTTCAAGCATTCATTACTTTTTATCTTATTTTTCAAACTGGTAAGAAAACAAAATTGACAATCTTGCTAGAAAACACGTCTACTCCTTCTAACCTCAAAATTCATTTTTCAACTTCTATAAACTTCAGATCCACACATGTTCTAATCTTAGCAGTGAAATTATCTAAATTAGTTTTCTTTAGTTCTTCATTTGGTGACATTTTTAACCAGTGCAGTGGCTAGATTCCTCTAACCATCAACGAAAAACTTGACTACTTGTTTTTTAAATGAAGCAGAATTTAAGATATATATAATAGTGTCTTATAGAATGAATAGATTGAAATAGTAAGCATCTACACCTTCCAAATCACTTCTAAAATTCAAAGGCATTGGAGAGCGTTGAGATTGCCTTTATAACCAAGGCACTCTAAATTTTCTGTTGCTAACATAGCAAGCCACCCCATCTTTTCCCCGAAAAACTTGATAATCTTGCGTTGCACCGTTCACAACAGGCACGGGCATCATTATTGAAAACAACAAAAGCACACAAAGGAGTGACCGGAAAACAGCCATAGGTGTTGAGCAACGAAGTTTTGCTGTCCTAATTAGAGCCAGGGTGCCAAACTCTCTTGAGAACATCAATAAATTACTGCTTTCTAGATCTAAATCTAGGTTTACAGAACGGGGGGAATAGTTCAGATAGAGAGTCGTCCCACCGGAAACCACATAACATTCCAAAACGAACACAAGCCCATTTTTCTTACCCAAGTAGAAAAGTAGAAGAAACAGACAAAAACTTAGCTAGCGTATCTTAAGACAAACAACAGCATAATCACATGCATACCCACATACGCACATTGATATCCAGCGTCACCTGTGACCACCGTACCCCACCACAGCGCCACAATCAGGATCACATTCTTGCACCTTCAACCCCACTAAAGCATCAAACTGGATACCACAAGGATTATAAAGAATGAGAACAAGCCAGTGTTTTCAAGTCTTAACCCAGCATCAGGGATGTCTGTGTTTATTCCAGCTCCTGATGGACCTACTCCATTGCCAATCCCTCCTAGCACTCCATTAGGTGTTGCCGAGTATGGAGTGGTGGGAGTGGTAGAGGATGGGGTTGTGGTCGAGGGTGTGGTGGTGGATGGGGTTGTGGTCGAGGGTGTGGTGGTGGATGGATTTGTGGTGACCGGAGTTGGCGTTGCGGTGACTGGAGTTGGAGTTGTGCTGGTGCCTGCAGCGCTGGAAAAAAGAAGGTGGTCAGGTGGTCGAAAAATAATTTTTGAACACATAACAAAGAAAAATCCACAAAGTTAATCGTAGAGATTGAGAGAGGACATTTCTTTCGTCAAGCTGCTCAAGGACAAATAAAATAGAACATTTACTGAGTTTCGAATTGACATGTATCGACGACAGGCTTGAAAAAGTATAATGGATGTCCTCAAACTGGAAGTTTTTAGCCTTTTCTTCTCTCCTTTATGTATTCCCTAAACAAAAAGAAATCGGCAATCATAGAGGGCAAATATTCATCTGAAGTTACATCCGCAAGATGATTACACTTGTACTTCGTTTAAAAAGGCGTTAACTTCTTATATAATTAATTTGCACGTCTAAATATTAATTTTAGAAACTTCAAATACGGACATTACATTAGTGAGCTTAAAATATGTTGAAGAAATCCGATGCCTCATCACGAATCTCTAGGAGAGCTAAAGTTCAGGAGCTAGGTTCGGGAGGTAGGCATGTTTCAAACAGGAGCTAAACTTGAGTATAGGAGCTTCAAACAGGAAAATTCAAAAGATTTCACCATTAAAAAGAAAACAACATTCGAGTGAAATCTTTTCCAATAACATGTTGAGAAGATAGGCATGTTTCTCTATACTTTAACTCTAGGAGCTTTAAACAAGGAAATTCATGAAAGATTTCAACATTCAGGTAAAACTATAAGCAGATATTTCAACGAAGTTCTTAGATCAGTGTGCTTACTAGCTGTTAATTTTATTAAACCAGTAGATCCAGAATTTTCATCAACACCGATGAAAATTGCAATGAATCCTAGATACATGCCACATTTCAATGTGAAAAATACTTTATCTAAGTTGTTAAATAATTGAAAAATATTACAAAAAATATTTGAAGTACATTTAAATTGATTCTGAAACTATTTTTTTGTTTTTATAGAATTGTATTGACGCGATTGATGGAACACATGTACGTGCTTGTGTATTACAAGCAAATCAAATACCGTTTATTGGTAGAAAAGGTGAACCAACTCAAAATATAATGGCAACATGTAGCTTTGACATGCAATTTATATTTGTTTGGGCTGAGTGAGAAGGTAGTGCACACGATACAAGAATATTTCATGAGGCGATTGACAATCCAAATATAAGATTTCCGAACTCACCAGAAGGTATTGCGAAATAAAAAATTTGGGTGTTGTTCAATTTGAATAAATTTATTTTGTGTATGCAATAGGAAATAAGTTTTGTACTATCATTATCTTGTTGCATGGAAGTATTATCTCGTTAATTCGAGATATCCAAATGAGTATGGTTACTTGAAGCCATATAGAGGTGAGAGATATCATCTTCTAGAATTTCATCGACGGGAACATCCGCAAAGTCGGGAAGAAATATTCAACCGTGTCCATTCATTGTTACGATGTGTAATTTGGAGTTTGGAAGAAAAGGTGAAGAATCTTGTAAAGCATGTCAGTGTTTCCTTACAAAACACAAGTTCAAATTGCTATAGCCTCAATGGCACTGCATAACTACATTCGAAGGAAGTCAATCCAAGAAATTGCATTTAACGAGTCTGATCGTCATCTTGATTTTGTTCCTGCTGATACTATAACTGACGTGGTTCCACAATCACAAACACGTGGGCATCAGAGGGCTTCGCGTATGGATTATGTTCGTGATGAGATTGCAACAAGTTTGATGGGGCAATAATATTTATTTTTTAAAAAAATGAACAATTTTTTTATGCCGATTATTGTTAGTACTAAATGTTATTTTTTCTATTAAAACAAACAATAAATTAATTTATGTTCTTTTTAGTCATTTTCTATACAACATCAACCCTAACCACAATTTTAACCAAACATATTATACCATAATTTTTGACAAAATAAAGTCAATTCACAATTTTAACCAAACACACATTTTATATGAATCAACCACAACAAAAGTAATTTTTTTAAAATCATTTTTTTCAAACCACAACCACAACAATTACCACAAGAACAAATATACTCAGAGTTGCTTTTGCTATGTCTGCGGTTGGAACGCAAGTTTTTAAGGGTCCTATAAAACAAAATATATGATTTGCATCTAACCAAACACATCAAAATTATGATGAAACAACATAGTCATAGTGTGAAGCTGACTGGATATTCTGTCTCTTTATTAGTTATTACTCGCATAAACTTCACCTCAATTCTCAAATAAAAAGCATCCAGTCTAAAGTTTATTTTAGACATAACAGGACATTAACGATGTTACCTGATAAATTCAAAGAGATCAGCAAAACATTGTGCTGTTAATTCATTCTCATCCCATTATTCATATTACTGTTCATTGAGCCATTTGTCCTAACTAAATCCCTCAAATTCTTAGCTCTTTCCACTTTGATCACTACACATTTTTTTTTAATTTGATCCTCAGAAGTTATGTTGTTATAGTTTTATATTTTATATTTTTTTTTGGTTTACATGTTCTAGTGTATGCGATGTATTATAAAATATTATGATTTTGCTTAGAGAATACTATGTTGTTAAATAAAATATTGATTTTACATAATAAAATTTTAAGTTATTGTTTAAAAAATTATAATAACAACGACCAAAATTAATATATAAAAAAAATAAAACAAAGCCGTCTCTTAATTTTGACATATTTGATTGTTGTTTCAGGATTTTATGTTTTGCTCCTAAACCTTTTTTTTTTCATGTTTTAGGATTTTGATGTTGCAAGAGGAGAGGAAAAACTAGAGAGAATTCAGTCAGCCATAATTCAGCGCTCACAAAAAAATCAATCATAGTGTAAATGAATTAATCTTTAAAATGAAAGTTCAATAAATGTTTCCCTTCAAACATAATAGGAAAAGTAAATGGAGGCCTGTGAAGTTTCTTTTGGATTCAGTTTATTTTTTTTTTTAATTTTAAGGTGAATAGATTATGTTTTTGAAGTTAAAAATGACTTTATTAAGGTTTATAGAGTGTTCTTGCGGTAATTTTAAAAAATTGAAAATTATTTAGATAATATTTTAAAAAATTTCTAGTCATATCATAACTTTTAAATTAAATTATAGCTTTTTATGGTAATATTAGCGATTGTTTTATGAATAATTTATTCCTAAATCTAATAATTTAATCATTCTTTTATGTTTTATTTTTTCATACGTGAAAAAAACATTAAGGAATGAATTTTGTTTTTCTTTTATTGAAACTATGGTAAGTTTCATTTAAAAAACATGTTTTTATTATATAAATAAATACATACATGTTTAAAAAATAAGTTTTGTACTTAAAAAATACAATTTTTACTCTTGAATATATATCATTGGAATTTTTATGTCTATTTATTTTAATTATCATAAATTTATATAAAAATAGGTTTCTAGTCCATCTACGCTCGGGTTTTTTTTATTAATTTATAACCTTTTTTATTTTTGAAATTATTTAGTTTAACTAATTTTTCAAAGAGTAATAAATCTTTTAAATTGTCTCGATAGTTTCATAATATCTCTAAGAGATTATTATTTTTAATTTTTTTGGATTGTTAAATTTAAGAAGATTAGTTTTATTTGCATTTTAAATTTATAAGATAACAAATGATATGTATTTAGCAACTATAGTAAATCGCCATGATATATATATATATATATATATATATATATATATATATATATATATATATATAAAAAGAAAGAACAATCAAGATAAAATATTTGCATTTATATTTATCTTTTACATCTTATTGAAAAAAAAAAAAAAACTTTCTAATCCAGTCTTTAATTAAAATTAACATTCTTCTATCAATTAATATATTTTTTAATTCATTATTTTAAATATTGTCATCATCTTTTCATTATTTATTTATTCATGATACCATAAAAGACATCCATAATGTAGTGCCTTCTTCTTATACGTTCAAAATTAATTTAAATCCTAGTTATAACGCAGCACGAGTACGAACACTGTGCTGCATGGCATCCCCTCCATGCCATCACATAACTACAGCATTGCTGATGCCCGATCAATAAAGTTTCCATTTTAGTACTAAAATTTTATCTACCTTTTTTAGATATACCATTGAATTCAAGTCCTTTATGCCTTCCCAACATAATTACATGTTACTCTATGAACAATATTTTTTAAATTTTATTTGCAAATTTATTATGGTATATTCCTATATTGTCTTCGGCCACGCCGCACTTTTTAAGAAAATTAGTTTTATTTATTTATTTTTTTAGATATTTTTATTGTATTGATATAAAAAATAAATTTTAAAAAATAAAAAAAAAATATTACTTTAATATATTTTTAAATAAAAAATATTTTAAAAAATAATTGATAGTATTATATATATAAAAAAATACTTTTCATGATTACATTTTGCTTACCGTATAATCAAGGCTTGTGGGAAAACATACAGTACCACCCGTGCTATTTTCTAATGGTATTGCTTAATAGTGTATTTGGTATTTCAATATCCGATTAAAAAAAAAATTATTTTATAAAAAATATTTTTAATTAAAATTGGTTTGAAAAAGTATATATTTAATTAAAACTGTGGTTGAAATTAAAATTGAACAAAAAATAATTTAATATATTTGATTATAAAATAATTTAAAAATTTATATATTAATATTGATGGTTTTTAATTTAAATATTATAGATTTAACTATTGTTATTATATCATGGAAGAAATAATAATTAATATAAAATATTTTTTATTGTTTCATTAAACTATCTACAATTCCATCACGTATGAAATATATCCGACAAGGACCACAGTTTTCACAAATTTTTTAAGAGCGCAACAACATCAGGTAAAATATAATCAGGAACAAAATTGGGATTGCGATCAAATTCTGCAAATGTTAAACCATCAAGCGATCTTCGTCTAATTTATGTAGTGTCAATAAATAATATTTAACACTAGTTTGTCAAATAAAACACAATTAAAAATAAATTTTTTTTATTTTGCTGGGTCGGACCCGGTTCAGTGTATTTTTAGCTTTGGACCGGACGCGGTCCAGCCAGAACATTGGAGAATGTCTCCACTATTCATGTTCCGCGCAAGAAGCAGCAAAGAGATGATTCTTGTGATTTTGGTAAACATGCAGCACAACCACAGTTTATAGTGAGTCCTACCAGTAAAAAATTGTGTTTTTTGCAATATCAAACAACAATATTTGTGGCTGCTGGTGAACCTCACCCGCAGCCACAATACCAAACAGCACCTAAGAGCATAGTTTTGAAACTCGGCCGACCCAGGACTGGAACCGGGCCAGGTTGATGAAAAAATAGGAAAAATCATGACCCGGTATGACCCGGCCGACCCGACGGGTTGACCCAGCAAAACCTGTTACTTTTGTTTTTTTACTAAAATGCCATTTTAAATTTTTTTAAAATAGGGATTGATCCGGCCGACCTGGTGACCTAGTCAAATCCCGGAACCCGGGTCGGTTACCGGACCGAGGTTAAAAATTATCTCTGAGACTAAGAGTGTTTGTTTTTAAATTTAAAGAACATTTTTAAAAATTATTTGATTATTTTAATATAATAATATTAAAAATAAATTTTAAAAAATTAAAAAATAACCTATCTCTCTCGACATAAACCAAAAAAAAAACAGATTATAAATGCTAGTAAAACAGTACTAGATGTTGCTGTTAATCTTAGTCGAAATGGCAGCAAAGATATCGCTCCTACATATAGTAGGTGTCCTTGAAGGCACCCTAGCTAGAACTGTGGGACCACACATGCTGCTATACACATTTCTCGAAATTAAAAAGTTGGTTCGTATCTCAAAATCTTTTGCCCATCCCAAAAGTTTGTTTTGATGTCTGGAATCATTATCAAAATATATGGCCCACAATTGATGTGACACCTTTATCGTTGCAAATATAAACATGCCCCAAAGATTTTTTTGGATTCTGGTGCAGTAAAAAAATTTAATAAAATAAATTTGTAAATAAATAGCACAGTGCCTTGGATAACATTTATGATTTCCTAAGCTCCAAATCTTTCAAGTTTTAAAAGTCTAAAATTATTGTACATATGATTTTAAAAAAAAAAAATTTTAAAAACACATTAAAATTCAATGAAATCAATAAATATATTATTGAAAATACCTTAAGAATATAAATTTAATGGTACCAAAAAGATTATAAATGGTTATAAGAATGGGTTACATGAACGGCTCAAAAACAAATAAGTCTAAACACTTTTGGATAGCTAATGTTGTCTATTTCATTCATTGTTTATGATCTTCATTGATATCATTAGATTTATCCTAGATCTTTTTTAATAGTATAGGTGGTGTTCTATATGCCACCGGGTCATTTTTTTTAAAATTTTTCTCTCTTATATATTTTTACAAATTACAAGAAGGAGATAAAAAAAAATGTAAAAAATTACACCAGAGCACACCAAAACTCTGACAACATCACTGGTACCGTTAGAAAGATTACGACAAGACAAATCTAACAATATTAAAGAAAGTCACAAAAGGTGAACAAAATGGATCACACTAGTCATTCAAAAGTGTCTAAGCTCACTTGCTTTTGGCCACTCATATAGTCCACTTCGATTACTGTTGGTGACCTTTCTTCATATTATTAAATTTTTCTTGTCGATATCTTTCAACAATACTGGTGATGTTATCATCAAAGTTTAGGTGTGCCTCCAGAATCTTTTTCTTCTTTATCTCCTCTTATCTCTCTATCGTTACGACTCAAGAATCGCAGATGACACTTGCTACTCACAAATTATAAATGTTATTTACAACTCTTTAAACTAGTATTATTTCTCTAAATATTTTTTATACTGTATTTTTTTTTTGTTTTACATGTTAGAATCCCAAAAAGAACTCCATGCCTCATTTGTTAAACACGCTTATTCACAGCTTTTTACCATGGAGACAGACTCACTTTTTGACGAGCATAGATTTAAAGTTTTGATAGAAAAGAAACCATAAGGCAGTGTAGACTGATAGTTAAAAAAAATTTCACAGGACGAAATCTCCATCGCAAATTGCTCGTTTTCTTTTAACAAGGTTATCAATTTCGTTTCGTTTCACCTGAAATGATCGAAGCATTCCATACCAATTCAAAAAACAGAACAAGACGAAACAATTTTCATCTCATTTTAAATCTCGGTCCGTTCTGGATTTTTCAGCTAAATTTCGATCGAAACATTCTGGTTTCATTCCACATGTTCCGTTCCGCTCTTGAAAAGCCATTAAATCAGATTGAACCTTGTTCAATTTAATTAATTAAACCACCCAAGTATAAAAATCTATTTTTCATTACTATTTTCAATAACAATGATATTAATAATAATATTGAAAAATATTATTACTATTTTCATTAACAATATATATGGTTTATATTCACTAATATATATGGTTTATATTCATGTTGTTTTTTTCATGTTTATACTTTATAGGAATTTGAGTAAAATAAGGGATGCTTTAGATTTCATTAGCCTTGATAACATTAACCTAACTTTATATTTAAAATATGTGTTAAAATATTTTACTTTCATAATATTTTGATATTTTATTTAAGTTGAATTACTTTAAGTTAAAGATCTATTTAATCTTGACTATTTAAAAATGTTTTAAATTTTAAAATTATATTTGTTTGGCATTGTGTTTGTATTGCATAATTTATAATTAATTTATCTTGAATTTGAATTATGTTTGTTGAATATATATATATATATATATATATATATATATATATATATATATGAGAACAGTACAATCCCGAAACAGCACGCTCAAATACTTCGAAACTGAAACATTTCATTCCAATTGAAAAAAACAAAACACCTACCGAAACGGAATTGACACCTTGCTTTTAACTGAAATAATATTCCAGTTTAGCAAGTGCCGTTTGGTATTGTAGTTGTGAGTGAGTTTCAATTACAGCCACAAACATTGTTATTTGGTATTGTAACAAAAGCAATTTCTTACTGGTAGGGCTCACCATCAATTGTGGCTATGCCACAGGTTTACAAGAAGCAGTTTTTTGCTGCTTCTTATGCGGAGAAAACCCATGAATAGTGGAGCCACTATTCCAGCCGAACCGGGTACGGTTCAAAGCTAAAAATACATTGAACCGAATCCGACCAAGCAAAATAAAATATATATATATTTTTTATTTTTAAATGTGTTTTATTCAAAAAATTAGTATTAAACATTATTCAATGACACCACACAAATTAGACAGAGATCCCAATTTGTTGCGCTCTTAAGAAATTTGTGAAAACTGTAGTCCTTGTCATTGAATAAAAAAGTATTTCATACGTGATGGAATTGTAGATAGTTTAATGGAACAATAAAAAATATTTATATAAAATATTATTTATTTCATGTTGTAATAACAATAATTAAATCTACAATATTTAAATTAAAAACCATCAATATTAATATATATTTTTTAAAATTATTTTATAACTTGAATTTCAAAAGCATTATTAACTAAACATATTAAATTACTTTTTATTCAATTTTAATTTCAACTACAATTTTAACCAAATATATATTTTTCCAAATCAACTTGAACTAAAAATATTTTTTATAAAATAATTTTTTTAAAATCATAATAATTACCACATTACCTAACAGCCTTTCAAGTAACGAGGCAGTATGTTTTTAAGGTACATTATTGTCCTTACATGAAATGCATCTTTTATATTGAGATGCTATCCCCGTTACGTTCCAGTGACATTTTAACTTTATCGAAGGGCATTCGATCTGAATTATTGCAGTATCATCCTTTTATCGAAGAGAGAAGAGTAACCAGCAATGAATGGTTAAAATGAGTTCAAGAACATCATCATTCAATCTCAATACGAGCCAGCATGAAACCAAAAAATCACTTGAAAAATGATTAAAGATGAGACTTCGAGAGAAAAGAAAAGAAGGGCGTCACTGACGAAAAGCATCAGCTGAAAGAAAACAGTTTGATAGCGAGCGAGGGAGGCTCCAAATTCTTTGCCAAAAGATATCTTTCCCTACCAGCTTATGAAGGAAAGATGCCATTCCTATGAGAATAAAAAGAAGGGTCTCGTAGATTTTACAAACAAAAAGTAACTTCTTCAAGAAAGCAGTTCATAGACACTCAAAATCCCTGCAAGCACCTATTGAAATTGAATTGAAATTGAATGATGATGTTCTTGAACTATCTTTCCCAGCCAGCTATGAAGGAAAGATGTCATTCCTATCAAAATAGGAAAGAGGGTTGTAGATTTTACAAACAAAAAGTAACCTCTCCGAGAAAACAGTTTGATAGACTCGAAATTCCCGCGAGCACTTACCTTTCCCCGAGTGATAAAAGGAAAGATGCCCATCCCACCATGGAAAAAAGTTCCACTAACCAGTACCGGAATCTAAATAAGAGTTGTTTTTTTTATTATTTAAAATTTATTTTTTATTTCATTTTTAAAAACAAAAAAACAATAATTTGAAGTAGAAAAAATAAAAAATAAAATTCCTTTTTTTTCCAGCAAAAACAAATCCTTTAAAAAAAGTTAGCTCTCGCCTGGATTTATTTCTACACTTTAGCTCATATGTTTTGAATAAACACTAGACTCGAATTTTTGCTTTCACTCTAATATAATTTCAAGTACGGCATCCAGCTCGGTTAAGCATCTTAAACTTTACCGTGTCAGACCATCAACTCTACATTAATTCTATGAACAGCTAAGATTTTTTTGTAGCTATAAGAACCAACCAACCCGGGTTTGACCAAGATCTCAAGTTGACTATTGAGCAAGAGATCACTCAAGTTAGGATTTTAAACTTTCTCATTAATTATTTGATCCAAACTTTACCATGAGTAGAAAAAAAAATTAATAAAAAAAATTTGAATATTTTTAATATATTTTTTTACATAAAAAAATTTATACACACGTATAATTAAATAAATAAAAATCTATTTATATCAATAAAATAAAATAAACAAATTATTAACAACTAAAGACATAACTGGATAAATCAAGAGATGAATATAAATCAAAATATTTGATTTGCAACAAGAGTCATTTAACCGGTTGTGTTCACTAACTGTTTATTAAATTTAGTTTTTAATTTAAATAAACATATGAAATTGATTGAATTAAAAAAAAATTATACAAGGTTACACTTATTAGAAACACTATCTACAGATAAAATTCATTTATATATATATATATATATATATATATATATATATATATATATATATATATTAAAAAAGTCGCTCTTTATAAAGGCTAAATAAAAAAAATCATAAAGGTGCGTAGATTTAAATATAATTTTTTAAAAAATATATTTTAAAAATCCAAAAATAAAGTTTATTTATAGAAAACATATAAAAAAAACTTATAGATAAATTAGAATAATCTCTTCAAAAATTAAATACAAAGCCGCTATTTAGAAAGGCTAAATAAAAAAAATAAAAAGGTGTATTAATTTAAATATAAATTAAAAATAGTATTTAAAAAAAACATATAAAAAATACATATTTTTTTAAAAGAAAAAATTATAAAAAAAAAACGGATGACACATAGTATGCTTCTCCCCATATTCTTGTATTCTTGCCATGGTGGTGATTGAAAAATTTGAGCTCATCATTTTCTGACCTAAAAAACATCTAGAAAAGATTCTAAACACCCTGATAAATCCATCAATGACCATAAACCTATAAACCGCAAAAAAAACTCAAAATCAACCAAAAACTCTTGCCGAGCTAGACAATTTTAAAGCGAAAAACAACTAAATACAACTCCCCTCACCAAATAGAACTCGTTAAAACTAAGATCGATTATTTTGGTGGCTAAAATCAGTTTTCTCTCTCTATAGTCAAAATCCGAAGATCTCTCTTCAACCAAGAACCCAAAAATAATTAAAAAAAACTTTTACACCAAAATTGAGTTGAAAAAAAAAAAGGATCAAATGGGTATAATTTGAAAAGTAAGACTAAATTGAACTAATATATATAAAAACCCTCAGTGTTGACGTCCCAACATATTATATTAGATAAAGTTTGCATGAAGTATGTGTGCTTGCTTCTTCTTCTTTTATTTATATTTAATTTTAGTAGGGGATGTTGGGGGACCTATAGAATAAAGGGTGGCCAAATCTACTCGTAGTGTTTTCATCTAATTAAGACAGTTCTTCACCTAAAATAATCTTCTAGTAAAGGCAGTCTATAAACTATTCTGCCTCAAGGAATTTTATTTGAAGAAGTTGAGGGCATCCAGAGATCACTAGAGAGTGTTGCACCTTATCTGACTTCGGATTGATTGCTAAGAAAATAGTCGTTGAACACAAAAATTCTACCAGTTAATTAAAGCATATTACCTGACACTGGAAGGATAAGAGCAGCCATTAATGCCTAGATCAATTACCAAAAAAGAAGAAGAATAAGTGAGTCCATGGGTTTTTCCACAAAGAAACAACAGGTAAGATTAATACGTGAGAGATTTGGAGAATGGCTTACTAGGATCAGATGCAGAAACCGTTGCAGTGCCTTTAAAATCACAGGTGCCTTGAGCCTGCCCCTTTCTTTGGAAGTAGCTGTTCACAGCATAATTGCAATGAGCCCTGACAGTATTGGGTTGGAAACAAGGGCCATTTTGATGGACAGGGCCACAATCAGCCCCAGCTCCACAAGCATAGTCTAGAGTCTGCTGGAGGACTGAATCGCTCATTTCCTTGCAAACACACCATGTGCAACCTAACCACAACAAGATTACAGAATGAAATGAATGAAACATTTGTATCCAATTAGCCATCTGAGAGAAGTCACAAAAATGAAGCAACATCTGGTTTAAAGAAAGAAAAAATGATAAAAGGAAGACGCTCTCCATTTGGAGTACAGTCAAAGACGGAGATGAACAGGAAACAAAAAAGGCACAACAGGCTAAAAAAAAAAACAAAGTAATCAGACCTTACTCCACCAAAAATAAGTTGAAGAAGAGATTGCATCTTGGAAACAGTATTTGCCTAAAACCAACTATTAGCAGAATAAAAAAAAACATTTTATTTGTTTTAAAAAGAAAAGGTTATTAAGAGAAAAATCGGTGAAAGGAAAAAAGGATGGAGAGGATATCCTTGTCTAGAATGGGATTATATTTAGTGCCCGTGGCTTCGGTTGTCAGCTGAGAAAAAAAAATAGACACCAAAACAGAAAAAAAAGAAAAAAAGAAAAAAATAGAAAAAGAGAAAAAGAAAAGGATAATATCATAACTTACTTGCACGACCAGTCATGGCCAACATGAGTATTGCAAGCACTAAAAGAGCCATTATTGATTGAACAATGGGGAAAGAGCGTTAGAGATATCAATGGCGGACAGAGAAATGTTGCAGTTTTACAGAGAGAGAGAGAGAGAGAGAGAGAGTAGAGTGTGGTGTTACAATTTGATGCAAATGCAAATGCAAATGTGGTGGCTATCTATTCTAGAAAAAAAAAAATTGATTGTGGGGGAGGTGGCCCGGTCTGGTGTCGGCTCGTGAGTGCTTTTTTGTTCTTTCTACCTTTAACTCCTATTTTAAATCTACTACTTTTTTCTCTATCCTTGTCTTCGGCCATGCATCAAGAAAAAAGCAAACAGTTTCATGGGAAACATAGCAATCAACCTATACGGCCTCGTGGGTTAATATGAAACCCAGATGGGTTTCTCTCAAGGTTATTAAAAATATTTTTTTGATATAATATAAAATATATAATATAAATTTAAATTATAAACTTGAATTATAAAATTATAAAATCACAAAAAAAAAATTTTAACTAATTATATATTGACAATTTCAATCAAGTAATAAATAATAATATAACACGATTAAAATAAAAATGAAATAAATAATACAAATGTTCAAACACCTTAAAATACATAATTCAAATAAAAATTCATACATGGTTTAAATAACTTAAAATACCAAAAGAAAAAAAATAAGATTGAACAACTATGTTTTATTAATAGAGTTTCAGAACATTTTCTAGATGACAGGCCTTAAAACACACTGCAGACAACTAGTGAGATAATACAACATTTTAAAGTATATCACAAACTTAAAAAAAAAATTAACAGAGACCAATACAGTAAACCCGTGACAACGAGAACAAAAACGTACAAAATGACATCAATTTAATCTCATGTCACCTCACCTTCCACCTTTTTTATGTTAGTAACAAGTCCTGGAAATAATGTCCAAATATCTCACCAAGCAAGACATGTATTTCAAGTTCTCTTCGAGTCTTTGTCGTCTCTCTTTGTAGTTAACAAATGGTTAGTCTAAAACATAGTATTTCTCTCTATATAAGTATTCATATCTCTTATTTTACTCATTTGATTTCTCATCATCTACCTCTATCTTCCCATGGTTTCGATCCTCAAATCATGCCTTCCCAGCCTAAAATACAGTATAAGGCTTTCTCATACCCAAGATCTTCTAATGCAGGTGTTAGTCTGCTAAGATTGAAAATTTGAGATTTAGACAATGGGGAAAGGGGAGACTGGGGAGTGGAGACTATATAGTAGAGTGTTAGGGGACTCGGACAGGGAGGTAGTAAATTTTTTAACTTTTGCCGGTTAAAACTCGAAATCGGTCAAACTCGGTCAAAATCAATCAAACTCATAAAATCGATCTGATTTTACCGATTTTAACCAAGTTTGACCGATTTCGAGTTTTAACCTGATTTGACACGTTATATACATGTTGACTCATAAAATCGTAATATTTTAAGAGTCAACTCGCGATTTTAACAACCTTGATCTCTGCTATTGATTAAGTCTATTTTATTTAAAAAATAGTTTTGTAATTGTTCAGTAAAAAACTAGTTAACTTGTCGGGTTAATCTGAAACCTGAGTGACCCGACAAAATCTAATAGAGATTATTTTTAAAAAAATTTGTTTTTTTTCCTAATTAGAGACCATTTTTTTATATTTTTCAGTTGGTTACTAACCCTTTTCAAAGTTTGCTATATAAATACTAGAAAAATATTTTATTTTTCAATGTGGGATTTGAAACCTTTTAGTATATATACTATATACTCACAAGAAAAAAATTATGTTTTTTCAATGTGAGATAAAAAAACCTTTTGAAATAATCTTTTAAACTTCATTATTTACAATATGTATAGCTTATATTCATATGGATTGTTTTTTTAATTTTTTCATATGAAATATTAAAACCTTAAATATTTTTTTAAATTTTTTTGAGTTGACCCGTGTAACTCGGGACCCAGCTCCCTGACTAGATCAACTCCCGGACCAGGTTTAATAATTATGATGGGAAATTGAGAAAACTTTTTTAGTTTTTTCCATAGTAGCACACTATAAAGGAATATTTATCAAATTATTAGAGTTGAGACAAATTTTTCAATCTAGCACTACTCCCTATTTATAGTTACGTGCAGTTACCATCTGCACCACTATTTAAATTAAATTTTCACAAATCCAACATCTTTCTCTTTCCACCTCTCCACCCACTACAGCAAGTAGCAATGTCACTGCCACCACTCATAACATCTTTATTTTATCAATTACATATATAATCCATTTTTTTCTCTTTTAATTTGATTTTTAAGCCAATTTATGAGTTTTTTGGATTAAGGTTATATGATTTAGTTTAGAGTTTGTGTTAATTTTGATTAAATTAAGATGTTAACTATAAATTATGTTTATAAGATATAAAATACATTAATTAAGTTTCAAAATGGTATTATTTAGAGCCAAATCGATGATAGGTTTCTGTTGATTAGGTTTGAGTTAGAATTGCATTTTGTTAGTTTAGGAATTTTTTGATTTTGGTTAAATTAACTGTAAATTATGTTAATAAGCTTCAAATTACCCCAATTGAGTTGATAAATTATGTTATTTAGAAAAAAAATTATGAATTATAGTTTTGTTGATTATGTTAAGGTTTAGGGTTTTGTTAATTAAAGTTTCATCGAAATGATGTAACTCGATGAATATGCAATATTGATACACTAGCATTGTGTTTTGTCATGTTGTTTCACATAATATATCTTCTAGAATGAGATTATCATGTTATTATAATAATAATATCACTTATAATAGAGGAAGCAACAAGTTTCATAGTTTGAAATTAGACAATTCATTTGTTAAACTAAAAAAGAAATCAATATGTGGAGGTATTGGAAGATTTTTTTAAAAAAATTAAAGTTGACATTACTTGAAAGATGCAAGCTAGGTCCATCCAAATTATTATGTTGGTGTGCCCTTTGTTAGTAATGTGAGTTTTAGGGACTATTTGTTTTTACGTTTTAAAAGTGCTTTTAAAATTTTTTAGCATTTTTATTTTATTTTTTTCTTTGTTTCAAATTAATATTTTTTTATGTTTTCAGATCATTTTGATGTATTGATGTCAAAAATAATTTTAAAAAAAATGAAAAAACATTAGTTTAATATATTTTTCGAGCGAAAAACACTTTGAAAAGTAACTGTAACCATATTTTCAAACACCCTTTTAATGTTATGATTGGGTTGCCCATAAAAAATGGGTTACAAATGTTAAGGCTTTACTTGGATAGTAAACCTACACGAGAAAACTCTTTTAGTACAGAATTCATTCGGGTCCTAAGTTACAGTAAAAAGACCACACAGGCATCATAGACAGTTGATTCATATAGGATATATAGTGATGTAATGAACTTAATATTGGCTCAAAAAATTATGCATATAAAAGCTTAGTTGAATATGATAACTATTTTATATTGCTATGATGGATTTGAACCAAATGATGATGAAGATGATCGTCATGTTGATGATGTAGTTGAGGAAGATGGGTTAGGTGAACCAATAAACTAAACCATGGGACCTCCCATTCCTAAATTTAAGGAAGCTAATGAGTCTGCTCATATGATATACAATGATTAGGATAGAGTCATATAAATTTAGGCTTAATTACTAATTTGGAGGTTGGACAAACCTTCTAAACAAGTCTAATTTAATTACTGCAGTTAAGTAGTGACAAATAAAGAGTTCATTACAATACAAGGTGTAACGTTCAACCATAATTTATGTGCAGTTATAGTGTAAGCATGAATCAACATGTTAATGGTGTTTACAAAAGATATCATAAGAATTTCGATTCATTTAAATATCAAAATTGAAAGAGCCCCACATATATCATAACCAAATGGTTTTGCAAACTCATTGACAAATTAACTCAGATTTTATCATTAATATAATGTTTACCATTGTCAAAGTTCAAATAAGTATTAAAATTATGAACATTCAATCTATCATACATAGAGATTTTTTTGTATAATATCTTATATAAAAAGGTGTGGGTAGCTAAATAGAAAGTATTGGATCAATGGTTGTTTGGTTCATATAAAAAGTCTTTTCAAATGTTGTCTATAATTTTATTAGTTCTTACTGGTAAAGTTTTTTAGTAGGATCACGAGATGATGGTGATATAACAATATTTAGCAGAGCATTTGGGCATTTGGAACTTCAATTCAGGGTTTTTCATCCTATCATTTACTAATAAGTATTGACAACACTCACATGTATGGAAATTACAAGGGAAAGATTTTGATTAGAGTTGCTTATGACACAAATAATAATTTTTTCTTGTTATGTTATACTCTGCTAAAAAAAGAGATGAATAGTATGTGGACATAATTCTCATATCTACTTCGCTGACATGTCACGAGTGGGCATACTAGATTGTATATAATTTCATATAGACATATGACAATTAAGAATGCCATAGCATAAATATGACTAGAGTCAGTTAGGTATAATCGCTATTGTTCACGTTATTTTATGAGTAACTTCAATAAAAGATTAAAAGATGTGGTCTTGAAGAAAATTTTAGAGAAGATGTGCCAAGAACTTAGAAGAAGGAGATTTGATATTATATATGCTGATATGATTAACAAGGATTATTGTAAACCCTAGTTGAAATTTTGGCAAAAAAGCAATCTAAGTGCTTATAGAATGGATTTAACGGAGGTACTAAATAAGCATGAGAACCAACGGGAAAAAAAAAGAGAAAAAAACATAGAGAAATCTTGGAAATAAAAATTGACATGATTGATTAGGGGAAACGGTCACGGATGAACGCAGGAGGGCATTAAGACTTAAAACAAACTAACCAAACAAGACCTAGGATAATTAGGGGGTATAAATAGATTAGGAGATAAGAAAAATGACTTTTCCTTTCCCTTTTACCTTCACTTCCAGTCTGCTTTAACAAGAGAGAAAAAACTCTCCCTTACAAAAATTCTCAAGCAAATTCCTTTGCATGTCACCATTACAAGATAATAGAACAAGGGAAGAATGATTGTGAGGAAGAAAAAAACATAAACTTGAAGGATTTAGTGGAGATTGGGGCTGACCAACTCTAGTAGCAAGCAAGGGAAGGAAAAACAAAAAGAGGGGAAAAGAAATCACCAAAAAACTTTTTCTAATCTTTGGTAGATTCTAGTGGTAAGAACAAACCCTCACTCTTTCATTGTTAAATTGTTTTTGTTAGGGTTCAAAGAAGAAAAATCCTAAATGATAGGAATTAGGGTTCTCAAGACTGTTATAGTGATCAAATAAAATATTGGTTAAAAGTTTAACTGAAAGAGAGATGGACACTCTCATATAATGTGGTTATTGTTATGGCAATATGACCACTAATTTGTCAAAGGTTTTCAATAATGTCTTGAAAAATATTTGTGACTTGCCATAATGGCTATAATACAAATTAACTTTTATAGGTCCAATAAATATTTTATTAAGCTAAGAGCCAAAGTTAAAGATTTCATTAGGCTTTGTGTATTGTGGCCTCTATGAGTACTAATTGAATTACTTGCTGATGTAGAAAATCAATTGAGACCCCCTTTACAGCTGATAATCGAAAAGAGGTTTAATCAATGATTAAATTTGAGAAAAAAAAAGTTGTACTTGTTGTAAATGACAATTATATCATCGACCATCTTCGCATCTCATTATATGTTACTCATTGCGAAACATTGATTCTGAACAATTTGTTGACCTTTTCTTTTCTATCAGTAGTTACAAAGATTTATATGTATTTTATTTTCAACTCTTACTTGGCCTCCCACTCTAGCCTAATTATACTTGGTCAAGGGTTGAAGGATGTCCAACTAGATTGAGGTTGAAAAAGGTCAACATAGATCCACTCATCTACATAACAATATGGATGCTAATAAGGGACATACACAAAATAAATATGCTTTAAATGGTGAAAGGGGTCATAATAGAAAAACATGTTAAGTGGATAATGTAAGTGAACAATTATATTCGTTTTCTTTATGTATTACTGTGCATTTCTATCATTTAATCAGTATAAATTTAGGTTTGATTTTTTTGTAATATTAACAACTTATTTTTAACAAATACTCGTCATGGTGTAAACTAGAGGAGGCCGATCATCTTTCTCAAGATGTTGCTGCCAACAAGAGGATGAGTCCATATTATGTATTGGTCCTAATGATATATTGGTGTTACAATTACAACACAATCACCGTTCCACAAATATATAAGCTCGACGAGTAAGTTGACTTGTATGTTTATATAACACATTCATATTCAAGGGCATAATCATTTTAATAATTATTTTTTAATTTGATTAATTGGTTTTTAGGGTGGTCCAGTTACACCTTGGCAACGTGCATTGATTGACTTAGATGAGCATGACCGTCTTTATATCATTGAGGCTGATTTTTATAAGATTAATAAACTTTAAGGCATAAATCTTTATCACGATTTGATTATGGTATTAGTAGAGTGAAGGAGGTATGATACTCACACGTTCTACTTACATGTTGGGGATATGTCACCCACTCTACAGGATGTTGTCATGTTAATTGGCCTTTCCATAGACGAATCTCCTATTAGAAACCAACATATATTTTAATAAAGATGAATTAAGTCTCTATCTATTAAGATATATGCCTTCACTTAAGGGACGTAAAGGGACTTATATTAGGTTGAAATTATTGTAGGAAAATTTTAAAATCCCCTTAGATGACATAATGGAGGTTGTGTTGAATTATTATGCTAGAGCATACATAATATTAATGCACATTTTTAGGCCTTGATCTTTATAGGTTTTGTTGGCAATATAGTGTTAGTTTACTTTCTACCACTGCTAGAGGACTTTGATGGCATTCATAACTATAGTTAGGGCTTAACCATGCTTCCCTATATTTACCACCAGTTATGTCACGCATGCATGAAAGATAAGAAACAAATCGACAAATATTTATTATTCTAACATGTTTAATTTGATATTATATTTGAAAGTTTTTATATAAATATTAATTAATATTTTCAATTATGAATATATCTATTAGCTCTGGCCGTGCAAGCATATCTGATGCGAACCTCTTGATCACATGGTTAAGCAACCCCTAATAAAGTAAATAATAACTTTGAAAGCTGAAAATCAAGTTTGATAGAATCTTGACCTAGAGTTAATCTTGTACTTAAGAATCAAAGGTATTGGAAAAAGAAATGGACCCGAAGATAACCTTGTATCTAAGAACCCTAAGTATGCGAATGATGCCATGAAGCTAATTAATCTTCTATAAGTCAGTGTACAATCTTTGTTCCTGCAAAGAAAGGTTGTTTTGCCACAAACAAATAAAAAAAAAACTCACATTTATTATCCAACTTGCTGCTGAAATTTACAAATAAAAAAACATAATATAGTCTCATCTAACTAACCCTAATGGAGACCTTTTTGGTTACAAGCTAATGGAGCTAAACTAGTAATCAACTAATATAAGTATAATAATGAAATAAACCCCTAAACAATGTCTAATAGGCCTAACAAACCCAAAATTCCTTTATGTAGTCCGAATCTTTAATTTTCACATATTCTTGCAGATTCTTATTCCTGACTTCAAACACGTCGTTCTCTTTTATTTGGATGAATTACTAGGCTTACCATATATGGTTGGGAAACTTGAGATGTATAGTTTCTAAACCATCTTGAATCGTAGAAATATTCAACCTGTAACTCCAAATATGTTCCAAACAGTGCATAAAGGTCTAGTATGATAAATTTGATAAGATTTATCTAGTAACCTCGACCCTCTAAAATAATATGTCACGAAACTCCATTTGACCTAAAAATTTACCAAAATATAGTTTCATGTGTCTATTATCTCCCTGTAAAATTTTAACTTGTTCCGATATACGGTTTGAGAGATATGCTTGATCTCACAAAACTGGTCAACAGATATTTTAAGGCCAAATTCGGACCTGACTTGGTTCGTATCATCATCCCCTTCTTTAAAAAGATTCAACCTTGAATATGAATCATGAAAAACATCTTTTAAGGTCAATAAATCAGTATCAATCCAAAGAATAACATCATTATCAAAACTAAGAAGAACCTTGTTAGCAAAGAAGTCCCATAATATACAAGCTCTCATTTTCAACTATCTTCTCCTTCTTCAATTTTAGTTGCTCCTCATATATTTGCTTACGTATCAAAGATACAAGAGTTATAGGTCTTCCATTCATCTCAAAGTAATACCTATTTATCACTCCATCATGCATAACTCTCCTATCATACTGTCATGGTTTACCAAGCAACAATTGACCAACTTGCATTGACACAACATCACGTAACACCTCATTAAAATATTTACCAATAGAAAAAGCAACCAAAACCTATTTATTCACTTTCACTTCACCACCATCGTTTAACCACTATAATTTATAAGGTATAAGATGTTTGGTAGTGTGCAAGTTCAACTTTCTCACCAATTTATTACTAGCTATATTAGTACAACTACCACCATTTATAATTAAGCTACATACCTTATTATGAACATGGCATGTCGTATGTAATATGTTTTCTCTCTAACCTTTCAAATCATCCACCTTTACATGTATATTCAATGCACTCTCTTCACCATAAGTGCCTCTCTCTCAACCGAATACTCAAAACAAACATCATTAGCATCCTTCAATGGTGGTATTTTCTCCTCTTCATCCTCCCTATTAGTCTCAAACTCATTGTTAGCTTTCATAACATTGACTCTTTTGTTTGGACATTGTAAAGAAACATAACCAAAACTCAGACAATGAAAACATTTAATGTCATAGTTACGAGAAGTATGAGTAACATTGTTACCTTTAATAACGACCGATGTGTTTTTATTATTTATAGGGTATTCAACCTTGCCCTCCTTATTCTATTGTGATGGATCACCCATAATATTACCCTACCAATTAGGTATCCAAGGTTTCAAAGGGCTTAATGGTTAGCTTTGCCGAATGACACCCTTCTATTTAAATTGTTTCTTCACCTTTACAGCTATATGCACCATCTCCTCCAACTCCACATAATGATGCAACTCCATAATATGAGCTATATCATGATTAAGGCCATTTATGAATCTAACCAAAGTAACCTCTCTAACCTCCTCAACATTAGCTCGAATCATAACAAGTTTCATCTTCTTGAAGTACTCATTAACACTCTTTGTACATTGACTCAAACTCTGCAACTTTTGATATAATTCTCTATAATAGTGGTTAGGCACAAGTCTCATCCTCATAAGGGATTTTATCTTATCCCAAGTATCAACTTGCCTTTTATAATTAGTAAAAGCAATCACAATAAGCTTGATTTTCTTGGGCTTTAGATAATTGTGACACTCAAAAATCCACTCAACCTTCTTCTCCCATTTTAAATAAACTCCAGGATCATTCTTCCCTTGAAAAGATGGTATTTTCAGCTTATTGTACCTAAATCTTCATTTAACTTGGCATTATGGTTCTGGTACCTATAATTACCCCTCAGGCCAAAATTATCACTATATATTTCCCTTATAAACTGACAATTCTGGTGTTGTCCAAAACATTTCCCATGTCCTACAGACACATCTTTAAAATTAACATAACTCATTTTCGTATTATCAGCCACAAACTAATCCATATTAGTGTTAACTCGCTTAACAACCCTTCTAACATTAAATTATTTTCACTTAGGACTAATTTGAACCCTACCATGATCATTAACATACTGCTTCTCCAACTTATCTCTAAATTCATTGCCTATTTGATCCATCTGCTAATTTATAATGCATAACCGAGTTACAATTTCATTGTCTCCTCTCTGTGGTGCCATGTTGTTGCTTGCCTCAGACATATTTGGATTTGAAAAATTGGTTAGTTGACAAGAAATATATATTCCTCACCCACTCTCTCACTTGTTTACACTCCTATCATGTTTCACTCAAATATAGGCTTTTCACTCAAATATGCTTACTACACTATTTTCCTCTCGTCTCACCTTTTTTCGACTCTTGTGAAACTGAAACCAACACCAAATATAATAGCTATAGAAGTGTATCCAAATCTGTGTATATTAGTCAAGAAGCAAGAAAAATATGAAAACAAGTAAAGAAGAAACTGCGATTAAAATTTCGCGAGTAACAAACAAATTTGTATGAAAAATGGATATTTTGAAGACGTGAAAGAAAAAAGATGCAAAGGTTATATAAAAATATTAAATGAAACCTAAATATATCAATAATGATGTTATTATACTGTAATAATTGAAAATATAATAGCAGCAAAACAAGTTTGAATTATGGATGCGAATCAGACCAGTTGTGACAAGTTACAATCCTGAATTTAGTTACTCAGTAAATGAATTCCAAATGACCTCAAATTATATATAGGGTGCGATCAGAACCTTAAAACAAAGTATATAAAATTTGAGATTTTTCTGAATCTATTTGACCTAAAATTACCTTCTGATACGAATTTGACTAATTATAATAAGTTTTAATCCTGACCTTGGTTACTATAGCAAATGGTTTGGTCTAAATTCTCCCTTGTTTGTGTACTGTGGCAAATTAAAAAAAAAAGTGACTTTTGAACGTTCTTTTTATTCTTTTCTTTCTTTTTACTCTTTATGCTACTGATATATTCTGAAACAACAACAAACTAAAATAAAATCTTTTTTAAGAAACCCTAAATGCAAAATACTAAGCTCTAGACACGAAATGATAAAAAACCGAATCAAAGACAATTAAAGCTAAGGAAGCCAAAACTAACAAGAAGAAAAATAAAAAGATATAACCTGATTTTTTGAGCATAGCTTTAATACCAATTGATGCGAATCTCTTGATCACATGGTCAAGTAACCCCTAACGAAGTAGATAACAACCCAAAAAACAAAAAATTAGGTTTGATAGAACCTTGACCCAGAAGTAACCTTATACCTAAGAACCAAAGTTATTAGAAAAAGACTTGGACCAGAGATAACCTTGTATCTAATAACCCTAATTATATGAATGACGCCACAAAGCCAATTAATCTTCATTAAGTCAAAGTATGATCTTTATCCCCATAAAAAAAATGTTGTTTTGCCACAAACAAACAGAAGAAAAACTCATGTTTATTCTCTAACTTGTTACTAAAATTTGCAGCTAAAAAACATAAAATAGTCTCTTGCTGAAATCTAGTAGGCCTAAATTAGTAATCTACTAACATAAGTCTAATAATAAAATAAACACCTAAATAATATCTAATGGGTCAGAACAAACCCAAATAAAAAATAATTACTCAACATTAAATATAAAATAAAATAGGATAATAAAAATAAAATCTTTATGCCAAAATTCCTCCATGTAGCCTGAATCTCAAACACATTGTTCTCTCTCGTCTAAATGAATTACTAGGCCTACCATATATGGTTGGAAAGTTTGAGATGTCTAGTTTTCAAAACATCTTAAATCATTGAAACATACCATATATAGCTCCAGATATGTCGTAAATAATACACAAAGGTCTAGCGTGGCAAATTTGACAAGATTTGTCTAGCAAATTTGACCCTCTAAAATATTATATTACCAAACTCCATTTGACCTAAAATTTACCAAAATATAGTTCCATGTGTCTAGTATCTCTTTGTCAAATCGTAGCTCATTTTGATGTACAATTTGAGAGATATGTTCGATCTCGCAAAACTAGTGAAAAGACATTTTAAAGCCAAATTCGGACTTTACTTGGTTCATATCAATATCCATATCAGTTATCTAGATGTTTAGAGAAACATGATGTTGGACATGATTACAAGGAGGTGACTCTTAGTTGTAGCTCGGTAATAATATTTTTTGATAAATTTCTTTTAACATTTTAAATTAAATGACAAGCAAAAATGAACTAACTTAACTACTTGTCATATCAACTGGTTTGGGTATAAATCTAGTCATTTTACCTAAAATCCTACCCAATTTCACGAGTTTTACCAGGACAAGTTGGATTAATATGAGCCTTAACAGGTATGCGTGAGCTTAATTGTTTTATTTGTACCGTGGCTTTATTTTTTGGTGTCAATGATGCAACCATATTATTCGACAGTTTTACCAATGTTTACCTAGTATTTTGCCTATGTTCTATATATAAAATGACTTGATATTCTTTATTTTATGTTTTGAAGGCGCTTGTGGATGTAAGATTAAAAAAGAAGTAAATTGAAGATAATTGACAGATTTGACCTCTGATCAATGTTTTGTGTAGAGTTTGAGCTCTAGAGGTCGAAATGAAGTGATTCAAGTGTAATTAGAAAGCTAACATCCATACCTTTTTATAAATGTATGGAAATAAAAATAAAAAGAGAAAGAACATGGAAATCGCAGCCTTCAAAGACAAATGTCGTATTCTGCCACTAATGACCTTCAGCTATTCCGACTTGAATATCTTAAGGTAGAGAAGTCCATTTGATGAAAACTCAATTTTTTTGGATTCTTGACTCGAAGACCTATCAGACAACCAAAGTTCAACATAAAAAGAGCTCATATGAGAGAGATATGATTTTTATAAGAAGACACTTGAATTCTGTCAGCATACATGTTTTATGAAGAAACCAGTCTAAAGTACTTTTGAAAGCATCCAAACCGACATCCAAGTCCTTATTTTTGCAATTTAGCTCCTCTAAGTCCAAAGTCAAAGCTTGTAGATTTTATGCAAGTCTATTCCTTCTTTTTTAGGAAAATTATTATTGAAATATTTAAATGTAAATTATCTATTTAGGAAAGGACAAATTTGTAGGAAAGGGGGATTAGAGTTTTCTATCAAATAAAAATAAAGAGACAAAGAAAGGGAAAGGGCAACCAGAAAAGAGAGAGAAAAAACACACCCTTCCCCCTAAAAACTAAAAAAATAGACAAAACCTCGTCTCTTTTATTTTTATTCAGAGGGTCTCTTTTTAAAAAAATTGGTTTTTTTTGTTATGTGTTTAATTTTTGAAGTGTTTTTTCTTTGTTCATCTATGGGTTTTTTTTATTGTTCATCTATGGTTTTGTTTTTATCTTTTATATAGATAAACTATGTTTTTAAAAATAAAAAATATTTATTTTTAGATGATATTCTTAATATGTAGTCTTATATGTTATTCTTTTTTTATTCAATCAATTTAATGTTCTATTTTAAGATTCAATATCTTGATATACATTGGTCTTTCGGTTTTTCAAGTTTTGTTTTTAGGTATCATTAATTATTTTTTATTGATTTATTAATGTACATAATTCATAGTTTATTTGATTACATGTGTGTATAAACTTTTTGATTTGTTATATTTTTTTGAGCAACCTAAAATGCATTGAAAAAACCATAATTTTTTATGAGAAATAAAAATATTTAACCGCAACGAAGTGTGGGTCACATATCTAGTATACAGTAGTGCTAGGTTAGTTAGATTGAGATTTCTTTATTTGGACCTTTTTATATATATAAAAAATATAGACCTAATTTTACAGCCTAGTTGGACACCCTACATTTTGTTTTTTTGTCTTTTCCTCATTTTTAAAAGGATGAAAACTAAGTGATGATAAGTAATTTATTCCAAAGAAAATAATCTTATATTGTCAATGATTGTATATTTTCTTTTGGTCCATGAAAGAAAAATATAGTATAATTGAAAAAAAGAAAACAAGATTAAAATTACTTTGATAAAGAGTAAAACAATGTAAAAGAGAATAGAAAAAATAGAAAGACAAAAACAATTTCTCCTTTTATTTTTCTATGAGAAAATAATTTTATATTGCCAATGAATGTATATTTTCTTCTGATCCATGAAAGAAAAGTATAGTGTTAGTGAAAAAAAAAAGAAAAAAGTTGAAAGTACTTTTACAAAAGCTCCTATTGTGATTTTTGAGATATCCATTAATACTCTGTTTGTTTTTTTATTTTAAAAGTGATTTAAAAAAAATAATTTTTTTTATTTTTTTTGTTTTAAATTAATATTTTTTTGATGTTTTTAGATCATTTTGATATATTGATGTCAAAAATGATTTTTAAAAAAATAAAAAAAACATTATTCTGATACATTTTCGAGTGAAAAGTACTTTGAAAAGCAACTACAACTACATTTTCAAATACACATAAGAGTAACAATATAAAAGAGAATGGAAAGAATATAAAGATAGAAACAGTTTTTTTCTACCTTTATCTTTCTTGCAAATCTTAAAGGTTATATAATGAACATTATAAAAATTGTATTTTCTAGCAAACTAATAGTAGCATGTATTCATTAAAAAAAAATATTTAGTGACATGACATCTTAATTATTATTAAAATTTTTTAAGTGATATATTATCGGGTAATTGGGGATTTGTATTAATTAAAATACAATGTATTTTTAAAAATTAATAAATCTCCGCACTTGATCTAAGTGTTTGAAAAACGTATTTTCACAAAATTTGATTTGAAACTCAAATCGATAGAAATGATAAAATAATATTTGAAATACAAACATGTTTGAAAGTGTGATTGTGATTGCTTTTCGTGCTAAAATGCATCAAAATAATATTTTTTTTATTTTTTAAAAATTAATTTTGAGATCATTGCATTAAAAAATTCAAAATATATAAAAAAAATTAATTTGTTTAAAAATACAGGTATAACCACATTACCCAAAAAAAAAGAAAAAGAAAAAGAAAAAGAAAAAGAAAAAGAAAAAATAAAATTTAAAGTTGAGTTCTTTTTATACCAAGTTGGGCCGATAAAATTTATTTTTGTCAAACTAGATGAAATATCCAACCCATTTGGCTCAGGGGAGGCCCTATCACCGATGGTTACTAAATTTACACGGCCTTTCAGAAAAGCTCAAACACGGGAAAAAAGAAAACGAATTCAAAAGAAAGGGAGAGGATGGCGCAGTAGCAGGGCAGCAAATATATCCCCCATAGAAAGATATTAATAAATAATCAATCGCAAGCACTGAGACCTTCAGACTCCGTTAAAGATGGGGGAGGAGAAGAGGCATCAGATGATGCAGAACTTGTTCGGCGATCAGTCCGAAGAAGAAGAAGAGATCGATTCTGAGCACGAATCCAATCCCCAGCCCAATTATGCTTCCGTAAATAAATACTCAATTCACCTTTTCTCCTATATATATTATATATTATTCTCAATATTATCTTTTGGATTTGTAGCCTCGCTGTACGTAGGGTTTTTTTCCTCTTAAAATTAAAAACCCTAACTGGGTTGCAATGCATTGCATTGTTGCTCAATTGAACTACCTAGTTGATTGAATTAGAATGCTGCTGCTATTAGGTTTTGTTTGAAATTCGCTAGGGTTTTATATTTTAATAATTTTATCCTTGTAAGGGTTTCCTTCCTTTGCAGGATGAAGCTGAGGGAGAGCTGAGGAATGACGGTGAAGGTGAAGGTGAAGTTGACGGGCAGGAGGATGTACATGTGGAAAGTGAAGGTGAAATGCGTGAAGTAGAACCTGATCCTGGAGAAAGTGAGGGTGAAAGAGAACAAAGTTCCCAAGAGGTAGATATCGGTGATCAGAGGGATGAAAGTGATGCAAAAGATTCTGACAGTGATGCTAAAGAAGAGTATGGTCACAGAGTGGCTACCAGCCGCAGACGTGATGTAATTGAAAGTGGTTCAGAGGAACATCATTATGTTGATCATGAAGATGAGGAGGTCGATCAAGCTAGAAGTCCAAGGTTATTTCCTCACCTTTTTTCTGTCATCTAGAACTTTCTGCAACCTATCTATCCGCCACTGTAAAAAGAAGTTCTTAAAGATTAGCCACAAGTTCCTTGGATGTCTATTTATTTATGTTCTCCTGTATTAAACCTGCTGAATATTCGAATTTCTTAATAGCAAATCACCTGAGGAGGAGAAAGATCAGGCTCAAAATGCACAATCGGCTCCTGCTATTCGTGATGTGTTTGGGGACTCTGAGGATGAAGAAGAGGATGCATATGCAGTTCGTAATGACATTGAGCAAGATTCTAATGTGTGTATACCATGTTTCAAATGTTTTTGTCATATATGTTATTTGCTTGGTGCTCCCATTCACACTAATGGCTCCAAGGGTCACCCATTTTGCTCTCAATCCTCAGAGGTCTCCTATGGAAGAGGAGGAAAGCTATGAAAAGAACCTGAGACCAGAGGATATGCTAGCTGACGAAGATGCTCAATATGAGTCAGAAGAGGAGAACCGAGAGGCTAAACCTAAAGAGAAGCCACTTGGCCCCCCATTGGAGATAGAGATGCCATTTTGCCCACCTCCAGCCGATCCTAAGAAGGTGTTCTCTTCTTTGTTCCATCTGCTTCTAAAATGTTAACTAACTCATCATTTCTTTGGTGCTTGAGTTCTCCTTTGCTTGATATGCATGCATGGTTTTTCTTCAAGTTTCAATAGCAAGTAAACAGAATATAGAATAAGTTTAAGTGGTCTCCTGGCCTCTATTGGAAACAACTTGAAAGTAGTTGTTTAGATTATATAGGATCTCATTTGTGTATCTCTTTCTGTTTTTTAAAGTGTCAAATTTGTAGAGTTGGGGAGTGTCTTTCCTTCTTGAAGATACTGCTGGAACAGTTTTGGGTGTGCTTTTCATCCCTGCTCTTCTTGTTTTTGGAGGGGTTATCAGTGTTGGCAAAAAATTCTTCATTGTTTGATTGAATACTTGTCAAAGTATATTTTACATTGAAGAAAATGTTCCTGATCTCTATCAATATATCTGATGGTTGGTTAATTACATGTGGTCTCTAAATTTGTAGATTTGGTCATTTTAATCCGTGTCCTAATTTGGGGTTGAGAAAATTTACAGTTCTAATTTCTGGTCTCTAAACTAATGGTTTTTAGATACCTGCATGTTTTGCCATGTATACACATGAGTGGATGAAGGGACCGTGTGACCATAAATTGAAAGTGTGAGAATTAGCATGCCTGAAGTTGTTATAGAGGGGTTAAATGATCAAAATCTAAAACTTGGGGAGCCACAGTTGTAATTTACCAGCCTGATGGCTGTTGTTGTTGATGACGTTTTCTGTTCTTTGCTACTTCAGATGTATAAATGTTCTGACTTGTGGTGATTGTCTAATTCTTATATGTAGATGAACATGATTAAAGTATCCAATATTATGGGCATTGACCCAAACCAATTTGATCCTAAGACGTATGTGGAAGAGAAAACATTTGTGACAGATGAATCCGGAGCTCAAAAACGAATACGCCTAGAAAACAATATTGTACGATGGAGGACTGTTAAGAATCCTGATGGCTCGAGTTCGGTGAGCAGATTCTTCTTCTTCTTCTTCTTCTTCTTCTTCCAATTAAAAACTTTTTACATTTGTGTTTGATCTGTAGGTTGAAAGCAATGCACGCTTCGTGAGATGGTCTGATGGTAGTCTACAGTTATTAATTGGGAATGAAGTTCTTGATATATCTGTGCAAGATGCGCAACAGGATCAAACACACCTTTTTCTTAGACATAACAAGGTGACATCTCAAGTCTGTGTATATGTGATTGGAAATGATGATACTTTGCTTGCTTTATCTTTTAGTCTCTCATTTACCTGCTTAGAGTTGGCTTAAGTTCCAAACATAATGATTGCATAAGCCTGATTTTTTGACATGAATTTGTTGAAATAATTGGGAAATGGCTGCAAGTTAGAGTCCTTGATTATGGGACTTATATTCTGTAGTTACTTTTTATGGGAAGGTGATGCTATTAGATATCTGGTATCATTTAACATGCTGTAAAGCCTCTGATAGTGTAGTCCTTGATGGTAATGCTACTTGCTGAGGGATTTGGCATTTGAAATTGTTTGTGTGCCCCTTTATTGACCTATTCTCCTTTTCCTTATTTTTATTTGGTGACTAAAGGGGACTTTCTATCCTGGGAACAGGATGATAATGAATAATACAGCAAAAGGATCAAAGTTGGTTGTTGGATGTAAACTGAAGTTTAAAGTTCCTTGATGGTATTTCTTTTTTGTGTAAATTTCATGGCAGTCACAGGAGCTGCCATTACAGACTTCATTTCATGTGTTTATTTACATTCAAAGTTCAGAATGAATACTTTTTGGTTTTTGATTCTGGTTGCTGTCATAGTTTTTTTGCCTCCAATGTGAAGTCCTTTTGTGAAACTTGCCGTTTGCGTCTTGAGTCAAAATATTCTTTATGTCTTGGTAAACATCACCCAAGTCTGAAACTTTGTTTGGGGAACTTAATCTGTATTTCAGTCACTTCTTCAATCACAAGGAAGAATATTAAGGAAGATGAGGTTTATGCCATCATCATTGTCATCAAATTCCCATAGGCTATTGACTGCCCTTGTTGACTCTCGCCATAGAAAGGCTTATAAAGTTAAGAACTGCATCACCGACATCGATCCTGAGAGAGAAAAGGAGGAAAAGGAAAAGGTAAGTAACTAGTTTACTTAAAGATACAGTGGCTTGTATTTGGTTTGTGGTTTCATGGTTTCTAGTTCTGTTGTCTGTATGGTTTTATAGGCTGAAAGTCAGACAATAAGAGCAAATGTACTTCTCAACCGAAAGAGGGAAAAGGTGAGCCGGAAATATACACCAACTGTAGAGAGGAGGCGCCAACTATCACCAGGATTTTTAGAGGGTGCTCTTGATGAGGTCTTTGTTAGAACCAATCAATTGTCATTCTGTGTGCAGATCCAATTGAAAGTTTTGCCTATCCTATCTAGTCTTCTGACTACTGTTTTGATCAGGACGATGAACCAGATTACTATAACTCGCGTCGTTCTCGCCGCTTTGAGGAAGATCTGGAAGTTGAAGCTCGAGCAGAGAAACGCATTATGAATGCTAAGAAGGTCTTTTTAACATCAAGTCAATTTTTTATTTATTTATTTTTTTGTTGAAAAACCTAATTTTGACATTTGCACTAATACCAATAGGGACAGAGAGACATTCCGCGGAAGTCTGATATGTCTGCTGTGAAATCATCAAAGCGCCCAGTGGATTTCTCTGATAGTGAAAGAGAGGAATCTGAGTATGAAACTGATGGAGATGAATATGAGAGGTCTCCAGTTCATAAGAGGGTTGATGAACCAGAGCATGAGTATGAAGAAGAGGAAGAACACTATGAGGAAGACACAGAAGTTAATGGAGCCTCAGAGGAGGAAGAGGTATGTGAATGTATCTTACTATTTTGTTTGTACTGCTTGTTTCATAACCACTGCGGAGAAGTGTGCCTGCAAATTGTAAATGTTCCTCAAAATAAGTTTGGTGCACAAAATATAATACAATATTTGTTCTTGCTGTCTTTTGAGTTTTAAAGTCTAATGATTCAATCCTGTATTCTGTGTCACTATTTACAGAATTGGAAGGATTCATCTCCTTTAATCTATACTAAATTGACCTGTTGGTCCATGACAAACTTTAAAGGAAATACATAGTCATATCGAGGAACATCAGCAGCTAAGATTTCATGCCTATATACTAAGGGGTTGCCTGTATTCTCTGCAAGGTTGTTTAGATGAAAATTTTCTAGTGCTTCCTATCTGAAAAAAAAAAAAAAAACGATTTTAATGACTTTTCTACCGAGGGCTGCCTGATGAATGCAAGATCAGCATAATGTGCATTTTTTAATTCCCAGTACCTGATGTGTCCAGTTTCCTGGCTGTCTGGCTATTCTATACCTGTTGTGAACTAGACAGAAAAGCGAGAAAGTGTGAAAGCCAACACATTAAGACTGGAATTAAAGATTATTTTCCTCTCATTTTAGTGATGGACATTGATAAATTTTTCTGTCATGAGAAATTTGGTTTCTTTTAGATTGGGCAGGACATGCAAATTACTGGGATGATGATAAACATTTGGTGACAGATACAGAAGACATTGTGAAACCTTAGGAGAATAGTTATTGGATATGATAAGACTGATGTGTAGGTAAAAAATAATGCGTAAGATGGATAAAATAAAATGATTTGGAGTGTCTTTTCTTTATCCTTTTTCTATATTGTTATGGTGGTGGCATGTGGGGAGGAATCTGCTCTGCTACTGTAATGGGTTTTCTTATGGTAGTTTTCTAGTTATGATGCCAAACACCATAAATTTCTTTTTATCCATTTGATGTTGAACATGATAATTTCTAAATTTTTTGTTTCTTTTTGCAGGAGCCAAAGCAAAAGGGGAAGGAATTTGGCAGCAGTCGCAAGAGGATTGGGTTTGAGTCGGAAGAGGACTCTCCTCCAAGAAAGATTCAATCGGGTCGTCGAATGACAGTGGTGTATGATAGTGATGAGGAATGAAAACTAGGCTGAGATGAATGCTATGTGAGATAATGCATCCTCAATCAAAACTCTTCCTCTTCTTGTTTTTTTTTTTTAATGGTGTTAGACCTTGTTTGTTAAGGGTTTTTTCTGATGAATATTCTAGCTTTCAATTTGTATTTTAAATCACATGATGAATGCTTTTCAATTTTATTTTGCCACGCAGTATAATCTTTTCTTGTAACTATAAAGATCCTTAAATCGAATGATCAATATGCCTTCCATACGTTCCAATTAGCAGTAGTCTTGCGGATAAATTCCCCAAACTTTGTATTACATCTGTTAATGTGTTAATATTAATCTCAAGCATGCCCAATTTTTTCCCTCTGTGTGCTCATGTGTATATTGAAATCAAGAGCGTACAAGGTGTTCTTGTAATCCTCAAATAGCTAGCTGTAAGGTGGTGTTCTTTAGTTTACATCGTTCACCTTATACCCAAATGATCATTTGCTTTCAGTTTCGTTTTCACTCTGGTCCGCATTATTTTCTTATCTAGTTACGTTTAAATCCTAGCTAGGATGCGTGGAACGTAAATATACGTTATGGAATTTAGGATAGAAGAATATGCCCTAGTTATTTCGCCCTAATACATTTTCTTATGCTCACTGTTATATCCAAATTTGGTGCATGACATTAGGCCAAGCTCATGACATTTGTGCATGACATTAGCTAATGAAAGAAAAACAAAACAAAAGAAAAGGCTCAAATCACATGTTTAAGATAACTCACTCGTGCAAATTGAAGACATGGTTGTAGAGTTGCTTCATTGTTCTATCTGGTTTCCTTTCATATTCAAGTAGACTATTCAAGACAATGCACATTATGAATCATGTTTGGCATGGTTCCAATCCATGCATATAATCCTAATGTATTAATGTAAGTCTAAGCTTTGTCCTTTTTGTTACTTTGTTCTTAATGAATTGAAGCTTGGAAAAGGGAGCAATTAATGATGATAAATTAATTATTTTTTCCACATGGAAAGCAAACATGCATGTAGACTATTTATGCATGGAAAGAAGGAGGCCAAATGTTGTACCTAAAATTGGTCCATGACAATAGGCCAAGCACCTTGATAACCTCTAGATTGAGGATCATAATTTAATGAAAGAAAAACAGAAGGAAAAGCCTAGATCTCATGTTTAAGATAACTTACTCATGTGTAAACTGAAGAAATATGATGCAAGGAGAGTGTCTCAACTAAATACTGAACCTGGATATAGGCAAAAAACATGGAAGGTCAAACAAATGGTTAATGGGACAAGAACATATACTCCATAAGGAAAACTAACAACAACAATAGACAATCAACAACTTAATTGCAAATTAAAACTACATTCGGCGCAACCCTTTTCAAGTTTCAAGCATATTGAAAATACAAGTTGTAGATTCAAGGAAAGGGTGAGAAGAATAATCCAATTATTTAGAATATCCATAGAAATTGATCTAAAATTAATAGAAAAATTGACATGTACAAACCCGAACCAAACCAAAAAAACCAAGTACATATAATAAAAATTAGATATAAATGCCGACCCTAAACCTAAATACCCTTAACTCTCTTTCTCTCCTCTCATTCACTTCAACTATTACCCACATAATTATTAATGTAGATGCTCTATAGAATCGAGTGATTATACATGACACTGACTTTATTCATATATATATATATATATATATAAATATATCATTTACCCTTAATTTTCATTTAATTTTGAGTCTACAGTAAAGATAAAATTCTTAGAATAAAAATGTTTTACAAAGAAAATTATAAAATAATTATAATTACGAGGATTTATATTGCATCAATGCTATATTAAAATTGGATATTAATTAGAGTTGTTGCGACTGATATCATAAGATGAGGTGTGGAAGATACTTAAAACTAATATGTATTGGGTTTCCCAAAACTCTTAGACTGCGAAAATGATAATTTTAATTTTTTTTTAGAATTCTAAGGACCCTGTTAGACAATCTAGGTTTGTTTAGAGTTTGAGTAAAGATTACCTGAAAATTAGATCTTCTTTCTCATGTTTGTTCAACTTCTTCAAGGTTGAGTTGTCACATACGATAAGTCGTCCAAATGTTTATTTTCTAACAATAATTTACATGAACCACTAGAGAAAAATCTCCTAAAACTGTTATTGGAGAGAGAGATTACTATGCTTTTGAGTGCTAGCTTTTTTTTTTTTTTTTGCGTTTTCGAGTGTTTCTCTATACCGTATATGCTGTAACAACTACATAACTTTCACAAAATATGAGACATAACATTCTATTTATAAAGAAAATCTAATAAATCTATAGATGATAAAATATCAATTTGCTTACTAAATAATATCATAAATATATTAATTTAGGATAATTTTAGATATTTATTCAATTAAGTCCCTATTTGACTTTTCTAGGTCTAGAATTGCAATTCCTTGTGTTAATTACATTCTAGTCCTTAATTTATAAAATATATTTACAATCAAGTCACACTTGAATAACCATCATAATTTAACTTATGAAAAATGGTTATTAATGTATGTGATCCATTAGATTTCTAATAAGTTAATCCAAATATAAATCATATTGTAACACCCTGTAAATTCTCAATGTCACAATAATTCTACGAGCCTTAATCTTAAGTAGAACAGGGTAATTTTTTTCAGTCATGCAATGACAATCCAATCATATAATCATTTTTATGTATTATGCTTTTAATAATCTTATTTTGATAAGCTTTCGATAAGGTCTTCTCTATTCGAGTCATTAAATATTTCTTCTTTTCTTCTAGATAACCTCCATAACAACTCATAAAAATTCAATTTTCATAACAAATCGCCCATGCTTACACCCTTCTACATGATTATAATAGCCCCCTTTTGTTTCTCATAAGCATGTTGTTGAAACAACTTTCAAAATGCACCAAGTTGTTGTCCAACAATAGCCTTTATACTCACTTTAATATGTTGTTGGAATAGCCCTCTAGACACATCAAGTTGCTGTCTAAAAGCAAGCCTTAGACTCATTTCAATATCCTGCTGCTGAAATAGTCCCCACTTTTACCTACAATGAAAAGCCAAATCAGCCATTATTTTTACCTGCAACAAGTTACTATATAGACACCATCCATATCACAAATAGGTTGTCAAAACAATCACCCATGAAAGCTTCAAAATCCATTCAATCTGCTGATGATATTTGCTATCTTTAATCATTAAATAATGACCATGCTTGTCATAATGAATATCGACATCAACTAATTCCTTATGTTAAGTGTGTTTATCATCCTGTAAATAATCCATTTGTTAGAAAATCTTATAATCGCGTGATCTTTTTTTAAAATGTTTTATTTTGGGTGTTAAAAGATACTTATTGTAATAATTAATGCAATCCATAATTATCTAAAGTGATAAAAGATTTATTTAGTCACTGAGAAAAACAAAGCTATTTCATTCTCATAAAGTGTAGACAATTTCTTGCAAAATTCCAATAAATGAAAGATTTGTAAGTGCATTTGATTCGTTTCAACAACCATTCAATTGTTGAGAAATTCCAAGTGATGCATATTAGTTAGTTTGAAAAAAACTTACTTTATTCTTACAAAATTCAAATAGCTACACAGAATCATATACTATTCTCATATAAAAAATCTTGCATTTTCAAATATATAATTTTATGACAAGCAAAGAAGTAACACATGAACTTGTACGTATGCAAAATAGATATATAGAGATGAAAAGGCACCAGGTTGTTTAGCAATGCTGGCGCCTAGCGCGAGGTTACTGCCTCGTGCTAGGAAAGTGCAACGCAACGCCAACAATGGATGCTCCAACGTGGGCAGTGTGCCCATGTAGACAATAAGAAAGAAGAAAAAGATAGGGTGGAATTTTGATTTTGTCCTAAAACCTATGCCTATATAAAATTTAGGAATTTAATAGTAGAACTATGATCCTACCATTGAGAATATAAAATATTGATTTTATATTGAGATTAAAATCTCAAATTAAATTAATTTTTTTTAATTAAATTAGGATTGAATTAAATCATTTAATTAAAAAAATAAAATATCCTAATTATTTTAGGATTTAACTAAAATGTTTAATTAAACTATTTTAGAAAAATATTTTTTCTAAAATAAAACAAAGAGAGCTTTTTATGCTAAAAAAATTATTTAATTGATCATAAAATAGTTTAGGTTGTTAATAATAATTTTAATATAATTAATTTTCTTATTAAATATTTAAGAATATTTTATAATTTAAGGACCTACCACCGTGTGAAATAAAGTTTAAAAAGCTTGGGAAATTATCAAATTGAGTTTTATTTAATGTTTTTAAATGATACAAATATTATTTTAAAATTGTTAAATAATTAGAATTTAAGCAAGTAATATATTTATTGTGCATAATAACATGTGTTTATACACTATGGATATTTATGGATATTAAGAGACCAATGTGATTGCGTTTTTCAATGTTTGAATTATTGTAATACTAAATAGAGTTTGTGTGCCTTACCTTTTCTTTATATTTTTGTTCAATGATGTAAGATTTTTTTTTCTAATCTAATTCTCCTCAAATCTTGAGGTTTCTTAATCAATAATGTAAATGATATGTAATTGGAAAATATAGAAATTCAGATAGGAAAATTATTTTGTAACCCAAGACAAAGAAAGAATGGCAAAATAAGGATATAACCATGGTTCTCGCAAGAACTTATAAAAATTGAAACCAACTACCTAGGTTTTGAACACCTAATCTCATTCAATGACTCAAAAGAATTATTTAAGATATATCCATAATCATCTCATTAGAATGACATGTTAGGAGTGCATGCCATATATAATTGTTTTTTTAATAATATATCAAACATGTCATGGAACAAGACCTAATTAATAGAACAAATATCTCGTTAATATATTAAGTATATGTTGAGATCAAAATTTGTTGCCTTCTAATTTCTTATGTATGAAATCAGTGTTCCATTCATGAATTATTTATTGAACTACTCAAGGTCACTTTGAATAGAATATGTTTAATGCTATAGAAATTGGATCCTACTTAACTAAACTTATATGATTTGGATGCTTCATTTATGATTATATAAATTAGATGTAGTAATTAAGTGAAACATATATGATATGTTTAGATAAAGAGTTGTCACCTATCTAATCTAAGAATTACATTGAGATACGATTGATAAACTATGTTATCCACCTAATTTTTTTATTTTATTTGTTAAGCTAATGAAGATAAATTAAATGGGATCCTACCTCACTAGGAGATCTATGCAAGATTTTTCAAACTAATTAGGAGGGCTACTAATTTGTATGAAAATATTGGGAGACTAAATTATTATTAAAGATCTTATCTGAATATGATTTAAATACATATGCATGAAACTGATACTTATTGTCTTTACATGAATAAATTGATAGATCAAAATGAGTAGCAACATATCCTTACATAACATACTTGATACTAACAAATTGATTATACCAAACTTCTTGAACTGGTACCGTAATGTGAGAATTATTCTTAAGTAATAAATAATGTTATATATGTTCTTGAAAATCTAATTCTTCATACCTCTTATAAGGATGCTGATGAAAAAGTTTGAAATGAATATCAATGTTATATTAATGACGATGAGTAGACTACATATGTGATGTTGCCCAGCATGTCACATGAACTTCAAAGGTAATAAGAGAATATGGATGCTTATACAATAATTATGCATATTAAAGAGTTGTTTAATGTTGTTCATTGGACAAAGAAGTATACGGACCTATAAGGAATTGTTCTGCTGCAAAATGACAAAGGATTTCTCTGTGAACACCCATGTTTTGAAAGTAATTGGCTTTATTGAGAAATTAGGTTAATTAGACTTTGTCATGGATCATGACTTAAGTGTTAACTTGGTCTTGAAATTCTTACCCAAAGCTTTTGAGATATATGATAAACTATCTTATAGAAAATTTGGATAGTACGGTACCAAAATTGCTTAATATGCTTAAAATTGCTCAAAAAGCCTTTTAGTAGGAAAAAGGCTATATGTTTCTTTGTTAAGTATTTCAATAAGTCTAAGAAGAAGAAGAATAAGAGTTTTGTCTCTAAAGAATAAAAATCTACTAAGGGCTTTAAAAAAGATCAGTTGGTTACATATGACACTAATTTTATTCATGTAAAAACATATTCATAATTGATATTTTTTTATCATTAATATTCATTTATGTATGATTAATGAGTTTAAAGTAAATATAAAGTTCTTAGGACAAAAGTATTTTGCAAGGAAAATTATAAAATTGTTATAATTATAAGGATTTCTATTGTATCAAAACATTGTTTATAAATATTTCTAGTCAATACTCTATTAAAACAATATATTAATTAGAGTCATTGATATTAATACATATTATGTTATTTTCTTTATAAAATGAATGAGTTTTTTTTATAAGCAAAGGTATGAGTAATATTTAAAACTAATATATAGTTGTTTGTCAAATAAAATGTAAATGAATTTGACATGGTGTATAACATGGATAGACGTTAGGGTTCTCAAGCACTAAAGTTATATACCTAAGTTGTAGAGAAATTTAGAGAAAACTATCTAATATTTTGTTAAAAATCAAAGCAGTTTGAATATGAATCTCAAAATAAACTAGTTCCTTATTTATATTAGTTTTATAATTAACATCCTTTATAAGAAAGTATTCTTAATTTCTAATTAAAATTAAAATTCTTTATAGAAAATGGTTTTAATTAAAACCTACCTAAATAATAGAATCTATCTAGTATTAGGATTCCTAACTAGTAAAATACTAATTAAATTAAAATTTGTAATTTAAATATGAAAAAGAATCTAAATACAACAAGTTAAAGAAAGATTATCTCGTACAACAACTTCCAAGCCTTATTTTAAGGTATTCATAATCTCCAACATCATAAAATTTTAATCCAATAGGAGAAAGGGCCTTCATAATCTTTTATCAAAATATTAACTCGATCAAATGGTTAGATTAAAAGTTATACTTGATTTACCAAACTATATCTTGGACTCTTTTTAAACCCATCAAAACATAAAAATCTTAATCATTAATCAAATAGTGCAATAAAGATTATTATGCCAAGAATAATAAAGAAATTTCCCTACATTAGAATTGACCCGCATAGAGATTTTATATAGAGAGATCACTTGTGTTTATAGAAATGCTTATGTGGTAGTTGTGTAGAGATATTTAAAGTTGAGATGACTAAGTTATCTTATATAGAGAATATTATGTTTTGATCTAGACTATATGTTGCCTTAATAAAGGGTAACAAATGGGCAAATATTATATATAACATGAATTATATAAAGGTATTTAAGTGATTAAGAGATGATTTATTATCCTAAATGAATTAGAAAAAATATTCTACATGTTCACAGATAGATTGATTGTGAAACCTTTGTGTAAGATAAAATAAGATTTGAAAAGGTTTAAAAATCTTATTTAAAGAATCAATGACTATGATATTGAAAACATACATGATTTTACAAAGTAGACATATTTCATGCTCCAGTGTCTAAATCGAAACATTATTAATGAAGAGATAATAATTATACCAAGAAACTAGTCCTTAAAAAGTTAAGCCATATTGGTTATAAATTTTCTAATGTTCGAGGGATCATGACACTTTGTTAGTCACTACACTTGATCTTCAAATATAAATCAATTAATTTTTGAATTTATAATAAGTTAAATTATTTAATTTTATTTTGATTAGAATTGTGATTTATATTTGATCTAGTATATTAGGGAGCCTAATGAGTCATATACATTAAGAACCAATAGTAATAAATTAAACTGTTATGATTAATTAAATATGACTTGTTTATAAACAAGTTTTCTAAATTAAAGACTATAATATAATTTTAGAACTAGAAAAATCAAGTTGGGACTTGAATGCATATATTTTTAAAACTATCCTCAAATAATAAATATGGTATTTTTAGGGAGTGAAGTGATAATTTATCATTTATAAGGTTAACAAATTTTCTCTATAAACAGGTCATGTCTTATATTTTCTATCAATGTTCAACGTTGTGGTAACTAGGAAAAAGAACAAGTATTTGGTATTCTTTGGGAAACTGTCTTGTTTTTTTTTTAAAAAAAAAAATTGTCAACTAGTATTATAGTCACTAGAAACCATAACTAGTATGTAAAGATCTAAAGTAAGGAATTAGTTATGCTAAGGGAAGAAATTATCACCATTAAAACATCCTATCTAAGGTAAGTTACATTGTTGGTCTTATCTTAAATTGTTAATGGTCTGGTTATGTTTAAAGTAATGATGATTTGTTTATTAAATGAATACGAATTTACTACAAAAAGTTAAACCCTGATAAAAAACTTTAACACTTAACCATTCTAAAGATCTTGGCCAAGTATTTTAAATTGGTCAAACTAAATCAAGAAGCCCTAAAAGGTTTCACTTATACTATGGTACCTCAAACATTCATAAATCTAGTGAAGTATGTCCATGAATGCACCAAAAGACTTATATGAGGTCTTTGTAAGCTAGCCCAAGTCATAGGGCATGTCAATGAAAGATGCCTTTAAAGGGTTTCCTTGTACCTAGGGAAGGTTCATGGTAGGTTCCGTAAAAGGTTTCACCTATCCTATGGTACCTTAGATATTCTCAACTCTGGTGTTATGGGATATGGCATTGAGAATATCCCTAATTGGTGAGTATTTCAAGAAATTCAATTTTACCTTTAATTAAAAAAATTCATTATTACTTTTTTTAGGAAATTATAGTGAAGGACTAATCATTCTAATATTCAAATATTAGGTCACTAAGAGTCCATAAACTTAAATATTAAAAGTGAATAATAAAGCTTTCTTTTAATTGGATTTTAAAACAGGTGTTGGACCCGTAATAATTTTCAATGAATAATATTTTAAAAATATGCACATATATCATCAATCATATTTTCAAAATCATGATTTAAACTTACAAGTTTGTCAATAATTTATAGATCTAACAATTTTAATTTACACATTTATAGATGTAACAAATTCAAAATCAAAGTAATAGTGTTCATCTATTTTTCAATTCTCTCTCACAAGTTTAATAAAGATATCAAACTCAAAATCAAGTTATTTATTCATCATTCATCAACTTAATATCATCCAAACAACACTAACAATTTCAATAACACCTCTCATCATTATGTCAGCTTTTAAGAGAATGGTTATTTGATTTTTATGTAGGTGAGTTTTGTAATTGGTGAAAATACATGATAAGATGACCTGCTTTTAAAGTAAGAGGATCGAGTGAAAGCTTGGGATTCTATTGAGAAAAATTTATCTCCTTTTATAAGCACTCATTTTATCAGCATGAATAATAATGAGTAGTTTTTTCACGATGTTACGACTCTTATGAAAAAGTTCTTCGTATTTTGAAAGCGCCACTTATTAGTTCAGCTTGTTTATCTGATTAGAAATGATTTTTAAAGGAATGTAAATAGGCTATAGCTCTTAACTATAAAAGAAAAGGATCATAAGCTCAAAGAGTGTTTCAGGGTTCCAAAAACTTAGAATCATTGTCATCTGCTTGACTCTTTGTATCTTTTTAGTTTTTTTCTTTAGCCATATTTCTTTTATTTTTTTATATTGATTTAGTGAGGTATCCTCATTTATTATGATTTTTATTTTGTCATTTTTATTTTTTGATTTAAGCATGTCTTAAATGTTTGAGTTTCTTGGGCTCTATTGGCTTTTGGCTTTCTCATGGCTTTTCATCAACTTTTAATCTTTGAATTTTCACTGCCACTAGTATAAAATGTGATCTCCTTCAAGGTTTTTATGAAGAAAATCTCTCTCAAACTCAAAAGGGATTGTAAGAGATATATTTATTTTTTAATGTGAAAGGAATAACAAAGATGATCTTTTATCTTTTCAAGCGCAAGTGGTTAAAATCGATAAACTTTGACCTCATCTAGTACAATGGTTTGGACTTGCAAAAAACTATGTTTTGTGACTCTATGACTATTGAATCCCCTTTAAGTCATTATGCATACAACTAAAACATGACTCAAAAGGCATGGCGTGAGGGTAACTACACAATTTTCATTTTATGTCTTTTGGTTTAAGATTGTTTAGTCACCTCAGGATGAGAATTGCTTGAATGATTCATTTGTCACCCTACAAAAAAAGGTGTCAAAACATTTTGAACAAACATCGAATTATTTCCAAAACAAAAAAAAGGCAAATCCAACTTTTCAAGATTATTTTAGCAAATGGTTTTTTCCAAAACTAGTTTAGTAATAATGTTTTGAACAGAGCCACCATATTAGTTACGAGGTTCAATTTTATGAGTCTCAAAAGGATAGGGATTGCCTTTTAGTTTTTTACATGGCACACCTTGAGGTTAAATTATTTTTACCATTATATGTATCCAAGCATGGACAATAATAAAATGTCAAGTATTACTTAAAAAAAAAAATTCTTGATTTCAAAACAACAAAAAGACAAAGAAAAGACATTAAATCAAAGAATGTGATGTGATGCCAATTCATATGAAAACATACTTAAAAACAAAATACAGAATAACAAAGTTTCATAACAAAAGGATTGACAATGCATCACCTCTTCTTAGGTTAGCTTCCTTGCAATATTTGTGTGTTGTTAGCGTTTACCAGCCACTCGTTATGTTGAATATGATCTAGTGATAATGTAGTAGATATCATTATCCTTCACAAACTCAATTTTCCCCTTACTCACTAGCTTTTGAACTTGATACTTGAAATTTTTGTAATTTTCAGTTAAATGGCCTAAGATTCTTTCATGATATTAACATTTCTCATTTGGATTATACCACTTAGGGTATGAGATCTAATGAAGTTGAGGCAATATGTTTAGTGTTCAAAAGATGTTAGTAAACATCTTTGAGTGGTATGCCAATCTTTGGCAATAGCTCTTGGGCAGCTGGTGATGCAATGAGATCTGATTTGACAAAATTCCCAATCTAAAAGCTACTTTATGGCTCATCTTTCATCATGACTCTAGAGCTTATAATTGGACCTTTTATTTTCCATGCTTTGATAGCCCACTCAATCCTCTTGATCACAATCACTAAGTCAATAAAGCATTGGGTTGCACGTACAACAAGACACTTGAAGTAGAGTGTCTTAAAAGTGTTGGTGAACAAGGTGACCATCTCCTTCTCTAGCAGTAGAGGATTCACCTGAGCAGCTACTTCATGCCACCTTTAGGCATACTCATGGAGAGATTCCTTGTTACCCATTTCTATAATTTACAGGCTCACTTTATCAGGTGCAATATCCATGTTGAATTTATACCGCTTGACAAAGACACCCATTAGGTCTTTCCACTTTTAATCTTGGTGTTATCCAACCGCATGTACTAACTCAAAGCAGTAGGACTTAAAATGTCTTGAAAAAAAGGATCAATAGTTTCTCATTATAGATCACCTTAGTCATTTTATTATAGTACGTCTTAAGATGAGTCATTGGGAATTGTGTATTAGTATACTTAACAGACTCTGTTACTTTAGATTTCTTTGGAAAAACCATATTGGGGGTCAAGCACATTCCAGTAGCTTTTACAAGATAGTAGAGATCTGCCCCTTCCATTGCCCTCATTCTTTCTTCAAGAGCAACCAATTTATCAGCAGTCAAGTCTATAGTTTGTGGCACTTGTGTTGAGGGAGCGGGTTGAGTGAAAGTGATATGGGCAACAAATTGAGATTCAGGCAAAAAGCCATATGCCCCTAGATTTTGTTCGAATAGATTGGTGAGTTCGTATTTGACAAGGATTCTTTCTTATAAGGATGTAGGAGTTTATTTTAAGAATTTTCTAATTTTTCAAGGATCTTTAATGAACTGCAATATAATTTCCAAAATGTGGCAATGATTCATTAATTTTTCAAATCTTTTTATACAAAGATACCTTATCCATCCTAGCTACACTAGAAAAGAATGGCTGGTGGTATTTAATGACAAATTTGTTAGCTTCTTTTAGAGAGTTTCTTAATTCTATAATGAAGGTTAAAAGAAGGCAACAAAGATTTTCATGCTTTAAGATGATTCTTTAAAGCTATAATTAATTATCTTAGACAAACAAGGAAGCTAAAGGAAGGGCAACTTCAACAATCAATTTTCTAGCTTATTTTGGATATCTAAAGGTGGCAACAAAGACCCTAATATTTCTAGATGAAAATTTCGTTTGTGACATTATTTAAACTATAGAATTTATTTATTTTAGGATATGTTGTTTAATTAGGTGCAACATCTTTAGTTTAAGTGTCAAATTTGTTATTTTTATTATTTTCTTCATGCTTGAGCTTAGTTAACATACTTTGAGTTTATTGTAAGTGGATAAATATTAACCCACAAGTTTTGAGTCCATTAGGGTTATTAGTTGAGCTATTATATAACATTTTGTAAGTTGAACTTTTTAGTAGCCATGGATTTATGAAATAAACTAGTATTTTGCATGATGCAACACATTTTCTTTGCCCGAACAAAGAACAAATTTGACTTATCAAAGATTAATTGTTTTCGTGGCGTCATCCTATACTTTTCATTCGTGAATTGCTATTTGTTGGGTGGGGGTTTTAGATTCTAATAGTGTTGATGCCTTGGAACGGGTTTTCATTGTGTCACACTCCTATCAAACTTGATTCTTTAGCTTTTCAGGATTTGTCTTTTTTACATATAGGTTGCGTGATTACGTGATCACGTGATCACGAGGTTCACGTCATATCCTGAAGTTTAAGGTTTGTGCTCTCATAAAAAAAAGAAAAAGTGATGCATAAAGGCATTCATCCATATCCAATATACATGCATGCTAAAACAATAAATAAACCATCCATATAATGAAACACAACAATCACATAGCAATTATGAGACAAGCGTCATAGTGATCGAGAAAAAGAAGTATATGTTCTTTGGAGAAAAGGTCTTGTTTTTTTAAAAAGTCATCACCTGGTATTATGATAACTAGAAATCCTAACTGATCTGCAGATATCTAAGGTAAAGAATTTATACTAAGAAATTATATTATCACCCCTAAAGTATCATACCTAAGATAAGCTGTATTACTAGTCTTATCTTAAATTGTTAATGGTCTGGTTATGTTTAAACTAATTATGGTCTATGGTATCTCAAACATTCTTAAGTCTGGTTAAGTATTCTAAGTTGATCAAACAAGATCATAACTTTCAAGTTATGTCCATAAATATATCAAGAGGCTTATGTTGGGTCATTGTAAACCAACCCAGGTTCTATGGAAGGTCTATAAAAGATGCCTTGAAAGGGTTTGCTTGTACCTAAGGAAGGTTTATGGAATTGCCTTGAAAGGATTCCTCTATCCTATAGTATCTTAGATGTACCCATGAAAGATACCCTGAAAAGAGCTCACTTATCACATGGTACCTTAGATATTCCTAATTCTAGTGTTATGAAATATATAATTGAAAATACCCCTGAATTGGTGAGTATTCTAGGAAATTCAATTTTACTTTTAATTGATAATTTCATAATTAGTTTGATTTGAGAAAATTATGGTGAAGGACTATTCCTTCTAATATTGAAGTATTGACTTGTTATGAGTTCATATATCTAAATATTAAAAATAAATAACAAAACATTTTTTTTTGTTTTAAAACAGTTATTAGACCTGTAACAATTAACAATCAACAATATTTAAAAATATACACATGTATTATCAATTATATTTTCAAAATCATAATTTAAACTTACAAATTTGTCAAGATATATTGATTTAACAATTTCAATTTAGAGGGAAAAAGAATATGATCAAAGGGGGCAAGTTAAAAAAAAAAAAAAAGACCCTCACATCAAGTAAGGATAATCAAGATGACTTCCACCACAACAAGGCAATCCTCTACCTTAGTTATATCCTTTCCATTTCCTCTAAGAAATAAAACTAACTAATCCTAAGTCAAACGGTCAAGAAACTAAGAATCTCATGAAGAGATTCTAACTCAAGATGAACATTAGTGGCATGCTGTCAAATGGGAAGTGGCGTTTCCAGAAGAGGAATCCATAGACATCGCTCCTCTCTCAATTCAATATATATATATATATATATATATATATATATATATATATATATATATATATATATATATATATATATATATTACATTGCTATATATATATATTACATTGCTATAAAATGCTTTTATATAAAAGAATAAAAAAATATAATGTATATGTTTTTTCTTTCATTTTAAATACAATAAGAAAAAAACTTATATTGGGAACATGTGGAAAACCTTTATATTTAGCTTTCCAGTTTTCTGAAAGAAAAATATTACTTGGACAATAAATTTCAATTTTACTTTTTCTGACTAATCTTACTAAAAGATCAGAGTTTTTTAAAAAATTAAAGTGTTACTTTATGAACAACTCCAAAGCTTCTCAAACAAATCCAAATACTAGGGAGGTAGCCCATGATAGCGAAATTGCAAATCCAGGAAAAAGAAAGAAATTCAACAACGTTATTCACACCAAATTTGCCGAACATACACTTGCCGCCGTCTTATCCAATCCAATCGTCAAATTTGACTACCAGCGATTATCATAATTTCCCAGTAAAAGACGACCATTCTGCCGTCACCATTTACTCTTTTGATCTCTTATTGAAGGAATCGCTCTCAACTTTGGGAGGCAGGTCGAGCAGGGCCCAAGTAATTTGTAACCAATCCCATGATTGCAAACCTAGTTTTCGAACATTAAATTTGAAACCAGTTAGTAAAATCACAAAGGAAAAGAAATAAATTCAGAATCTAATTCACTGACTTGTACTGCTGGATCTATGCTAACAAGGGACGTAAAAAAAAAACATCGGACCGTTACATGTAGCTTAATTCTATTTTCCTTACAGCATAAACTTGTATATCGTCAACATCACCTTGTCTTCTCAGCTTGGCTGATATTTTATCAAGCACATATGCAGAATGCCCTTGCTTTTAGAATTAGCATAAAATGAGGTCTGGGTACCAGCAATAACTACAAGAGATAAACACAGCTGCAGATGGTCCTCCTAAAAGGTTACAGGAAAAGAAACTCCATTGATCATGCTTTTGCATTAGTTGTTGACAGGACAGAGAGAACCCAATAATAGCAACTTGTAATAATGACTCACCACTCACATAAACAGCTGTACCATTGCAGATGGTGATATCCAATTTTAAAACAATCTTATACGAGAATCCTCATTTTCTTCACTTGCTCAGAAAGCCCAGGGATGGAATCAGCAAGTGAAATATGTTATCAAGGTCACAAATCAAGTGCATGTCCAACCTTACTTGACCCCCCTACAACTACATTATGTTCTTTCAAAGGGTTTGATTGTTGAAAAGTTCAATCCAGATAAGAAACAACCAATGTTAAAAGGCATTCCGAATTCCTTTCCGCTAAACTCTAATTATAATCAATGACAGCTACTTCATCCTAATGAAACTTTGGGCGCCTTTCTGAGGATAGACATGAAATGGTTGTTATTTTATTAAATCTATGGGCTAATCCAGGGATGCATGGAACATCTAAACTAATAGGAACATCAGGCTATTCACTTTAAAAGTGAAAAGGTTAGGCCAGAACTCCACTTATATAAATCCAGGTAATTGATAATTTATGTTCAAAAAAAAAATGTTCATCGTTTTATTTAAAATCACTCGGTAGCAATTGCAATATCGCAATTGTACTCCTTTAACTTCAGAAAATTGTAGTCCAAGTATAACTATAAATTGAAAATCAAATTGGACCACATCCAACCAGTTTAACATAAACCAAGAATTAGATCACAGTACTAGAACTTCTCCTGTTTTGTATCAAATTAAATATGAAACTACAAAAAGAAAAGGCACAAAATGAGACAAAGGAACAGTAACAGAAAAGCCTTGCAAAACTCTACTTGCCAATTTCCAGAAAAAGAAGCGTGTCATACTCAATTCACAAAGGATAATAGAAATATTCACTGAATGCATCTGCATCCCTATTGTCGATACATGACGTCGCGCGACGGCTCCATTTTTGTTATTTAACAAAAGGTTTACTTGATTGGGGAAAATAAAGATTTTATTAGAGTCGTCATCTAGTAATTTGAGGGAACTAGAAATCCCAAATTACACACTGGTCTTAGAGATTCAAGTACTGGGTTAGTTATGATTAAGAAAAGGTAGTCACCACCCTTAAAACATATTTTCAAGAGAAAGGTTACCCTTGTCTGTTTTTTTTTTATTTGATTCAAATGCTATTACATTTTGAGCTTATTTGCAATTTGTTTTTTAAAGATGATTAACATCAGTCCCTAAAAATAGAAGACTCATCTAAAATGTTGACGTTTTAACCCTAAAAAGGAGAGTTACGTTTGAGTTACCAAAAAGAAACAATAGACATAATCTATATTTTGTATTTAAACTTTTGACATCGGTCCTTTTCTGTAAAAAAAAAAAAAAGACGTGTCGACAAACAATGTTCATAGACACGTAAAAAAATGACATCAGTCCCTAAAAAATAGAAGACTCGTCTAAAATGTTGATGTTTAACACTAAAAAGGAGAGTTACGTCTGAGTCATCAAAAAGAAATAATCCATATTTGGTATTTAAACTTTTGACATCGGTCCTTTTCTGTAAAAAAAAGACGTGTCAACAAACAATGTCCATTCATAAAAAATTATATTGGTATCGTTGAGAAATGAGTATATAACCATACTTGAGAATTGGACTTTGGACCCACGCACGATGACATGGATGTTGGACCCGCGTCGTTATTGTTTTTATATTTATTTTGGTTTACAACATACAAAGAAAATTTTACATGTTCTTATATATATAAAAAAAAAATTAAAAATACCACTAGGAATCCCAAAAATTATCTGAGTGCCACCGTACAGGTAAAAGACTGAAATACCCTTGAATTTCTCAGAAGATTATGAAAATACCCCTGGTGGCGCGTGTAGCTCACGCACGGTCACTGTTGGAAGGGGTGAAATTCTTCAGCGAGATTCCCGGCCAAATAGGGTTGATTCTGGTAGATCTAAGGGCGAGGATTCTGATGACGGTGGTTTCGATGGCTGATGAGAGAGAATCGACGGTTTGAAGCTTCGGGTGGTCGGAGAAGTCGCGACCTTTTTCCGACCAGATGAGGCGGAGAAGGCAATGAACACTGCCTGGGTTTTGCTTTAAAGGAGGCGAGTAACCTTTCTGTGGTGGTTCGGAGGCTTTAAGCGACTGAAGGTGAGAGATCGGATGAGAGAGAGAATCGCCGGTTGGAGGAGAGAGAGAGCCTCTGAGATTTGCTGAAGTGTGAACGTTAGCATGGTAAACAGGTGCAGCTAAAGGTTGTGAATCGTTGGATTACAGATGAACTGATCCTTCGACTGTGGTTGGCTTGATCTGCAAGTTGATCGGACGATCCAAATGGATTAAGCTTTGTTGTAGTGTGGTGAGATGCACCGATAGCTTGGTACACCGGGTTACGTGGCACGACAGGATCGAAGGGCAGATTGTTTTAAGAGCTGAGAAGGATTTGAGTTTTAATCTAGTGTGGTAAGCCCTATTAAATCAAAGGTAGAGAACTAAATACTACTAAATACTATTAGATCTAACGGTTAGGATATTTTTGGCATTTTCAAATTGTTTTTTTAAAAAATCAATATCTTACTAGTGTGAAGGAATAGTAAAAAAAACTTAATAGTAATATTAAATCTCTCTTTCTTTTCTTTCCTCCCCCCCCCCCCCCTACTGGCGAATTTTCACTGCTATTTATAGCCAATAATGAGGGAACATGAAAATCTTGTACACTAAAAAATAACAGTTTCAACCGCTAAAAATCAATTTTAATTACCGAAAATTATGTTGAAACACTAAAAACTTTCAATTAGTATCAACCCGGTGGACCGGGTTTGACAAAAAATAACAATTTTGACCCAACATGGCCTGAAACTTATTTTTTATCCCGATCGGCATGGTTAGACCTGTATTGACCCGGTGGACTCGGTTTTGATCGAAACGGCCTGAAAACTCATTTTTTTACCCAACCGATCGTAAGGGGGGAGGAGGAAAGAAAAGAAAAGGATTTGATATTACTATTAAGTTTTTTTTACTATTCCTTCACACTAATAAGATATTGATTTTTTAAAAAAATAATTTGAAAATGCCAAAAATATCCTAACCGTTAGATCCAATAGTATTTAGTTCTCTACCTTTGATTTAATAGGATCTAATAAGGCTTACCACACTAGATTAAAACCCAAATACATCTCAGCCCTTAAAACAATCCGCCCTTCGATTCTGTCGTGCCACTTAACCTGATGTACCAAGTTATCGGTGCATCTCACCACACTACAACAAAGCTTAGTCCATCCGGATCGTCCGATCAACTTACAGATCAAGCCAACCACAGTCGAACGATCAGTTCATCCGTAATCCAACGATTCACAACCTTTAGCTGCACTTGTTTACCATGCTAACGTTCACACTTTAGCAAATCTCAGAGGCTCTCTCTCTCCTCCAACCGGCGATTCTCTCTCTCATCCGATCTCTCACCTTCAGTCGCTTAAAGCCTCCGAACCACCACAGAAAGGTTACTCGCCTCCTTTAAAGCAAAACCCAGGCAGTGTTCATTGCCTTCTCCACCTCATCTGGCTGGAAAAAGGTCGCGACTTCTCCGACCACCCGAAGCTTCAAACCGTCAATTCTCTCTCATCAGCCATCAACGACCATCGAAACCACCGTCATCAGAATCCTCGCCCACAGATCTACCAGAATCAACCCTTTTTGGCCGGGAATCTCGCTGAAGAATTTCACCCCCTGCAACAGTGACCGCGCGTTAGCTACACGCGCCACCAGGGGTATTTTCGTAATCTTCTGAGAAATTCAAGAGTATTTCAGTCTTTTATCTGTACGGTGACACTCAGATAATTTTTGGGATTCCTAGTGGTATTTTTAATTTTTTTTTATATATATAAGTACTTGTAAAATTTTCTTTGTATGTTGTAAAACAAAAACCAAAATAAATATAAAAAGAATAACGACGCGGGTCCAACACCCATCTTATCATGTCATCGTGCGTGGGTCCAAAGCCCATTTCTCAACGATACCAACATAATTTTTTATGAATGAACATTGTTTGTCGACACGTCTCTTTTTTACAGAAAAGGACCGATGTCAAAAGTTTAAATACCAAATATGGATTATGTTCATTATTTTTTTTTTGATAACTCAGACGTAACTCTCTTTTTTAGGGTTAAACATCAACATTTAAGACGAGTCTTCTATTTTTTAGGGACTGATGTCATTTTTTTACGTGTCTATGAACATTATTTGTCAACACGTCTCTTTTTTTTTTACAGAAAAGGACCGATGTCAAAAGTTTAAATACAAAATATGGATTATGTCTATTGTTTCTTTTTGATAACTCAAACGTAACTCTCCTTTTTAAGGTTAAAACGTCAACATTTTAGACGAGTCTCCTATTTTTAGGGACTGATGTTATTTTTTGACGTGTCTTCTATTTTTAGGGACCGACGTTAATCATCTTTAAAAAACAAATTGCAAATAAGCTCAAAATGTAATAGCATTTGAATCAAATAAAAAAAAACACACAAGTAAGGGTAACCTTTCTCTTGAAAGGATGTTTTAAGGGTGGTGACTATCTTTCCTTAATCATAACTAACCCAGCACCTGAATCTCTGGGACCAGTGTCTAATTTGGAATTTCTAATTCCCTCAAATTACTAGATGATAACTTCAATAAAATCTTCATTTCCCCCAATCGAGTAAACCTTTTGTTAAATAACAAAAGTGCAGCCGTCACGCGACGTCGTGTATCGAACACTTATTATGATGCATCTCCCACCACAATCAATCTACTACGAACATCCACCAACAAGAACAAAAATTTGGACACTTCACTAATATTCACCATTAATGTCACCGAGGGGAGACAGCTTAATCAAGAAAATAATTGCTTGACCAGTTTGCTAGCCTTCTTGAAGTCTAGTATAAAAAAGTGTTAATTGTAAATTAGTCCCTCTACTAGGATAAATTATTTGATAGTGTCCCTTGACCATCAAATGGCTAATAGATAAATTATTTGACAGTGTCCCTTGACCATCAAATGGCTAATAGACCTCTTAGTTTTAACATTAATGCTCAAACTACCCTTTGATGCATGGATAAGTACTGGTTGACAACAGTTGTTAATGCATAGTGTTCAAATATAAGAACTTAATTGCAATATTTGTGACACTATAAGGACTAAATATAACTTTTTGCTGAAAATTCCAGCAGCCTCCCACTGCTGCTGTCCAAGGCCAAATCACCACCCTCCAACCTCGAAACAACCCAAAACATCATCAAATCAATCATTTTCATCTTCCAAACAACAGTTCAACTTTAAAAAACATTTCAAAACTCAAATTAAATGCAAAAATTCAGAATTTCAACTCCTAGATCCAATTTTTTCATGTCTTAGAACACATAAATTAACTAGTGTATGGGTCCAAATTTGGTATCAATGAACTCTTGAAGATGAGGAGTTTAATTTGATTATGGTTTCACAAAAAAAAAAGGGTGAAGAACCAGTAATTTCTCTCTTTGTTTTTTTCTTTGATTTTTCTTTGGTGAGCTTTTGTAGTGATGCTAGAGCAAAGAGAAGAGGAGAGGTGGAGGGAAAGGGAAGGAGAAAGGGAGGAGAGAGAGGCAGAGGAAAGGGCAGGAGAAAAAGTAGGAGAGAGACATGGAAGAAAAGGGAGAGAGATGTGAGGGAAGGGAAGTAGGCGAAAAGGAAAATTTGACCAAAAAAAAGGGTGTTTTTGGAAAACAAACTTATAAATTGAGAACAGCTCGTCAGTTTATTAACGGATAATTGACAAAGGGACTAAGGTATTGACAGAATACAAAACTACAAGGATTATTTAATTATTTATCATAGTAGAGGGTAATAATAATTTGTTTTCAAACATCATAAGGACTAATTTATAATTAACTCTATAACTTATGCAAAAAAAAGAAGCCAATTGCATTCAAAACAACAAAGTTCTGGTATCCCCCATTTAACATTCCAGTTCAGCCTTCTCAGGCAAAACAACATCTAAGATATCTCATTTCCATTTGAAGTCCTTGAATTCAATCAATCTTCGAAGGAAACTAAAGGTTGGAACCACTGGTTCTCAACAGAACAATGCTCTCAGTCCTGTAGATGACACCAATCTATGATGAGTGACATTTCAGAAATCTTGCCAGAATAATCCTCTTATCCGTTTCATCTTGGATAGTTTCATAGTGTGAAGATATGAGAATCAACAAGGCTATAGTACTGCCAATTAGCCTTGTGCAAGAACTCTTGTTATAATAAGCCAGTATCTATAACTAGTTTTTCTTTGAAAACCAACCAAGCACCAAGATTTGGGTTCTTATATAAATTGTGATCATCTATTGGTGAGAGAGCTCTTTGGGATGCAATATGTATTGTTCGAAGTTCTCTAGCAAAATACATTAATGGATGCAAAAGAGCAGGGTTCTCTAGCAATCCAAGGACTTTACATTGTTTTTCAGCTGTTAACTCGTTACATTGTAGCAAGGAAGGCAGAACTTAAAGCTAGAAAGCATATCTAAAAAGTCAGATGACTCGCATAGCTTTTACAGAAACAAACCAACTTGTCATGACCATTTCGTGAAAAACAGTAGGAATGTGTTCCATAAATAATGATCCCTGACAACTGTAGACAAACCTTTCCTACGATTAGGCAAAGATCTCCAATTATATGATAATTACATTGTGCCTTTCCTAAAAGCTGTATATGCTGTATCTCGATCTATCTGTCTATCTAGAAACAGTAAGGGGAAAAAAATTCCATAATCCAAACAAATTTATAAAATCAAGGGTGAACTTACATGGATGCCATGGAAATCTGCTTAAGATCATTTTCCATATTCCTCATGTTTGAAAGTGATTGGGCACAGAATATGAGAGCAAGCCACGAGCAAAGCTTGTACTGCCACCCAGCCAGCACCATACATCAATCAACTTGTTAATATCTGTATTAGATGAATAAATAAATTAAAGATGTGCTGAATAAATAAATTTAATTAATTACCCTGAACATGACGCCAGCCACGCCAAGGATAACCGCAACGAAACCTGAGTAATCAACGGGTACATCCTGTGGTGAAATCATCGGTGCCAGGAACGGTTTCGACGCTGACGGCTGCCGTGGATCGTTCGCTGACGCTGGGTTGTTGTTGTGTGACGACATCTCTCTCTCTCTCTCTCTCTCGATGCAGAGAAATTAGAAACAACTTTCTAGTATGATGGCTATAAAAATCGTAAATTCAAAATGGATAATTGGTCGAGAGCCCCCAATCTTTAGTTCAAATTCAACTAAGCTCATAAACTTTTAATTGTTTTATTTTGATCCCTATTATTATCAAATCTATGTTTGTTTACGCCGCCACTTATTTTTTTAATTTAATTTTTATTAGTTTTTTTATTAAAAATAAATTTTAAAAAATAAAAAATATTACTTTAATATATTTTTAAATAAAATATATATTAAAAAACAACTATTATTATAGTAATAAATCTAAACCCCACTTCCAAACCCTAATTGGAATAAAACTCGTGAAAACTCGTGGTTTGCAAATAAAATAAAATAAAATAAAAAAATAAAAAATAATTATTTTCATTAATTAATATCCTAAAAAAAAATCACTCCTTCTCTTTTATCTATTTCTCTACTTATTTCTCTATGATAATTCTTAAAATCATAAACCCTATAAGATTTACCGTACTAGAAACAACCACCACCATTAAAAAAAACAAACTCATATCACTTAAATTTTTAGATTTCAAGTTTTAAAAATGACCATGATTGCACTCTTTTTTTTTAATTTTTTTATTAATATAGATGTCTTGGTTAGCTTGCGTATACCTTAATTAATTCTACGAACTTTAAAATTCACGATCATATAAACTTTCAGTGACTATCGTATTAACAACAACAAGACTCAAACATGAATAAGATCATAATACCAAAAAATTTTAATCCCAAATTTTTATTATTAAAAAAGGGTTGAATGAAAGTTTTTATTGATTCAGGACATCATAACTTTTACTGTTGCTGATGTACAAATCAAAGGTGTGTTTTCGCTTGATTCATTGCTTGTCTTTTTTTATTGTTGCTGGAGTGGAGGAAACGGCAGCGTTTGTGATCGTTTTATCATGAGATGCTGTTGAAGATGGAGCCTGAGAGAGAGAGAGAGATGAAGCAAGGGTTATTATGACCTAGAGAAAGAGAGAAGGAGATTTTCTGAAGCTAAGGAGCCATTGATTTTTTTTTTGTTTCTGCTTGGCGTCGTCGTTGTTGTCAATGAGCTATATACTACTAGCAAAGCTGAGGGCAAGGATTTACTAGGAGAGAACAAAAGCGCAGAGAGAGAGAGAGAGAGAGAGGGTTTTCTAAGTGTGTGTGTGTGTGTGTGTATAAACGAAAAAAAAAAAACTAAACGGCTATAAACATTATTTACCTGATAGTGTAATTATATTTTCCCTTCCTGAAAACCAATGGCGTTGGTCATGGAGTATTTTGATCTTTTTATAAAATTTATTTATTATTATCATTGATGAGGGATAGAATTATTTTGTTTTATATTTTTAAATATAGTGTAATAATTCAAATACTTTTAAAATTAAAATGTTTAACATTGACATCTACGAGCTCTTTGCTTTTTTTCATTTTTTTAAGTACAACAGAGGCAAAAATTTTACAACTTGTGTCTAAGGTTTTTTTTAAAAACTTTTATTATGATTTTTTTTGTTATTATTAAATTAAATTAAAATAATTTTATTTTTTAATAAATAAAAAATATTATTTAAATAAAAAAGTTATTATTGTGTAGGATATGCCTTTGACATTTTGGTAGAACATGCCAACACCTTTTATTAGTAAAACATTATTTTATGTCACGTTATTAGAGTTGTCGTAACATTCTTTTTCTTGTGAAACGATGCATGACAGCAGTGGTAGGATGTTGCTTATGATATTTTTTCTCTTCCATCTATTTTTAAAATTCACACTGGCAATTTAAAATTTTAGAATTATCATAATGTTTTTTTAATTATTGATATTTTAACTTCGATCTTTATTTTTTTTATTTTTAGTTTTTGTTATTGATCTTTTATAAAAAAAAATTATTTGTTTTTAATTTAATATTTCAATCCCAATTGTGATATTTTTTTTAATTTGGTCTTTATTTTTTTTATTGTTTTTTTGTTTATTTTGTTAAATTGATTTTTGTTTTCAATTTTACCCTTTAATTAAGAATTTGTAGTTGTCATCAAATTTATTTGTTATTTCAATCTTGATCCTTATTTTTTAAATTGCTATTTTTGATTTTGCTTCCTTTTGTATAAATGATTTTTTTAAAAAAAAATATCCTTTAACATTTGATTAGTTAAGGGTTGAAATTTGTGATTTTTCTAAATATGATGCTTCTGATCTAATGATTCAGGTTATCGATTTAGTATTAAAGCATTAATATCAAAATTTGGACATCATTAAAAAGTCTGATACAATATTTTCATCTCAAGCACAAAACATGATCAAATAAAACTAATGTCTTATTAATTTCCAATACAACAATAATTCTTTTTCTTGTTGAAAACTATGAACACATAATTTTTCTTAAGAAAACTTAATTATTTTTAATCATCACTAAAAATAATTCTCCATCTTTTCTAGGATGTTAAAAATCATAGTGATCAATATTTTTTTTATTTTTTTAAGTTGAATAATTTCTTTATGACAATCACGGCATGATTTATATATATTTTATAGTATAATTTTGATGCCTTACACCATGTATTGTTTTTAAGCTTTTAAACATCTTAAAAATTCTATTGAAAACATGTTGGATCAAACCTTCTCTGATTTTGAAATAATCTTTTCAACATCCTCTTGATAATAATCTTCATTTTCTTCAATTTCATCAACAAATAAAGCTTTAAAACTATTGGAGGAAATATATTTTATACTAATAGGGAAGATATAATTGTGTTGGAGGAATTATTATGTATTTTTGAAATGTGAAGATTCATTATCTTTAAAGTGTTATTTTCTACTATAAAATAGTTGCTATTGAACCAATACAAAGAAATCAAAAGTTTTAGATAACAAAACAAAATAAATTTAGTCCTTAAACTTTTAAATTCCTTTTACTTTGATCCCTAGCTCTTTTAATATTATAATCTAACTCATGAATTTGATTTTCCTTAAACCTTGAATTCAACAAGTTTTTCTAATATCATATTCTAAATTTGGGTCTAATCTTCCTAAAAAGAATTTCAAAGGCGCATTCTTCATCAAGGCCATTCTAGTCATCATATCATCAAGCATTTCTAAGTACTCATAATAAAAATCACTATCATGGGCTAACTGTTTGAAATTTTTTAACAGCTATCTATTAGCCCTTTTTCCAAGTATAAGAATCACAACTTGAACATAATTCTCTCAAGAAACAAATGGCAACCCTCTCTTCCATGCCATAAAAGGATTGGTTCCACCTAATACCCTTTTATTCCATGTGCACTTTAGCTAACTTCATCGGTAAATGCATGATATGCAATCTCAATCACCTTAAAGTATTAAATATCTATTCAAACACATTATCTCCATTGAAATAAAAATCCATTTATAGGAGTTTGAGAATCTTGTTAATACTCATTCTACTCCCTCCAATCCTGTAAGAATTTCCAGATACATTTTCTAAATTTACAGCACCACCTAATTTTAATCAAGTTATCAGTTTCATTTCATTCTAACTAGAAGTTTTGATATATTTTGTACCATTTAAAAAAACAAAACAAAATAAAATAAATTTCATCTTACTCAAGATCTCGAATCATTCTAAGTTTCTCATTCAAATTTCAGCTGGGATATTGCGGGTTTACTTATTCATTTCATCTTGAATAAAAATATTTTCTAGAATAAATATAAATATGGGTCACCTTAGCTTCTCAAAAGTTTGGTGTGGCATAAAGTGGTAAAGAGAATATTCAAGAAAACTTTATTAGCATGTGGTGAAGCCACTTCCACTTCTTCAATCCACAGTGGCTTCACTATATTTTTGTTTGGTATTGTATTTCAAACAGGGGTGGAGTAAAATTTAAATTTTTTTAAAATTTTTTTTATATATATTTTTTGATAGTTTTGATGTGATGATATTAAAAATATTTTTTTAAAAAATAAAAAATAATATTATTTTGATGCATTTTCGAGTGAAAAAACACTTTAATAAGTAATCATTACTACACTCTCAAACACCCTTTAAGAGTCAATAACACAAAAATTACTAAGGAAAGTTTCTAGAATAGAAAATTTCATGCAAAAGGTAAAGCAATGATCATAGCTAAAAATTACCCAACATATTTACAAGAAAATGAAGTTATATATTTTTCTAAGAAATAAACAAACTCAATTTCTAACAAAGATAAAGATGTGCAAGAAAAGCTATTAATTTGGCCACGACCAAAGTTACAAATTATACAGATTAAACTGGGCTGACCTGATTAATTTAAAATGAAATTATTTCAAGATTAAAAAAATAAAATAAAATAAAATGCATTTGTATTGAAAAGGAAAAAACTACATCAAATTTTGACCAAGTTAGCTTATTTCTATGAAATTTCCCTATATACCACCATAAGATTAAGATTATTATTTCTATGTTAAGGATAGATATGATGTTTGATTATGTTTTTGTATTAAAACCTTTTATTTTCTCAATATTTTAGCATTTTTTTGTGTTGAATTACTTTAAATTGAAGTTTTTTTTAGTCTTGACTCTTAAGAATATTTTAAATTTTAAAATTATATTTAGATGTTTAAAGTTGTATTTGTATTGCATAATTTGAAGTTAATTTATTTTTAAATTTGAATTGGAATCATGAATATTAAATTATATACACACATAACACAGGACCTCAAAATAAAATGTCAAAATGCTTTGAAATCAAAATTTATCATTAAATATATTGGGATTTTTTAGTTTCCTTTAGTTTATGTTAGGTTTGGTCAGTTTCATATCCTTTAAAATAAAACTGAACCGATCCGATAATCTTTTTAGATTTTTTCTATTAGTTTTTTCTTAGTTTCTTTGGTTTTTTCGATCACTTGGTTCTTCTATTCACCTCTAGTTCTAATTAGGTTAATAGTTGAGTTATGTTATAGAAATCAAGAAACCATGGTCGTTTTCAATTGTGGATGTTAAGATTTCCAAGCCCAGACTTGATCAATCATTATAATGTTATAAATAAAGCTACATGTTTTCCCAAGCCCATTATCATTTTTATTTTGCTTTTTTATATTTTTATTATTGATATTTTTTAAATTTAATCTTTATTGATGTTTTTATGGAAATTTAGAGTAGTTAATTTATTTTAATTTGTTTTTATATGATTATTATAGTATCAAAAAAATATCTCGACTTCAGGTTAGTATCAGAAAAATATCTCAACATCATGATATGATCTATTTTTTAAAAAATAATTAGTTAAATAAAAAATAATTTTTAAAAAAATGAGGTTATTAAACTTTGTGAAGTCAATAACCCGATTTGCAAGTTTGACAAGATAACCCTAATTGCCCTTGTTTGCGAGTTTAATAGGGTGTTTTTTTTTTTTATTGAACTCAATTATGTGATCATCTATTTTTCTTTTTATTATATAGTTAAAAAAATAGTTTCGAAAAAAAACATATATTAGTAAATTAGAAAGTTCATGGGCCCGTTGGTGTTATGACGAGTTTAACTTTTTTTTTTTATATTGTTTTTTTAAATTCATCATTTGATATTAGACTGATTGAGAATTAAGTTTCATAATTTATTTTATTTTTTTATGAGGTTATTATAGTCTTAAAATAAAGTTTCAGTATTGGTTTGTTGCTCGATTTTGCAATCGTCTATTTTTGTTATCATATAGTTAAATAAACAATAATTTAGAAAAATAAATTTATTAATTCCAATTGACCCGGTTTGCGAGTCTGACTTGTTGACCTGGGTTACTCAATTCACGAGTTTAGTGGGTTTACCCATCAAACCTGATATGTTTTTGTTTTTAGTTTCTCGTCCTTTAATTTTTCGAATTGTTTTTTTCTTATTTCACTCTTATTTAATATTGGATTGATTAAGAAATGAAATTCATGGTTTATTTTTTCTACTTTTCTATAGGGTTATCATGATTTCAAATAAATGTTTTTTTAGGGTTGATGCTCGATTTTGAAAGTATCTAATGTTATCATAAAATTAAATAAAAATATTTACAAAAATAACAAAGTTATTAAACCTATTGAAGTCCATGATCCAGGTCGCAGGGTGATCGAGGTTGATCCAATCTAACATTGTCTCAATATAAAAATCATCTTAAAGCTTTTTTAAAAGTTATGTCATGTTTTTACTGGTTATCCAAGTTGTCTTCAGACCCATTTAATTAAATAATTCACTCTAGATTAGCTCTCATGTGGTTTAATTCGAAACTCGAGTTAGGCAAGGAGCCGAGTTGGTAAGTTTCAAGATCAAACTGTTTGATTTGATTTAATAATACTACCAAAAAAATCTTCATACTCAATATTTTTTTTAAGTTTAGAAAAAAAATAATCCGATTCAAAAAAATAATTCAAAACGGAGCGCGTATGAATGTGCTAGTATACATTCAAACAAAGAGAAATCTTAGATTAGTCTCCAATCTATCTCCATTCTCTCAATGACGTTCCAGCATATACTTTTTCTTAGGCCCCATTTGTTTGCAGGAAAGTAGTTTCCTTTTAGAAAGTGAATTCCAGGAAAGTATTTTTCGATGCTTAGTAGTGTAATGAAAAATGAACTGGAAAACACTTTCCAGTATTTGGTTATGTTATGGAAAATGAACTGGAAAATAATTTATTAATGAATTAATTTTTTTTAAAAATTTTTTCTAATATATGAAAAATATTAAATATAAATATTTAATCACTTACAATAAAAGAATAAAATCTAAAAAGTATAATGATGAATTTTTTTATTATATCTTATATTCATATATAGCTTATTTTATAAAATATAACTATATATGTCATATAATATTACAGAGATATAACCTTGTGAAATTTTTCATAAATAAAACCTATTAATTTTTTTTTTCAATTTTAAAAGCTTAAAATATGTTTTTTTTTTCATATGAAGAAAGCCAAATTAGTTTATGGTTTTAAGATTTTTTTTAACCAAGTAAGAGTTAGATATTTGGGTTTTTTAGTATGAAGATTTTTTTAAAAGATAAATAAATACAAAAATATTTTGATAGATTTTTTGGATAAAGATTGGTTTTTTTTTTTTTACGGGTATATGCAATTATCCCTGTAATATCCCTTTAATATATATCAAAGAAGCATTAAGAAATAAATATGAATATCTTACATCAAACATAGTCATGCATAAATATTAAGTTTTAATGTAATACTCATACATTAATCAAATTAACAAACATAAACATGCTAGACCAAATTAAACAAGTAAACATACTTGTCAAATAACAAACATAAACTTTCTTATCATAGTGAAATCATCTTAGAAATCAGGCTTGTAGCTGCATTGATTCACAAAATTCTGAACCCAAATTTTTCTCAAATTAGCATTTTTTACCATAAATGCTTTTGCCAACATTTCATGTTGGACCAAGTGATCAAATGCATCCCCAAGAGTGATCTCATCAAAGCCTTCAATTTTCATCACTTCTGTATATAGCTCATTAACATCAAGTTGATTTTTGCTGAGGATTTGGATTGCAAATGCTACATCTCCAATCTTTTTAGACAACTTTTCAACACTATCATCTTCATACATGCGATTTCTCTTCCTATGTTGCCTCTTTTGTGCACTAGAGGAAGATGTCTCCTTTTCTTTTGAAGTTTCTTCATATTCCCCTTCATTTTCAATTGAAATTGATTGCTTTTCAGTGTTCTCTTCTAAGTTGACATCAACATATGATTTGACATAATTTCCGGTCGCCATATCTTTTCAAACAACAATTGTCATTGCCTCGTACATATCAAGTTTTTTGTTGAGATACTTGTCATGATTGCGATGTGCCTGTTCATAAAGTTTAGAATACGAAATTTTTTAGTTCCTTGTATAACATTTTGGAAACAAAAGTAAATATAAAAATTACGAAGAGTATAATATTTATCATACCTTCACTTCTTCATCATAAACATCTTTCGAAACTGTAATCATCTTCAAACAATCATCCCAACCAAAGCCACTTTTATTTTTAAGCTTGGTTATTATTTCCCATTTTTTTTTCACAGTTTTGAGATGATTGTCAACATGCTTAGGCTCGCATTGAACGTTGAACTTTTAACTAATTTTGGTAGCCACCTTAACAAAAGATTCTACTCTAAAGGTGGAAGAAGGTTTGTTTCATTTAAGTGCCTCCTCAGCTAATATCTCAAGTAGCATGTGAGACATAGGCTTAGACCATGTAAAGTGCTTGCCCTTGCATTTTTCATTCTGTGCGGTACTCATTTCTACAAAAAAAAAAGGTTACAAATTTATACAAAATATAATCATACAATATTTAGATTTAATAAATTAAATATAAAAACTACAATTAATAATTAAAAGAGAATACATAAAATACATAAGAAATTATAATAAAGTCAACAAACAATCCAAATACATAACAAAGATAATACAAACTCAAGCAAGACATAATAAAAACAAACACATATAATTAACACTCAATTACTAGTTTCTTTCAGTGTTATAATCATTCCACATGGTTGATGCAATCATTTCTCTTTTTGTTATCCACTCTCTATTCTCTTCCCTCTCCTCCCGTTGACTTAAGTTGATTGTTCGTCTAATTGGTTCACTTTCCGAACATATTTCTTCCATAAGAAAGTCATTTGGATCAACTCCTATAATGTGATTATAAATAATACAACATGCAAGCACAACATCTACTTGTATTTCATAAGACCAAAAAGATTTTCCATCAATTGATCTAAAACGACTCTTCAAAATACCAAACCCTCACTTAATAGCAGTTCTTAAAGAAGAGTGTTGAAGATTAAATAGCTCCTTTTCATTTTCTGGTGAATGTTTTGTAAACTCGTTTAAGTGATATCGAACTCCACGAAAAGGAGAAATGATTCCTTTTCGAATACCGTAACCAGCATCACCAAGATAATATTTCCCTACAAATTAGGAAAAAAAAAACCTATTACTATCTTTAGCTAATTAAACATTTTATATGTTTATTACATATAATAAATACTTCATTATATACCTTCTGGAATTTTTAGATCACTAGGTATTGATAATGCATCACCTAAAACCCGTGAATTATGTGCACTTCCTTCCCAGCCAGCTAAAACATATATAAACTTCAAATCAAAAGTTATAGCTGCTAAAACATTTTGTGTTGTTCCTTCTTTTCGACCTCGAAACTTTCCTTGAATCTCAACAGAAACATTTGCAGGAACATGGGTACCATCAATTGCTCCCACGCAATCCTATATAAACATGAAAAAATAATTTATAACCTTTTCTTCTAGATGTAATTAATTAATGTATAAAAATATTGGTATTGTTCTCATACCTTAAAATAAGGATAGAATCTTCGATTATTCAATATCTCTGCGGGAACTGTATCGCCTGAGTCTTTAATTAGGTGTTTTTATAACTTAAGAATTGCTTTTAAAACAATTCTAAAGTAACGATGGATAGTTTCAACAGATCTATAGTATATACCACTAATAAAATGAAATCTTTGATTTTGGCTTACAATTTGTAAGAACACAATTACTTGCTCCCTAATAGACACATTTTGAGTTGATCGTAATAGGTCATGACTTGTGAGAACATCACACAATTTATATAAGACAACTGGTTTCATACGAATTTGTTCAACGCAATGTCTATCACCTCAATTCAATATGCTATCCATATAGAATTCTCGTTGAGCAATTGCATTTATACGTGGTTATCTTGGTATATAATTTCTATTTCTTTTTGTTCAATAATAGCTACCCCTGTAGCTATCACAGTTACAGCTGCTCCCATACATGTTGCATGAATAATCTTACTATCCATAACAAAAAAATGAAGTTTTCTGCTAACAAAACCTAAAAATTTAGGGAAATAAACATTAAAAAAGCATATAAAATATTTACATAATCAATATAATAAATTATGCTCAAAATTATGCTCAAAGAAGCTGATTCCCAACACAAACAATGCCTTAAAGGAAATAATTATGTAATGAATTCTGTATCCCAAAACAAACAATATAATAATTTATTAATGAATTCTGTATATAAATATTTATAGACTCAAGTTTTCTACCCAAGCCAAATCAGTTTTTTATAACTGTGTAATATTTCTACCCAACATCAACGCACATAATATTTCACTGTCTAATATTTCTACCCAAACCAATTCCCATTTCACTACTGTGCAGCATCATCAACCGTTGATTACTGTCCTAACCATATACTCTTCACTTATCAGGCTTGGAACCCACATCTTCACCCGGCTTAACCACTGTCTAATATTTCTACCTAACATCAACGGGTATAATATTTTACAGTCAAGATTTAGCCAAACCAATTCCCCTTTCATAATCAACATCATCAACGCACACACCACTATGCATCATCATCATCATCAACGCACACATCACTGTGCATCATCATCAACACATATACACATCACGCCTAGAAAGCACAGGAAACGCACAAAGCACAGGAAACACATATCATCAACTCAGCAATAGAGAAGGAAAATCACATCGGGTGGGTCGAGTTCTACTAGAAGAGAAGCAATTGAAGAAAAGGAGATGAAGATGAAGAGATAGAGGGGAATTGAAAGCATATGTTTTCGATTAAACAAAAGGAGAAACAGTGCATGGGTTTGCTGTGATTTTTTCACAGAACATTTTGTTTGGTTTCTGTGAAAAAAACACAGTAAACTCGATTTCTGTGAAAAAAGCATAGCATGGGGAAAATGGGTTTGGGTTTGCTGGGTATGGGTTGCTGTGTATGGGTTTGCTGTGTTTGATTTCTGTGAAAAATACAGGGGTTTTGGTTTTCTGTGTATGGGTTGCCTGGCGAAGAGGTGGATCGGCAGGGAAGGAAACGGGGCCGAAGGGCGCCTTCGGCTTAACGAAAGAATGGGTTTCTTTGAGTTTGCTGTGATAGCAACAGTAGCGAAATGAAGGAATGGTTTGGTTTTCTGTGTATGGGTCTTTGGGAAAAATTTTGGGTTTGCTGTGGTTGATTTTTCCCAGGGGTTTGGGTTTGTTATGGTTGAATGGGTTGCCTTTCCTGGGGTTTGGGTTTACACAGAGCATGGGAGCATGAGTTGCAGTAAAATTAACAAGATAAACAAGGAAAAAAACACAGTAAATATATCACAAGACTTATGCCATTAATATAACAACAAAAAAATAAAAAGATGAAAACATAAGATAAATAGACATTTAAGGAAAAAAAATTACTTGGAAGAAAGCTGTAAGAGACGCTTCCAATTGATTTGCGTAAATTATTTGGGAGAGAAAGAGAGTTTAGGGATTTGTATTTTAGGACAGTGCACGTTTTGTTAATAAAAAGAAAGGAAAGTGTTTTCCTTAGAATAAGGAAAGGAAAACACTTTCCTGTCATAAAGCCTTTTGTTTTCCTTCGACCAGAATTGAGTTTTCTTTGACCAATTTTCTTTATGTTCACCAAACATGGGAAAGTGAGGAAAATGGTTTCCAGGAATTCATTTTCCTAGAAACAAACAAGGCATTAATAAATTAGGTTCAAGAACTATTCATAATTCCTTAATTGAATTCTTCTATCTAAAATCATTGTAAATGTTTGACTGAAAAATTTACAAATTTTCAAAAACCTGTCTTTTAATTTTATATAATGGTAATTTGGATGAAAAATGGGTCGGGAGATTTAATTGATAATTTCAAAAAAATATTCTTTGGGGACCCAGATGAGGAGAAATATTCTTTGCGGACCCAATTGAGAACCAGTGTATATATTGGGCACTTAATTCTTGTTACCAGCAAAATTTGTTAAAGGTCAAAAACAAATTGTTTAATATATAACAAGTGAAAGCAGAAGCCGAAAAGAAAAATAATAATTATGGCTTCACCGCAAGCAGCAGCAGCACCTACTTCTGTCTCCCAAACCGTTCCATCTCCGCCGCCGCTTCCCCCACCACCACCGCCACCGCCACCAGTTGTCTCCAAGGTACAGTACACTCTCTCTCGTATGGATACATGCTTTTTCTTTTTTTTATTTCGTTTTTCCCGTAGTAATAAAATATTGATTGCAAGTATTTTGGCAATATTTTGTAAGCTGGAGGAGAAGAAGCCAAGTGAGAAGGGTGTCCTTGTCCCCAATGCAAAACTGGATGAACAACCTGACATTTCACATTTTGAGTCAGTTCCCTTCTTCTTCTTCTTAGCTGAGAAGGAATTGGCATTAAATTTTAATTCATCATAAATAAATCATTCTTGTTTTCGTGTTTTCCTGTTAATTTCTCTGCAACCAAACAGGTTGCATAAAATTGATAACTCCTTACCATCCATTTCCCCTTTTTACAGATTGAATTCAAGATTGTGATTATTAATTTCTGTGTGTTTTTGTTATTAGCAGAAAACAAAGGGATTGTTTGTAATATTTCATGGTATTCGTATGTGTTTAGACTGATTTTATTTATTTATTTATTTTTGACATCTTGATTGATGAATGTCTTCACGAGTAATAATTTGACAGATACTTAACAGTCACATATGGTCGTCTTCACAGATCATTCTTTCCTTCTTGGAATTTGTTACATCTTGATTGACATGTTAACCATTGCACAAACTATTATAGCCTTGTAAGTTGGGAATTTAATCATTCACCAAGTGTCATGTTGTTCCATGATCAACTCTTTAATTTTGAGGAAAGGAAACCTTCAATGGCCAAATTGAGGTCTGCAATCATAGTTTATTTTATTTTAATTCTTTTTATCCACGCTTATATATCCAGCCATTAGACAGTATAAATTGTTTGGGGAAGCATGGACCTATTTTTATGATGGGATGGTTGCTCGTTAGAGATTATAAGTAGCCATCTAGGAGACGGGTAATTGCTGCTTGGTATGATACCCAAGGATGGACAGTAACAGTGGGGAGTTTTAGCTCAGTTCAGTGTTTTCAAAGACATTATTATCTTCATGTTGTTTGGTGTCCTCGTTTTTTTTTAATTTATTCTATTTTTCTGGATTTCTTTGATTCCACTTTTCTTTTTAAATCATAGACTTAACTTTTTCTCTTTCAAAAATCATGCATTCCTTTTGTTTACTTTGAAATAATTCGAACAAGTTTTGATGGATTCATTGAAAGAAAAAAAAAAAAAAACCTCCTCTCTGTTACAAAACTCTCTTTTATTAAGGATCACCTCTGTTTGAGTCTGTCATACGGTGAAACATTTAAGTTTTTAGAGTTATTAACATATGTTGCGTTTTTATCGGTTCAGCTATGAGCTTTATAATCTGAATTAGTCACAAGCAATAGCATTGAGTAAACAAGTCCATTAAAATTAAAATGTCATTTGTTTCATCCATGAAACATATGAAGTCGCATCAGTAATGATTTACTCATTTCTAGTTTCCTGATCTGCATGGCAACATAACCAATGTCCACCCATTACTAGGATTCTTGACAGTGTGGAGTACATTGACAAATGCAAAAAATATGAAGCTGACTACACCCAGCGCTTGATGGCAAAATATTTCTCAAAGAAAGATCTTTATGGAGGTAAACAGTTTTGCCAATAATTCATGCTCCACGTGTTTCAACAATTATTGTACTTGCAAATGATTCGAATGACAGTTGAATATGCTGTCGATAATGCTATTACTGTTTTCTGATGTTGAGTCTGTTCTTTTTTCTTTTCTTTTTTTCCACTTTGATAACTATTATTGCTGTTTTATTACATTGACTCTTCCTTTCAGGCAACATATTTGATGAGAAAATGACTATAGATAATGAGACAATAATGTCAAGCAAGTAAGAGAGTAAATTTCTATGGTTTTATTGTGCTTCACATTGCTTATGTTGTATCATAATTTAACTTTACCATTTCTGTATAGGTGGCCTTGTACTCTATCATTTGCAGACCCAGTAAAGAGTTTCGAGGAACAGAGCAACACTGGTTCAACTTCAACATCAGAAGCCTGAGTAAAATCTCAAATGGAAGTAGCCACTGATGTAGAGATGCTGGTGAAATAGTTTCTTCCCAGCTGCCAAATATGGTACTGTATATGATATATATGGATGCTGCTGACAAAATACAGGAGAATGGTAGTCATCGATGCCTACAATCACAACAGCAATGCTTGCTCAAATTTGATCTCCAATTATAATGCTATTTAGGACCACTGAATCCATTATTGATCCAAATTTGTTGGCTTCGGAAACAAAAGCTTGATGTTGAGGATGCCCTGTGAGTCCTGTCTATCTTTTGTCATTTGATACGTGAGAGTAATGCATAGCTTTATGATGATATACAGTAGAATGATTTTCAAATGCCGTACATTGGGCACTGAGAATTCTGTTTAATCAGGTTGCAATCATCTCATGCCAACAACACAGATCTCCTTTTTGGTAGTAGTCCATGTAAACTAGTCTTCTTGGCGGATGCAACGCCTTAAGCTAGTTAACAAAGAAAATTACACGGGGAATTGAATTAGAACAAGAAATCATAAGCCCACTGAGTGGATAAGCCATCCTGGAATTTGATTCAAGGCTTCTCATAGATTACATGCTAAAATATACAGTTCCCTGATCGATATGGCTTTCATGCAATAGTGTAATTTATTTTTTTCAGTCAATTATTATGACGGAGCGCACATTCATGTCACAGTGGGGATGCATATTCAATATTGTGCACTCATTTTTTCCCAGTTTTGGATTAGTCCACGATGCTAGTACAAGTCTACGGCGAATATCAGATGAAGGAATTTCTGGCTATATCCCACCGACCGACCATCTTCATTGAATCAAAGATCAATTTAGAGTACATTCCTCTACTCAACAATGTATTAGAATGATCCCATCCAATTTAAACAATTAACAGGGCGATACATTCAACTGAGATTGATAAATCTCAAACAAAAGCAAATATTTTCGAATTAAAGATTATTTGTCTACTTTCATCGTTCCTAATTTTAGCAGCCGCTTCCAGTACCGAAAGTACATAACTCCCTCTAGTTAAGTTATGGGTGGCGTTTGGTATCACTTTCTGTTTTTACCTTTTACTTTCCTCCCATCAAAAAAAGTTTTTTTTGTTTGTTTATTATTTATACTTTCTTAAAAACTATTTTTTTTTAACAAAATAATTAATTATATACAAATTTTATTTTAATTTAAGAAAAATAAAATAATAATTAATTAAAATAACAAACAAATAATATAATACGCTTCATTAAAAAAGTAGCATTGTGGTGATTGTCGTGACATAGCAATAGTTGATATAATTATAATAATGACAATAAATTTTAAACTAATATAAGATTTTATACTAACACCATAGAATGTTGATAAAAATTATAAATATATTTGCAAAGGTTATAAAGCTAGTGATAGAGTTAGTGATGATGATGGTGATAGAATTCACGATAAAGATTGTAGTTTTAAAATAGAGGTTGTAATACCCTGATTTTTGATCTTTAAATTTTTTTTAGAAAAATAACAAAAAACAACAAAAAAATCCAATATATATATAGTCGTTTTTGGTATTTTCAGCGTCTTTTCAAAATAATTAAAAATTAAAAAATCATTCTCATGAGTCCACTTTAATGTTGCCTTTAAAAAAAAAACAAAATAGTTGGACAAAGGGACTGAAAGAACAAAACAGATAAGAAAATAAAAGATCAAAGTGATTATTGGGTTGCTTGGTCACCAAGTTTGCTTGGAGACCAAGCAATTAGAAGGAAAAAGATAAATTATTTTATCTATAAATAGTGAGGGAATCTCACACATAGGGGGGATTTGGGATAAGCATTAGCTAAAAAAAAAGGAATTAAATAGATACTCCCTCAACAACCAAAAAAAGCCATACATAATTACCCCTCACTCTCATAAATCAGCTAGCACATAAACATGACTCTCTTGTATTCTCTCCCCCATTCACCAGCTCATATACCACACAAAAACAAAAACACCAAGAACAAACCAAACTCTTCCATTTCTTCTTATCAACTAAAAATAGCTTCACACTAGGACTTGTTCCTCCAAATCCCAAAATCTCTCATCCTTTTATCCAATGAAACCGAAATTAACCCAAATGAAAATCTTCTCATTAATCTCTACTGAAGACAAAAATAGCCACCCTCAAATTCATTTTTCTCCCCAACTATCCGATTATCTAGCCTCTGCCACCATCAACCATAACCTCCATCAGCATCGTTAAGCCATGAGTAACAACAATAAAGCCAACCATCGTGAATAGCAGCGGACTCCACTAACATCTCTTCACCACAACTTCACTAAATCTTCTCCGTGAGCAGCAACAAATAAGGAGTTTCCACCATGTATAGCAATTCCACCGTATGCTTTATCTCTCTTCAACAACCACAAATGACAACTACAAGGCGGCCCACCGTGAGCTTTATCAGTGATTCAACAACAGATTCCACTAACGCCTCTTCAACCCAGCTCCACCGTGAACTCCAGCAACTCCAATCAGCATTGTGATAAAACTCTCTCTACTTGTGACAGTGTTGGAGATAACATGGACTTGTTCTCTAGAGAAAATCACGATAGACGTCAATGAGAGAATCAAGGCTAATATCTAGGAACTAATATGTCAAGAAGATAATTACTACAATGTAAAGAACCATAGATATAGGAATTGATTTGTTCTAGTTATAGAATGTATAGTCATATTTCCTTGTATAGCATATGTGTCTTTAAATAGTCTGTAAAAGTTTCTATATAATTGAATCTTCCAGCCATATGCAAGACGTTGTGGTTCTTCATTACTATCTAAACCTTCACTTGGTATTAGAGAATTCATAGGATTAACCTCCAACCGTTCCTATGGCCTCAACCAATTCTTCATCTACTTCTACTACTGTAAACACCTAAAAAAAGAGAGAAGTAAAGCCAAAATGACTCCACCATCGCTGCTGATTTCAGAAGTTGGCAACGACATAGTTGGCTGTCGATTTCTGAATCAGCAGCGATGCAGTTTTGCTGCTGATTTCTGAATCGACAGCAACGCAGTTATTGGCTGCTAATTTATGAATCGACAGTGGCGCAGTTCTCGCTGTCGATTTTTGAATCAACAGCGACACTGTAAAATCTAACAAAAAATTAGTGCTGGACCAGCCTATCCTAGGGGAGAATGGGAATAGAAACTAGCCCAAGGATAACCCAAAAGAGGGATAAGGACAACCTTGGTCCAACGTCCAAACACCCCCTTTGCATTTAAGAGGGGTATAAATGCAGCATGGAGAGAGAAGGGGGCACTTTTTCCAAAACGGGCTGCATGCTCTTGCCTTCTTCCTCTCCTAAAAAAATCTGCCCGCAACAGCTGCATACCCAGCTACATGCACCACCTTTGAATGCTGAAGAAGAAGGGTGACCAAGGGAAAGATAGAAGTGGCCGAAGCCATGGAAGGAGGAGTCCAGACCCCTTCCCCATAACCGGCCAGCAGCTGTGACTGCAACAACAACCACCCTCTTCAAGAAGAAGACCAACCTACACCAGCTGCATGTCCCATACCTTGAGTGTTTGAAGAAAAAGAGAACTAGAGAGTTACGTTGATGACTGAAACCATGAGAGATATGGAGTGTGACAGACTCGCTATACAATAGAGATGGAAGAGATGGAAAAATCAAGATTGAGGAAAGAACCATGTCACCAAAACCTGCTCTAAAGCTATAAAAAACATGAGGTAAGAGAAGTATTCTTCTTTGGCTGGTTGCTACCCCATGATTTCAGAACAAGGAGGGTATGAATACCCCAAAGTATCAGGTTTAGTGTTCATACACACATAGTTTCAGAAATAATTAAATGGAAGATCTAAGTGGAATGATGCATATAAGAACTCATGTGTAGAATCTTACCAAAGAAATCTAAGCGAGTATGAGTGATTTTAAGGGTGTAAACCTAAGAAGAGGATTGACCAAGTTGGTGAACTAAGACATAATTTGTATTGATGTTAATGTCTGGACTTCCAATGAATGATTGATGAACTTGAATTAAATATGGAATGAGATGAAGAAATGCGGAAATTATGATCTTGTTGAACTCTTAAGGACATACTTGAACTAAAACAGAATGCATGATGGCGTTATTATCTTGATTCTTGCATGTATGATAGAAGAACTTGTGTTAGAAAGGGTTATGTACAAAATTGTGAAGTCATTGGGGCTTTAGACCTTGCTGAAATAAAAACTGGAACTATGTTGGTGTTAATGACATAAATTTCTGCTTGTGTTTGATGAAATTGTATAATAATATGTTAAGATGATTTTATGTGTAGAGTTATGTTGTCTGTAGTGAATTAGTTCGCTGTCGAATTGTGTGGTCTGCATCGAATTAGTTTCACTGTCGATTTATGTTATTTTCGCTGCTGAATTGTGTTGCCTACAGCGAATTAGTTTCGCTACCGAGGGTGTTGTCTGCAGCGAATTAGTTTCGTTGTCAATTTGTGTTATCTGCATTGAAGGAATTTTCACCGCAAAATTGTGTTGCCTACAACGAATTAGTTTCATTGTCGAGGGTGTTGTCTGCAGCCAATTAGCTTCGCTGTCGATTTGTGTTATCTGCAGCAAAGGAATTTTTGCTGCCAAATTGTGTTGCCTACAGCGAATTAGTTTCGCTGCCGAGGGTGTTGTTTGCAGTGAGTTAGTTTTGCTGCTGATTTGGAGTGTTTACAGCGAATTTGTTTCCCTGCCGATTTGTGTTGCCTACAACGAACTAGTTTTGTTGTCGAATTGTATTGTATGCAACAAATTAGTTTTTCTGCCAAATTAAGTGGCCTGCAGCAAATTAGTTTCGCTGTCAATTTGTGTTATCTGCAACGAAGGAATTTTTGCTGCCGAATTGTGTTGTTTGCAACGAGTTAGGTTTCGCTGCCAAATGGTGTTGCCTGCAACAATGGAATTTTTGCTAACGAATTGTGTTGTCTGCAGCAAATTAGGTTTCACTGTCGAATGGTGTTGCCTGCTGATTGTACATCAAAAGTATCATTAAGTCTCTTATTTTACATATGTATTTATTGTTTTTATTTGGGTTTTTTATAATAATTGATGTGCTTTTTAGTAATGAAGTTTCTTTTAATGTTTCGATAGGTTTTTGGAGCTTAAATGAATTATTACAGAAAATTCAAGGTCAGAATCCAGAACAAAGAATTGAAGAGAAATTTAATTGAAGATTGAAGCAAATCTTGGTTTAAATAAGTGCTACAAATTTGCCCCAAAAATCAATTTTATTCCAATTCTAGAAAAGAATATCATATGATCTATTTCAAGCCCAAACTTGCCTTATGTTGTGTGCAAACTTCAACCATCAAACACTCAAGGTTTCAATGTCAATCTTAGACCAAATAATAGGTACATTTGTATCCTTATTTGATGCTTAAATTCAGCCCCAAATCAGCCCAAGCACAATCCATGATCTTACATGTCCACACAACAAATAACATTTGATTTATTTTGGGTAATTCATTGATCCAAGAGGGCAAACACATGGATGAAAAGCTGGAGGGGACATTGTGACATTATTTTGGGTCAAAAATAAGAAAGAGATAGCTCATAAAGGAGAAAGAAAAACATGCACCAAAGTGTTCTCTAAGCTGACCTGATTTGATTTTCCAAAATACCTTTCGGTGTTTTGCCCATAACTTTTGATTCAGATGTCCAAATGAGCTGTTCTTTAATGATTTGGAAAGCTAACAGAATGTCCTATAAATATGTCTCTAATAGCCATCTCCAAGAGAGGCTTCTAAGAGGGTCAAATTGCTGTCCAAAGTTAGAGTCAGATTTGTGTTAGAATTTTTACTAAAATTATGTTGTGATCTTCTTTGTAGATTTTGGTTCTTCACTTTGTAAAACTTATTATTTTAGTTTGATTCAAGTTATTTCATGTTTATTAAAGTGTTCTTATATATAATCATGGTTGGCTAATCTCTTTCTTGGATCCAAATCAAGGATGATGGTGATTGAGGTGAGTTCTTTAAGATATGAATGAATCTTAATGTCTATCTTTTTATTTTCTTCATGAATGTTTTATTATTGCAAAGAAATTTTAGAAATCATTTAGGTAATGTTATAATCTTGAATTTTTATGCACAAACGTTAGTTTTAGTATAGAGATTGCTTGATTCAATGTCTTACTTAATATGAAAGTACTTGTTTATTCTTAAGCAATAATCAATCTTCATCTTTTTAAACTTCATTGTAATATCTTCCAATCTAATATCACTATCGTTGATATTAGGTTGAGTTATCTTATATATGTTGAAGGAATCACCAATACATCACCATTAAAATTGATTTGGACCAAGACTTACTTTTTCTTGTCATTTAAAATCTAGTTACACTTTTTCATCTTTGAAAACAAATCCATCAATTATTTTCAACCAAGTTATTGTTAATTTAATTTATTTTGAGTTTTTTTTTGTTACCTAGCTTAATTTCCAGATCTAACTCTCTGTGGATATGACCTCGATCTTACAGAGTTAATTGCTACATCGCACACTCGTGCACTTGCGAGTTAAAACAAGCCGATCATAAAAAGCGGTCAAGCAATTTTGGCGCCGTTGTCGGGGAGCTAGCAAGCAAAGGTAACAAATTTATATTTTATTATTGGAAAACAAAAAAAATACATATAAATAAAAAATCAAATGGCTGGTTTTACCGCCTAAAAAAAAAAATTGACCTCAACTTTTCGGATATTGGACTGTGGACTGGACTATTAATTGTTGGATTTTGGTTGGTTCAACCATTTTTCTTTTATTGTCTATTCTAATTAGTTTCTAATATTTATTGTTTATATTATAAGGCTGGTTTTACCGCCTCTTGTTTATTTTATTTTATTTTGTTGTTATTATTTTTTTTATTTTTATTGTTTGAAGTGCTTGGCCGGTATTACCGCTTTTTTATTTATTTTATTTTATTTTGTTGTTTTGTTGTGATTATTTTTCTAATATTTATTGTCTGAAGTGCTTGGCCGGTATTGCCGCCTTTTTATTCATGCTTGTTATAATTATGTTTTAATGTTTATTGTTGTTAATATTGCTTATTAGTTGGAGTGTGAATTTCTTAAGTTGTATTTTTATTTTTGTGTTATTACTTTATCTTTTACGTTTCATTTACTTTTATTTGTAATCTTCTTTTTCTTTTTCTTCTTTCCTTTCATATTCATATAATTGTTATATTATTTTTCATCATGGCTAATGTTGAAGATGTAGAGGGTGAAGGGAGTGTTCAAGGTAATGGACCTCCACAATTCAATGATCAATCTAATTTTCAAACTCTTAGGGAGTATCTTCACCCGGCTAGACATAGTACACCTTCGTGTATTATCTTGCCTCTTAACCAACAAGCTTTCAATTTGAAACCGGGTATGATTCAACTTCTTCCCACATTTCACGGTATGGATTCCGAAAATCCATACATACACATTAAGGACTTTGAAGAGGTATGTAATACTTTTATTGATAGAACATGCACCGAGGAAACCATTCGGCTTAAATTGTTCCCATTCTCTCTAAAGGATAAAGCCAAGCTTTGGCTAAACTTCTTGCGTCCTAGGTCTATAGGTACATGGAGAGAAATGTAAGCTGAATTTTTTAAAAAATACTTCCCCACTCATAGGACAGCAGCCTTACAACGTCAAATGATGAATTTTTCTTGTAGTCCAAATGAGTCATTTCACCAAGCTTGGGAAAGGTTCAAAGACTTGTTAAATGCATGCCCCCACCATGGTTTTGAGATGTGGAGGTTAGTGAGTTTCTTCTATGACTCTCTTACCGCAGATTTTAAAAAGCTAGTGTCAACCATGTGTAATGGTGAGTTTTATGACAAAGAACCAAGTGAAGCCTTCGATTTTTTTGATCAATTGGCTGAAAACACAAAGCAATGGGAGACTTCTCTCCCACTTCATGTTGAGTCTAGAAACACCATTTCTCATTCAAGTGGGAAGTTCCAATTGAAAGAGACTGATGACCTCAATGCTAGATTAGCCTCATTGGCTAGGAAAGTAGAGTCTCTTGAGATTAAAAAAGTGCATGTCATGAGTGAACAACAAGAGGAAAGTTGTGTTGTTTGTGAGAGCAAAGGGCATAAGACAACTGAGTGTCCTACCATTCCAGCCTTCAAGGAAGTGCTATATGGCCAAACTTCTGATTCAAGTAATGTTAGAAAGCCATTTTCAAATCAAGTAGGCAATCCCTACTCTGAGACCTATAATCCTGGATGGAGGAACCACCCAAATTTTGGATGGAGAAAAGAGGGCTCTTCATTACCTCAAACATTTCAACCTCCATCCCAACCATTTTATGTTCCCACACATAACACGTACCAACCACCTCATAAGAGATCCCTAGAGGATACTCTTCAACAATTCATGCAAACGCAATGAGGAATCAACAACCAAGAAAATTTCAAGACTAGACCAATAGGACTTTAGATGACATTCGAAGTCAATTAACCAAGTTGACTCAATCACTAAGCATTCAAGAGAAGGGAAAGATCCCAGCTCAACCAATGCCAAATCTTAGAGGTCAGGTACACATGAGTGAATCCTCATCTAGTGAACCTTCACACCATGAACAAGTCGAAGCCATCACTACCCTTAGAAGTGGAAAGATTGTTGACAAAGCTATAGGTTTTGGGATTCCTAGAGGTATTGTGGAGGAGAAATCTAAGGAAAGTGAAGAGGGAATCAAAACATAAGTGACAAATGAGAGTTTAAGTGAAAAAGAAGGAGAGAGAAGTGAGTGAGAAAGGAGATGATTCAAGAAAAATTGGAGTCAAAGTGAGTGATTTAGAATTTATTCATAGAGCACCATTTCCACAAAGGTTAGGGAAACCTAAACATAATCTTATGAACTCGGAAATCTATGAATTGTTCAAACAAGTGAAAGTCAACATTCCACTCCTTGATGCAATTAAACAAGTCCCATCTTATGCAAAGTTCCTTAAGGACTTATGCACAGTCAAAAGGAGATTGAATGTGAAAGAAAGAGCCTTTCTAACTGAGCATGCTAGTGCCATCATCCAATTTAAGACCCCTCCCAAAAACAAAGATCTTGGTTGTCCTACCATTTCATGCATTATTGGAAATCATAAGATAGACCAAGCTTTGTTGGATTTAGGAGCAAGTGTGAATTTAATACCCTACACTGTTTACGAACAGTTAGGTTTAGGAGAAATCAAGCCTACTCGAATCACCATTCAATTAGCTGATAGGTCAATCAAGATTCCCAGGGGTATTGTTGAGGATGTGTTGGTCCAAGTAGATAAATTCTACTTTCCTGTTGATTTTGTAGTGTTAGACACCGCACCTATTCAAGGTTCTAATGCTCCCATCCCAGTCATCTTAGGTAGACCTTTCCTAGCTACATCTAATGCTTTAATTAACTGTAGGAATGGGGTGATGAAATTGTCTTTTGGGAATATGACTGTGGAGATGAACATATTCAATGTCTCCAAACAAATTGGTGAACATGAGGACATTAGAGAGGTAGATTTGATCCAAACAGTTTGTCAAGAACACTTTGAGAGAGAGTGGATCAAGGATCCATTGGAGAGAACTTTAATTCATGATGAAAGATTTTATTCTTTGGAATGTGTTGATGAGGAAGTAAGAGAACTCGAGACTTATATAGATCCAATGCCTATTATGTCAATAGGTCAATGGACCCCATCGTTTGAGCCTTTGATTTCACCCCGAGTGAAAGTTGAGGCATCTCTTGTCCAACTGATGTAACCATATTATTCGATAGTTTCACCCACATCTACCTAATGTTTTGTCCATGTTTTATATATAAAATGCCTTGATATTCTTTGTTTTATGTTTTGAAGGCACTTTTGGATGAAAGATGCAAAAAAGGAGTAAATTGGAGGTAATTGACAGATTTGACGTTCAGTCGATGTTTTGTGCAGAGCATGAGTTCTAGAGATCGAAATGAAGTGATTCCAATGACACTAAAAAGCTAACATCCAAACCTTTTTGGAAATGTAATGCAAGAAAAATAAAAAGAGAAAGATCATGGAAATCACATCCTGCAAAGTCAAATCTCGCATTCTGCTAGTGTTGACCTTTGGCCATTCAAAATTTAATATCTGGAGCTACAGAAGTCCAATTGATGCAAAATAAATTTTCTTGGATTCCTAATTCAAAGACCTATCCACGCTCTAAATTTCAGCAAAAAAAGATGTCATATGAGGGAGATAAGAGTTTTCAAAGATGACAACTGAATTCTGCCAACAAACAGGTTTCGTGAAGAAACGAGTCCAAATTACATTCTGAAGTATCTAAACCGACATCCAAGATTTTATATCAATAATTTAGCTCCTCTAAGTCAGAGCTTGAAGATTTCATGCAAGGCTTTCTCCTTTTTAGGGAAAATAGTTATTGAAGTACTTAAATGTAAACTGCCACCTTAAGGGAGAACTATTTTGTAAAATAGAGACTAGGGTTTCTTAGCATATAAAAAGAAAGAGAGAAGGGGCTGGTAGCCAGCAGAAAAGAGGGACAACAGAAGGAGGCAGCAACCAGCAGAGAATAAACACAAATTCTCTCCTCTACAAACCCAAAAATCATGCTCTCTTCAATCTTTAGAAGTAATTGTTCAATAGTTATGCAAGACTAAGCTCTTTTCTTGGTTGCAAGGATGCAAAAACCTTCGGATTTCAAGAACCGTGAGATTTATTCTTCCTTCTATTTTCAGTTTATGTTATGAATGAGTATGATTATTTTCCTATGCATATTTCCTATGATTGTTGTTGATGATTGCTAGAGCGAACTCTAAGTTATTATTGTGAACAATCTATTGCTAAGTTTAATATCAAAACCGGAGTTGTGATATATGAACTTGTGAAGCAACTAAGCTTGATAATTGTGGCAGAACTATGTTATTGAACTTAGGGAGAACATTTGAACAAAGTGACACAAGCTGCGGACAACTTGTATGTTAATCTTGATGAAATTATCTAGTTCTTAAAGCTACCATTAATTTGAATCATTAGTGCGGACACTTTGATTGTTTGTTGGTTAGGATTAGTTATATGACGGATCCGTTAATTAATCAACGTTAAGAAAAGATAAAATTTCAGAACATAAACTGTAATTTTTGTTTCAATGATCGGTTCTAATTTCCGTAAGTGGATGTGTGCTTACGACAAAGATTTGTTTTCTTGATAAGTTTCGGTTTTAATTGATTTTGTTTGCTAGTTTAATTGCTGCCATAGTTTAGATAATCATAAACCAAATCCCCCCAATTACATAACGTACAACATAAAAATCTGACTTGAAACTTCCTCGTGGGATCGACCCCTTGCTTGCTCTATACAATCTTGTGTGTTTTAAGCTAGGGTAATTAATTTGTGCGAACGTGACATCGCAACACCAACCTTATAAACTAGAAAGGAAGCCTCTATTGAGTGATCTTAAGTATGCATTTCTAGGGGAAGATGAATCATATCCTATTGTGATTTCATCAAAACTTAGCATAGAGCAGGAACAAGAACTTTTGAGAGTAGTGAGAAAACACAAGAAAGTAATTGGGTGGACTATTACTGACTTGAAAGGAATTAGCCCTCTTTTATGTACACATAGAATCTATCTTAAGAAGAGGCTAAATCTATGAGGCAAATGCAAAGACGATTGAACCCAAACATGAAGGAAGTAGTGAGAGGTGAAGTGCTTAAGCTACTTAATGCAGGTATCATTTACCCCATTGCAAACTCAAAATGGGTTAGTCCAACCCAAGTTTTCCCAAAAAATCTGGAGTTACGGTAGTGAAGAATGAAAATAATGAGCTAGTACCAATTAGAATCCAAACTGGATGGCGTATGTGCATTGATTATTGTAAGTTAAACATGGTGACTAGGAAGGACCATTTTTCGCTTCCATTTTTAGACCAAGTGCTTGAAAGAGTAGCCGGAAGAGCTTTCTATTGTTTTCTTGATGGATACTCAGGTTACAACCAAATTGAGATTTCCTTAGAAGACCAAGAAAAAACCACTTACACTTGTCCTTTTGGTGTCTATGCTTATAGAAGAATGCCTTTTGGCTTGTGTAATGCACCAGCCACTTTTCTAATATGTATGATGAGTATCTTTAGTGACATGGTGGAAAATTTTTTGGAAGTTTTCATGGATGATTTTTCAGTTTATGGGGATTCTTATTAGTTGTGTCTAATGCATTTGGAAAAAGTTCTTGAAAGGTGTGAGGAGAGTAATCTTGTACTTAATTGGGAGAAGTGTCATTTTATGGTGACACATAGCATTATCTTAGGTCACATTGTCTCTTCAAAAGGGATAGAGGTAGATAAGTCAAAAGTTGAAGTCATTCAAAAATTACCTACCCTTAGGACTGTGAAGATGTGAGATCTTTTTTAGGACATGCTGGTTTTTACCGAAGATTCATTCATTCTTTTAGTACCATTGCCAAACCATTATGTAACTTGTTGTCACAAGATGTTCAATTTGATTAGACATCAAAATGTCAAGAAGCTTTTGAAAAGCTTAAAGGGTTGTTGACCACTGCACCAATCATGCAAGCTCCTGATTGGTCTTTACCATTTGAACTGATGTGTAATGCTAGTGATTTTACAGCAGGGGCTGTTTTAGGGTAAAGAAAAGATAAGAAGCCTCATGTCTTTATTATACTAGCAAGACTTTGAATGATGCTCAATTGAATTACACTACAACTGAAAAAGAACTCTTAGCTGTGGTCTTTGCATTAGACAAGTTTAGGTCTTATTTGGTTGGATCTCTTGTTATTGTTTTCACTGATCATGCAACATTGAAATACTTGCTCACAAAACAAGATGCCAAGCCACGTTTGATTCGATGGATCCTCCTACTCCAAGAGTTTAACCTTGAAATTCGAGATAAAAAGGGAGTAGAGAATGTAGTGGCTGATCATTTGTTCTGTCTTTCAAGCTATGAGACCACAATTGATGAATCTCCAATAAATGAATTCTTTGCTGATGAAAATTTATTTTGTGCAGGTACTGTTTCCTACATTGGCTCTCCATGGTATGCTGACATAGTAAATTACCTAGCCACAAGTCAGATTCCTTCTCATTGGTCTAAACTTGATAAACAAAAATTCTTGCGCAACGTGCATACCTTTTTTTGGGATGACCCCTACTTATTTAAATACTGCCCTGACCAAATTGTGAGGTGGTGCATCCCTGATCATGAAATTCCAAGTGTCATTAATTTTTGTTATGCATTAGCCTATGGTGGGCATTTCTCTTCCAAGAAAAGCCAAGATCTTGCAGTGTGGTTTTTATTGGCCCACCATGTTCAAAGATGTCTATGCCTTCTGTGTTGCATGTGACCGATGCCAACGACTAGGTAACCTCACTAGGCGTAACATGATGCCCCTAAACCCCATTCTTGTTTTGGAAATATTTGATTGTTGGGGGATTGATTTCATGGGACCTTTTCCAAGTTCATTTGGTTACCAATTCATCCTTGTAGCTGTTGATTATGTGTCTAAATGGGTGGAGGCCATTGCATCTCGAACCAATAACCATCGAGTTGTGATCAAATTCTTGAAACAAAATATTTTCTCTTGTTTTGGCATGCCTCGGGCTATGATTAGTGATGGGGGAAAACATTTTTGTAACAAGCCCGTTGAGATTTTGATGAGAAAATATGGTGTAATTTACAAGGTTAGTACCCCCTATCACCCACAAACTAGTGGCCAAGCTGAGTTGGCAAATAGGGAGATCAAGAACATTTTAGAGAAAACAGTCAATCCAAACCGTAAAGATTGGTCCCTATGAATAGTTGATGCTTTGTGGGCATATCGCACTGCTTACAAGACCTCTTTAGGAATGTCTCCTTATAGGCTAGTTTATGGAAAGCCTTGTCATCTCCCTGTTGAGATTGAGCACCGTGCATATTGGGCCATCCGACAATTCAATGACAATGAAAACGAGGTTGGCAAAAATAGAAAGCTTCAATTGGATGAATTAGAGGAGCTGAGAAATGATGCATTTGAAAATGCAAAAATTTCAAAACATAAGATGAAAGCTTTGCATGATAAACATATCTTTAGAAAATCCTTTCATGTTGGTCAAAAGGTTCTCTTGTATAATTCACGATTACATCTCTTTCCTCGGAAGTTGAGGACAAAATAGATTGGTCTATTTGTGATTAAATCCATCTCTAAGCATGGTGCATTTGAGGTAGAAAATCCTAAGAATGGAAATGTTTTCACCTGCAACGAATCAATTTTAGTTACCAAATTGAGTTGTCTGAATTGAATATGTATTCACTACCGAAATTGAGTTGTCTACAACGAATTTGTGATTCGGTGCTGAAATTGAGTTGTCTACAGCAAATGCGCGAATTAGCATTCGCTGCCGAAATTAAGGTGGCTGTAGCGAATGAGCGTTCGCTGCCAAAATTGAGTTGTCTATAGTGAATTAGCATTCGCTGCCGAAATGGAGTTGTTTGCAGTGAATTAGCATTGACTGTCGAAAGTGTGTGTTCTGTAGTGAATCTGTGATTCGCTGCCGAATTTGAGCTGTCAGCAGTGAATTAGCATTTGCTACTGAAAGTATATTGTCTATAGTGAATTTGTGATTCACTACCAAAATTGAGTTATCTGCGGTGAATTATCTTTTGTTGTTGAAATTGTGTTGGCTGTAGCGAATTAGCATTCGCTGCTAAAATGGTGTTGTCTGCAGCAAATCAGCATCCGCTACTGAAAGTGTGTTGTTTCTAGCGAATTTGTGATTCGCTGCTAAAACTGAGTTGTCTGCAGCGAATCAGTGTTCGCTGCCAAAAGTGTTGTTCTGCACCGAATTTGTGATTCGCTATCAAAATCTAGTTGTTTGTAGTGAATTAGCATTTGTTGCCGAAGTTGAGTTGTTCTGCAGCGAATCAATGTTTGCTGCTGAAAGTGTATTGACTGCAGCGGAATTGTGATTTGTTGTCGAAATTAAGTTGCCTGCAGCGAATTAGCATTCACTGCTGAAAGTGTGTTGGCTGTAGCGAAGTAGCATTCACTATCGAAATTGAAGTGCCTGCAGCGAAACAATTTCCGCTGCTGAAATGTGCTGCCTACAACGAAACAGTTTCTGCTGTAGAATTGTGCGGCTAGCAGCGAACCAGTTGTCGCTGTCGATTTTCTACAATAGACTCCCTGGTCAGAAATGACTTAAATGCTTGCAACAATTCATTGTATGATGGTGTAAAATGTGAAACACTTGAATGTGAACATATGGATTCTTGAAATAAGTATGGTGATGAATGTGATTTAAGGATGCAAATATACTAATTTGTGGCATTGATGTCTTAGGTGGTGTGGTTGGGATCGGACTATCGTCAAGACAAGGACAAACCGTAGATGGAATAGGTAGATGGTTCCCACCTTTTTTCTCGTATGATGTTTATGTTTTGAAATGATTTACTTATGATGATATATTATTAAATCCTTATTGAATGATGAAATGACGATGAAGAGTTTGATTGAATTTTGGATGATTGTAAAAATGACTATGAAGTCGATTAAATTCTTGATGAATGTTGAAACAATGACGAAAATGTTAATGTTCTAAAATGACCTGTTTGAGATGGATATATTATCGTGTTGCGATGAATATTTAACCGATTATGAGATGTTGATTGGGCTATTATGAATTTGGGCTGCTGATGAATGGTTGTATGAGTATTACGAAAGACCTAGTGTTGTATTTTATTGAGTGTAAAGGTGACAAATAGTTGTATGAGTATTATGAAGAATCTACTATTATATTTTATGGAATGTAATTGTAACGAATGGTTGTATGAGTATTACAAGGGCTCTATTGTTGTATTTTATTGAATGTAATTGTGATGAATTTTTGTATGAGTATTACGAGGGCTCTACTATTGTATTTTATTTAATGTAATTGTGATGAACTTTTACATTAGTATTACAATGGATCTATTATTGTATTGTATTGAACATTAATCGTCATGAAAGGTTGGATGAAAAATATGAAGGGTCTATTGTTGTGTTAAACTAATGTCAAACTCTTATGGAATGTTTATTGGTGTATTACAAAGGATATAATGTCTTGTTATAGTGATTACATAAACAACCTCTGGAATGTTTGATAGGTGAATGATTAGCTTTGGCTAATGGCATCCTAACTGGATGACCAGAACTGAACTGAGAAATGATTAGCTTCGGCTAATGGCATCCTAAGTGGATGACCTGGATGAACAAATGATTAGCTTTGGTTAATGACATCCTAAGAGGACTGCTGGATTTGGGAGTTATGAGTTAGTTTCAAGAGTTGATGCGTTCATGGGTATCATGTTCTGTATATACCAAGTATATGAAAGAACTACGATTGTTATATTTTAAATAAAGAATAACATTAGTTCGGTTAACGGTATTCGAGATGGATGACTGGGTCTAAGTATTGTAATTAGCCTCGGTAATTGATGAATTATTAAGGGTGATATTTACATAAGTAATGAGAAATGAAAGAATTATGCTATTTTGGTCCATGAGTGAAATGTAATGTTAATATTGCTTTATTATGTTTTTTTTTTAATTTGCCTATAATGCCTGAAATTACCTTGTATTGTAACAGGGACATCATACCAACATGGTGCGTAAGGAAATCCATTTCACAGCTCATTTATTTGAAAAGAATTATTTATTCGCATGTTATGGGTAATATGAATTCTATATGAACAGACATGTAAATCGCTCAATTAGTCACCCGACCCTTTTTATAAAGACTTCTAATGACAAAATGAAATGGAACACAGATGTGAATGTGCGATCACATAGATATGACGTGTATGAATATATGTATGTGGTATTCTTCTTATAAGGATGTCATGTTGTGAAATTAAATGAGGTAAGGATAATGAAAGTACTAGTTATATAACTTGCTGTTCGGCACTCTCATATGAACTCGTGATGATAACGAGACTAGAACAAGAATGTGAATTTATGAGTATATCAATATGAAATATTTTAAAGCTATGAGTATGAAAATAAAATATTATGGCATGTGCATTGAGAATGTGTTTTATGAGTATATCAATATGAAATATTGTAAAGCTATGAGTATGAAAATAAAATATTATGGGCATGTGCATTGAGAATGTGTTTTATGAGAATGTTGATTTACATTATCCTACGTGGATTGTGCATTGTTAATGAATGAAATGCAATTATAAATTTGCCAAATGATATGGTGAAAAACATCTAGAATTGGACGGAAAAAAAATTCCATCGATTTTGACTCTGAAAAAGCCGGTCGTTACAACTACCCTCACCTTCAACACCATGGTTCACATGGTAACAATAAAATTATCATCAACAAACTTTCTCCTCTAGCACAACCAAGTTGTACCCCTGTTGCAAGGCCACAAATTTTATGGTTATGTTGATGGTTCAACCTTAATGCCTTCCTCTACAACTGATCCCATAACCAATGATCTTTGGAAGCAAAATGACCAACTTATTATGAGGCTTCTTCTTTCCTCTCTTATGGAGGAAGCATTATCTGTAGTTATTAGACTTACAACATCAAAAGATGTTTGGACTGCCCTTGAAATTGCTTTCAACCACGAGTCCAAGGTTTGTGAGCTTCAAATTAAGGATGAACTTCATCTCATGAAACGTGGCTCTCATAGTGTTTCAAAATACTCTCAGGCATTCAAATCTCATTGTGATCAACTATTAGCAATGGGACGACCAATTGATGTCTTCCTTGCATTTTTCTTGGATACAATACTTCCTGTATAGGATTTCGATGTTTAGATCCTATAACACATCGAGTTTTTGTAACCAAGCATGCATGATTTGATGAGACTTGTGCTTTTCATATTTGCGTGACTATGCTAAACATAAATTTGAACCAATAAGTCTTCCTTGCATCTTTCTTGGATACAATACTTCCTATAAAGGATTTCGGTGTTTAGATACTACAACACATCGAGTTTTTGTAACTAGGCATGCATGATTTGATGAGACAATATTTCCATCTTCATCTTTTAATATGCAGCCTTCTCCAGCCCTTTCAAATTTCATTTCCTTTCATGATCCCTGCATATCAAATTCTTCCTTGCCTGGTACTAATCCTTCTGCAGGTTCTCAACCATGACCACACGAAACTGAGCCTCAGCCATGTAAATCTTGTGCCTTAGAGTTGGACAATCCTCGAGTGTCATCAATACCTCTACCTTCTCCAATTAATTCAGCACCTGTAGTTGTATCAGATATGCAACCTCCATAAATTTTGAATTCCTTAACTCAAAATTCTTATCCTATGACAACTCATGGCAAAGTTGGTATATCGAAGTCAAAACATTCCAATTATGTTTGTCAAGTTCCATCCTCTCATTTACTATTCTCTATTTTAGTAATGAAGGAACTAAAAGGATTCAAAAGTGCTGCCAAGACTCCAGAATGGCTCGCTGCAATGAATGATGAAATTCATGCTCTCAAACTCAATAAAACATAGGATTTAGTCCAAAAACCATCTACTAAAAATGTTGTTGGATCAAAATGGGTCTTCCGTACTAAATATCATTCGGATGGAACTGTTGATAGGTGACACGATCAAAAAGTGATGTCTTATCCCAAGTGCAGGAGTGTCAAAGTAATAAATAACCCGGCAAGACCGAGGTCGATCCACATGCAGGTTATATATATATATATATATATATATATATATATATATATATATATATATATATATATAACAAAGAGTTAAAGAGATCTTTGAGATGTGAGAATAATGTGAGGATTAAACAATGATAAAAAGAGTTGTCAAGGTTAGAGGATCCACTAATAGTATTTTAAATAAGTATAGTATAAACTCTTTTTATTAATGGATCCTCTAACCTTGACAACTTTTTTTTTTTTTTTTATCATTGTTTAATCTTCACATTAATCTCACATCTCAAAGATCTCTTTAACTCTTTGTTAAATTATACGTGTGTGTATATATATATATATATATATATATATTAATCTCACAGAATTTGTATTGATGTTTGTTTGGACTTCCAATGAATGATTGATGAACTTGAATGAAATGTGGAATGAGATGAATAAATGCGGAAATTATGATATTGTTGAACTCTTAAGGACATACTTGAACTAAAACAAAATGCATGATGGCATTATTATCTTGATTCTTGCATGTATGATAGAAGAACTTGTGTTAGAAAGAGTTATGTACAAAATTGTGTAGTCATTGGGACCTTAGACCCTGCTGAAACCAAAACTGGAACTATGTTGGTGTTAATGACATAAATTTCTGCTTGTGTTTGATGAAATTGTATAATAATATGTTAAAATGATGTTATGTGCAGAGTTATGTTGTCTGCAGTGAATTAGTTCGTTGCCGAATTGTGTGGTCTGCAGCGAATTAGTTTCGCTGTCGATTTGTGTTATTTGCAGTGAAAATTCTCGATTTATGATATCTGCAGTAAAAGAATTTTCGATGCCAAATTGTGTTGCCTACAACGAATTAGTTTCGCTGCTGAGGGTGTTGTCTACAGCGAGTTAGTTTCGCTGCCGATTTGGAGTGTTTACAGCGAATTAGTTTCCCTGTCGATTTGTGTTGCCTGCAGCGAACCAGTTTCGCTGTCGAATTGTGTTGTATGCAGCGAATTAGTTTTGCTGCCAAATTAAATGGCCTGCAATGAATTAGTTTCGTTGCCGATTTGTGTTATCTGCAGTGAAGGAATTTTCATTGCTGAATTGTGTTGTCTGTAACGAATTAGGTTTCATTGTCAAATGGTGTTGCCTGCAGCGAATCAGTTTTCATTACCAAATCATGTTGTCTGTAGTGAATCTGTGATTCGCTGCTGAAATTGAGTTGTTTGCAGCGAATCAACATTCACTGCCGAAATTGAGTTGTCTGTAGTGAATTAGCATTCCCTGCTGACAGTGTATTGGTTGTAGCGAATTAGCATTCACTGTCGAAAGTGTGTTGGCTACAGCGAATCAGCGTTCGTTGCTGAAGTTGTGTTGTCTGCATCATTTGCTGCCGAAGTTGTGTTGTCTACAACGACTTTGTGATTCGTTGCCAAAATTGAGTTGTTTGCGGTGAATTAGCATTCGCGCCGAAATTGTGTTACTGAAATGGTGTTATCTGTAGTGAATCAGCGTTCGCTGCTGAAAGTGTGTGTTGTTTTCAGCGAATTTGTGATTTGCTGCCAAAACTGAGTTGTCTGCAGCGAATCAGCGTTCACTGCCAAAAGTGTTGTTCTGCAGTGAATTTGTGATTCGCTACCGAAATCTAGTTGTCCGCAGCGAATTAGCATTCCCTGCCGAAGTTGAGTTGTTCTGCAGTGAATAAGCGTTCGTTGTCGAAAGTGTATTGACTGCAATGAAATTGTGATTTGCTACCGAAATTGAGTTGCCTGCAACGAATTAGCATTCGTTGCCGAAATTGAAGTGCCTGTAGCGAAACAGTTTCCACCAAATTGTGCGGCTTGCAGCAAATCAGTTTTGCTGCCGAATTATGCAGCTTGCAGCGAAGCAGTTTCGCTGCCTAATTGTGCGGCCAGCAGCGAACCATTTTTCCCTACCGATTTTCTACAACACATCTCCTTCAAGTCTGAAGGATGCCAAAATCACCACACGAACTCAGATAATGGCATCTTCACTCCATGCATTGTCTATGAAGGCGCATCTCTATTCTTTCTCTCTCTACTATGAGGTTGGCCAGGTTTGTATAACCTGACCAATCATATCCATATCACCACTAGCAGGAGCTGTTTTACCAGTGGATTCTTGATCCATAACCAGATTCTTGTCTTCACTTCTTCCTCCTACTAACTATACATCTTAAGCCTTATCCTCCATATACGGAGGCAGGGGTGGGGGTAAAGGGTTCTTAGCCCTACCTCCTCGTCTTGGGTTCCTAAGCTGAACCAAAAGAACCTTATCGAGATCATTGTGGCCTTGGCCTCGACCGACATTTCCTACACATCTATCCCTCAGCATATTCCTAATAAGTGTGCACTTGTCAAAATAATAGCAAAATTCAACGGGAAAACATATATTGAGCAAAGAGTTGAAGAATTTGAGGAATGAATGGCAAGAAAGACAAGACAGATTCTAAGCTACATAGTTTACAAAACAGAGTCTTAGTAAAAAGATGAAATTCGATAAAAAGACGAGTTTTGCAAACCATGCTTCGATACCACCTTTGTCATGACTTGATTCTCATGCCCATGACCTATAACACAAATGTAGCACCTTAAGGTGCCCCGCCTCTGCTAAGCTTTAGAACTTACATATTTGATATCATAAAAGTTATAAAAGAGTGTAGCATAAAACAAAATATCCAAAACTGAGGAATTCAATAAATAAATTAAAATTTGACTCTTTCATAAATAATTCGAAACGAATTCAAAACATAATTAAAATCATTATGTAGAGTATTTATTAATAACAAATAAAGAATAAATTAATGGCCTCGAGGAACAAACGGCCTCAAGGAACAAAGAGCCTCAAGGCATACAGACTCAAGAAGCAGGAAGAACACATCCAAAAAATCCTGCTACTGAAACTGAACTAAACACCTGAAAAATATGAATGGAGGGGTGAGTCCAAACACTCAGTAAGAGTAACTATAATACATGTTAATATACATTTTAAGATAAGTGAACATAATTACATAAATCAAGTATCGAACGAAACAGGTATATCAAAGGTGTCATATCAAATGGTGTACAAAAGAAGTATGCATGTCAGAATTACATATCATATTACTGACATCCTACTTGTCAGTTAGGGAATATCTGTGTGTGTGTGTGTGTGTGAGAGAGAGAGAGAGAGAGAGAGAGAGAGAGAGGCTAATCCGCACAGTATTGGCACCCTACTCTCTAGCTAGGAAACAGAATACCATGTGTACACAGGCTAACTACTCTCCATTAGCATGGAGTAACTAACTACCCTCCATTAGTCTAGAGTTTCTAACAGCGGTCTAAATGGGATAACAAGAATCATGAGCTCAAATGAAAAAATAGTATAGACATAGGGTTCATGGTTTATCATCGAGATTCATAATGTAAGCATGGTCACATCAAAACAAATATAGAGGATATATGGACCATGTTCAAATCAAACAAGCATATGATGAGTATTTAAGAAGAAAACAAAATAACAATAACTAATCAGTTTTTTATAATCAATAATAACAATGATACTCATCATTTCATACCACTACACACACACACACACAATGTATAATAGAAATTATCCCACTCAACTGGAAAGATAGAAATAAAAGGAAGGAAACAAAATCAAAGCAAATCGACTCACTGAGGATCAATTGGAGCTATATCAGTTGAACCTATATGAAGAAATAAAGTATACATTCAAAAATTACTCGAAACTGAATCTTATATACAAAACAAGTTGAATACAACCGAAAAAACCCCACTTCTCCTTAAACAGTTGATCGGTATGAACCAATTGGTTGATCAAAATAAGTCGATCGACAGCCAATAGAGAAACTAGTTGACCGCACCGAAAGGGTGAACCGGACCGGATCTTGCTAGGCTAATGTCCTTACTTGGCTGGTCTTTTTTAATGGATGCCAAATTACAACTTCGATGGGGGAAAAAAAAAACCCTCCATGAAGCACCAGGGATATTTTCTTCTCTGCTTTTTCGTATTGTAGAGTGGAAAGACTTGACATTTTTGCTTTTGTTAATTTGATTGTTCACGTATGCTTTTGTTTTATATTCTAACATTTTTGCTTTTCTTTTTCCTTTTTCTACTTTTTTCTAAAGCGGATAGAAAGCTACTTTCCAGTTGCACAACCAAACTTGAAAGATCTTAATGAAGAAGAAATCGTTGCATATGCATTAAAAAAATTCCGGATACATCATCTCTTTTCTTTTTCCTTGAATTTCATAAAATACTTTATTATGTTTGAGCATATAAGTGATCATGATGATGCCCGTGTTGATGTACATGCTAAATAGCTGAACTAAAATGGGCCCAGCGGCTAATCTCACAAGATAGTGAAAGCCCCCGTCCCAATCCCCACCACTTCGTGAGGCAGCTCCACCATTGCCTTCCCACAGCAAAGAAGATTGCTAGTACAAACCATATTGACATCAAAATGAGCTCTTGTCATGCACAACGCAAATGCATAGAGCTCTTTAACGATCAGAGAGTACGCAGAAATCATGAAAAAATTCACAAGGCCTTTCCTTCTCGACTATTTCACTCCTTGTAGATGCACTTTTATCAAGATTGAAAGATACCGGACATTCAGTTATCATGGCAACACATTCAATTCCCTTGCCATACTAGCTGATCTAATGACTAATGTTGGACCTTGTAAAAGATTTCGATCCTTTTTTTTTTGCTACAGCATCCTTTGACAACCAGTGGTAGTCTTATATACTATCCAAAACATTCACTTGATGATCTACACAAATGACACTTCATCAAGAATAAATGGCCGGGACACTACACAAGAATAAATGGCACTTCAAACCCTACCCTCTCAATTTGCTCCAGAAAATGGAATTCACGGAGGAAGATGCCTGTGAACTAAAAGTGCAATATGCTTCAGTGCTTTCATACGAACTCTTCAAATAGAAAGTATCGTAATTCCGTAGTTCAGCTACCATGCCTAGCTATCGTCATTCTAGAATCATCAGAATTTAGTTCCTATAAACGTTAATTTATTATTTTGACCACAAAGTGAACTAGATAGAGGTCCATTTAAATGAATATAAAAGCCAAAAAGGTCTTCCTAATCCCAAACATAATACCAGAAACCTCAAATGAGTAACAATATGCAAAAGATGCGCCTTCTGGAGCCTAAGTAACCAATTAGCAAGAATAGGGAGTCAGTATTTAAAATCCAAACATTACAATGCAGTAATGGAAACAATCTTATACACTGACCCAAAATCCATAATAAATTAGTAATCCCATATCCTGACAGAGACAAACTCATTGCAACAACAATATCTACATTTTTGACAACCCTACAGCTCAAAAAAATCATCCATAAGCAAAGAAATTATCAATCAAAGACGATGACCAGCAGAAGCAGTTCTTTCTGCCACCTTTCTTCGCTCATAATCTGCATCATCCGTTGGCAACTCATACCGACAAACAGGGCAAGTATTCCTAATCCCCAGCCATGGCACAATGCATTCACCATGATAACGGTGCATGCAAGGCAACTGTTTCACTCTCTCCCCCACATTTATATCATCCTTGCAAACCGCACAAACTGCATTATTACTCTCCACTTCCCCTTTCGTCAAAACCATTGATGGAAGTTTCTCAACAACAGACTTTGCTGCAGGAGGCCGACCCATCATTGCATTCTCATTCTCCATGAATTGACCAAACAAAGTCTCATACTCTGCTGTATAAATATAATCATCATGACCGCCCAAATAAGGCTCAGAATTATGGTCATGGTCCAAGTTGTTGGCATTCAATAAAACCTGCCACTCCAAATTATCTAATCCTCCTCTCTCTACATTGACTAGATCCTCAGGAGCAGCAATAAGAGGTGAAATGGAAAGTGAAACAGATGCCTCATCATCATCAATAAACATACTTAGAACCTCTCTCTCCTCAACACGACCATCCACTTCCTCCCACTCAAAATCCTCATTGTTTTCCCTATGATCCTCCAATTGAAGCGAATCCCAACAAAGCGGAATTGTAACACTGACATCATCATCATCATCATAGTCGGCACCATCACCAAAACTTCCATTCCCTACAGTCACATCCAAACCATACTCATCCCCAGAATTTAAATCAATAGCTAAAGAATTCTGGTTATTCTCAGAATCCGAATCAGACCCGAACCCAACAACCCTGATTGCATTAGCATGAATACTCACAGTAGACTCAGCCTCACATGATTCAATTCCAGAAACCCTTCTCTCAATAAAGTAATCATCATCATCATCATCGTCAATAATAACATTACTATCATTATAAACAACATCGTTATCGTTATAATTAGCGTCTATATTTTGAAACCCAGAATTCTCTTGACTATCTAAACCAAACCCTAATCCCAAATCAAGCTCTAAATTGTATATAGAGTTCTCCTCAATAACACCGAAATCTGAATCTTTATGCGAATCGTAGACCAAATGAGAACAAACAACATCGTCGTCCTCATCAACATCTTGACAAAGTAGTTCGGACTGCTCGACACGTTGTTGAAACAAATCCATAACGAAACTGACCTGGTTCTGGCGGTCTGAGAGATCAGGACAGTTGAGGATAACTGATTCAGGATCTGAAACGGCGTCGTCGTCTTGGTGATCCAGAGAGTGGATGTTGAAATGGGTTGGTTCGGGTTGATGAAGGAAGGGATCATCGTGGAGACAGGACGAGAAGAGTGGGAAATAAGGGTCTATGGTTAGGGCTTGTTCGTCGGCGTCGGCGTCGGCGTCGGCGTCGGTGTTGGTTTCGGAACCGCAGAGACGGAAGGAGATATTCGCCATATTCTTAATTTGTTTTCTGTTCATTCGAAAGAGGCAATTTTCAGGTCTGCTAAAAAACAGATGATGGTGAGTTGTTTTGTTTGTGTGGTGGGGTATTACTGTTAGATGAGTTAATTATAACTTACTTTCCCTACTTTCTTGAAATTAATAAATTAGTCCCACTAGTATCATGCATAATTAAATAGTCCTTTAATGATCAATTGATCAATTTGCAATGATGATCCTCAATTTAGCATGTATTAGATAGGTGTCCGTCTTACATTTTATTTTTTAACTTACAAAAATATTCAACTAATGATAATGTTTTTAAATAAACAAAATAAATAAATTTAGAACTCACTTCATTGATTCGAATAAGTGAAGTTTGATTAATTTAATAATATAATTATATAAAAAAGCTAGTAATAATTAAAAAAATAAAAAAAATAACAATGACTAATCAGAAAAAATAAATATTTGTCATATAACAAAAAGATACCATCTAAATATTTTTTAAATGTTTCAACGATCTTATTTGATAACAAAAAAAAAATTGAATGAGAACAAAATAACCTCATATAGAGAGAAATAAATAATAATAAAAAAACCCAAAGCTTAATTACCAATAAATCAAACATTAAAAGATGCATTGATAAAAAAAAAAGATAAAAAAAATTAACTCGAGTCAACATGCCAAATTCACAGCCTGGTTATGAGATTATGATAAACTTGTATAAAAAAAATTAAATAAAACATTAGAGGTCACTCTCAAGCAAACTAAATAATAAAAGGCAAAACTAAAAAAAATCAATTAGAAAAATTAGAATAAAAAAACATTAGTCATCTCGGGTAATGAGATTTGATTGCCCTATAAAAGATAAACATAAAAAAATCACGAAGCAAAATTCTCAATCATTCAAAATTTAAAAAATAAAACAAATAACAATCAAAATAATGAGAACCAAATATAATAGATGAAAAAAATGAAGGGGGATGAAATTGAAAAAAAATTGATTTTATAAATTATTTAAAATAAAAAATAGTAATAAAAAGAACAAAAACCAAATCTAAAGGAAAAATAAATTGAAGGGCTGTTTTAAGAAATTAGAGAGTCGGGTGTAAAAATCGAGAAAAAGAAAGAAAGAAAAGATCGTCGACATAAAACCAAAGGTCTATTGACCACATGTGTCGCCAAGAAATGGAGAGGTTGCTTAAATGATTCAAATGACGTTCTAGAACTAGAAGACGCCTCATGCTTTGCATGAATGGTATAGGCATCTTCCACACGTTGGCGTGTGTGTTGCACACACTAGCCACTTTTCTTTTTATAATAACATTTTGTATTTATTAAAATACCAAATTGTCCCTCTATCAAACTAATTATAATTAAAAAAACCAGGTTGAAATACAAAAAAGCCCAGGACACCTACTTGATATTTTTTTTATTTTAATGGTAATTCAATGATTTCATTATGCTTAAAAAAAGACGAAAAGGCCCTTGAACACCAATTTAATATTTTTTGCTTTAAAAGGTAAGTAAGCAATTTTACTATGTTGAAAAGAATATAAAAAGACTAATTAAAAATATAAAAGACTATTTTTTCCCAATCAATCTGATAATGACCAATAAATCATGTGAAAAAGATCGTAGCACCCCTAATAACAAGTTTGTTAATTTTGTTTAAGAAGGGCAAAATGGTCATTTCATTATTCCAAACCACAAAGACTAAGCCCTTTTAGTTTTTTTAAGAAATAAATTTCATTATTTCCTCATAAATTTTGAACAGAGCTATACATCAAGAAAAAGAACAAACATGACATAAATAGATATTAATGAAGTTGGGAAAAAACTTTAGGAAGGAATAAGACTTTTATAGCTGCATTTTAGGCTAGTGGAGTGATGGTCTTGAACCTTTGTCTCTAACTTGGGTTGTTTTTTAAAACCAATCTCCTTTTGAAATAGAAGACCCTACGATACTTAAATTATTAAAGATGGGAGGCGGGAATAATGTACAGGAAAAGGAAAAACATAAAGTTATAAGGAATGTATATCTATGTTTAACTCATGTATGACATGGAACTTGTATGGCTTTAATGGCTAAGAGTAGCTTTGACTTTGTATAGCTTGGAATGGCCAAGAGCATGACCTATAACTTGTATGGCATGGAAGTTGTAATGACCTAATTTTTCATGGCCAAAATTGATGGTAATTTTTTTTTAAAGCCAGTATGTTCTCGATGCTTCTCGCAATAACATCCTGAGAATTTATAATTAGGTTCCATTCATTAGCATGCCACAATACTTGAATGATTGTGTAATTCAATATTTCCATATATATATAAACACTTAATACACATACAACATAACATTATATTTACATGTACACAAGTTTACATTACATCATATTAACATAAGCATAAGTTCACATCCCTAATTTGATATTGTTATTGTTATGAGTTTATGCAAAAGTGTCGAATGACAACTATACAACTAGCATATTTGTTCCTACTAAATACATAACATCTAAAACATGTGAATATATACTTCTTTCCAAAATATATAGACCCGTAGAATAGGGTTTCTTAAGCACTTTGTTGGTGTGATGTTTCTATTACAGTACAAAGATAAAGACAAGAATTATAAATAATTTAAACATGTTAATAGATAACCAAGGAATATTAATGTTACTTTTTGTTCGTAGTCTAGAAGAATATAATCCTTTCATTACCTCTTACATACATAATACATTCCATATCATTTCATCAAGTACCGAAGATAATTACGATATTCAAACCCGGACATCCCTTTTGGATGTCATTAATCGTAATTAATCATCGAACAAAACCTAACCATCCTTCTAGGATGCCTTTAACCGAAGATAATCATCAACCATAACATGGCCATCCCTCTAGGATGCCATTAACTGAAGCTAATCATCAATCACATCTCGGTCATCCCTCTAGGATATTATTAACTGAAGCTAATCATATTGCTCATTCAATCATTCTATATCAATTTAGTATTTGCTACAACTTAGTGATAGATCTTTTATAAAGAATACATTTTGGAAAATTAACATTTTGCTAGAAGGGGGTAGAAGCCACCTACATGTTCCTCCTATAGAGTGTCTCGTCCGGTCGAAGGTCCGATCCCGGTTGTACCACCTGACATATCAAATGGTCGTAATCAGCATACTCCTATCAATCAACCATATAACCATCATCATACATATTCCAAGAATACACATGTTCACATTCAAGTGTTCCACATATTACACAATCATACAACAAACATCATCATCTCACGGCACTTCTCTTTATTTTAAACGTGGCCACTCGCGGCGTCCCAACATTTAAATTCTTGAGTTTTATAGTGACTTAGGTCAGATCGATGACAAAGTCGTCACAAGCATTAAATCATTTATGATATGGAATTCATCAGCGAACTAAGTTGTTGTTGCCACAGAAAGTCATTAGTGAAAATTGGTTTGCTAGTGACACAGAGATCGTCAGTGAAAACTTGTTCACTAGTGACCGAGAAATCGTCAACGAAAACTGGTTGCACGACTGATATCTGGAATCATCAGCAAATATGTTCACTATCGATTTAGAAATCATCAACAAAAACTGAGTCGCTGCCGACTCAGAAATCATCAACGAAACTGCTTCATTGGTTGATGCTTGGATTCATCAGCACACACACTCATTATTGACTCAGGAATCGTTGAAAAAAACTGAGTCGCTGCTAACCTAGGAATCGTCAACGCAATCAGTTCTACGGTTAATGTATAGAATCGTCAACGCGTATATTCTATTGTTCACATAGAGATTGTTGATGAAAACTGAGTCGTTGCCAACCCAAAAATCATCAATGTAATCAGTTTTATGGCTGAAGCATAGAATCATCAGCGCACATATTTTTTTGGTTGACATAGAGATCATTGAAAAAAACTGAATCGCTGCTGACTCAGGAATCGTCACCACAATCAGTTCTACGACTAACATATATAATCGTCAGCGCACATATTCTACTGCTGACACATAGATCGTTAACAAAAATTGAGTAGTGACTGGCCCAGAAATCGTCAATGTAATCAGTTCTATGGTTGACGCATAGAATCGTTAGCGTACATATTCTACTATTGATATAAAGATCGTTGATGAAAATTGAGTCGCTGCCAACCTACAAATTGTCAACGCAGACCATGTCGCTGTCGATTCAGAAATCATCAGTGACTTTTGAGTCATTTCTAGTTTTACTCTTTCCCTCGACTAAGCATAAGGTCTACGCTAAGCTTTCCCCCTTTATAACTCACCCCCAACTAAATTTGAACATATACCAAAATTAATCGCGTTCAAATTTTATCACAAGACCATCAACAATGCACAATCAAATCTTGACATACATATTCTTCAAAAGAATCCCCTAATCATCACTTTAAGTTCTTAATGGTATTATCCAAATTCATCAATACAATTACTAGTAATTCAACAAAACATAACAGGTTCTACTTTCATACTATTTCATGTCATTCTAAAGATGTTCATCATGTGAAGTTTCTTCATGATTCCTTTTCTTGGCCGAAACATAGTTACCCCTTTCATACAATCTTTTGCATGCATTTCATCAAGTCTTACACAATCATATTCCCAACAACATGTCATGCTCATACATTTAACTATTTGTTTCCTAAATAAACAAGTTCATCCATTACATACACAAAATCAAGGCATTAACATGGTGTGATTTCTGTTTTTGCTTTAGCATGCTTCTAAGGTTCAATGACAACACAATTATGCACATAACATCATTCCAACACATTTTCATGCAATTTATTCAATCACATATGCAGAAATCACATCATTAACATAAGCATAAGTTTTGTTTTGGTTCCAGCGTGATCTAAGACTATAACAAGGTCACAATCTATGCATTTCATCATATTAACTCATATTTTGTCCAGCCTTCACTATGGTCGGCCCTCCCCTAGGTTTATACATTCAAAATTATTCATGTTTCTTGAGCAAAGGGTATGTGCATGTGTTCTTTCGTTCTTTGTTCTACTTAGGTCTATCCTTCTAATCATAATTTCATGAGTTAAGGTGCAAGAACAATACCCCTTCCATTTTCAGGTTCCCCCCCTCACCTTTTCCTAAACCATGAGGTAACACTCAGCCAAGGAGATGATATTAGTCTTACCTCACATTTTTAAAACCCTTGTGAAGGTTTTGGTGGTTTGTTCTTCTCCTTTTCAGTTTTCCTCTTTTCCTCTCCTACTGCACCAACCGACCTCCTACTCTCCTTCTTCTTCCATGGCTTTGGTTTCCTCTTTCGTTTGCCAACTCTCTCTTCACTCTACACTCAAGGGGGGCTTGCATGCAAGTTGGTCTGGTTCGGTTTCTACTTGGGAAAGAGGGTTAGCTGCAACAATGGTTGCTATCGTTTTTAGGGGAGAGGAAGAGTAACCTCTTTTTCTCCCCCTTGTATTTATATCCCTCATAAATGTGCTAGGGTGTTTGAGGGCTGTTCCACTTTGTTCTTATTCCTCTTTAAGTTATCCTATAACTAGTTTTCCTCCCTTCCCAAGTCCTCCCTAGAGTAGGTCGGTTTGTTCCTCTAGATTTTGTTTAGTATAGGTCGGCCTTTTGCTGAAATTTTTGTTGGGTTTTACAACAAACCCAAACTAGTACAAGAACTTCTTTAGGAATTTGAGGAAGTTTTTCAAGAACCTAAAGGGTTAAAATCATTTTTTTCTCTGATATTATTGGTTAGAAAATTAGAAGGGTCATGAAGGATGCATATAGATCATAAAGCTTTGAATAAGAGAACTATAAAGGAAAAATTTCCTATTTTGGTGGAGGAAGAGCTGCTCAATGAGCTATGTGGTTCCTAATACTTCTTTAAATAGACATATGGTCAGGATACCGCCACTTCGAGATGATCCTAGACAATATCCAAAAGAATGCTTTTTGGACACTTGAGAGGCATTATAAATTCCTAGTTATATCTTTTGGGCTAACTAATGCTCTTTCTATTTTTCAGGGGCTCATGAATAAGTTATTTGATATGAACCTCATGATCACACGAACACATATCCCACATGTAAGTGATACAACTCTCGGAAAGCTAAGAAATCAGGTTTGAAAATATGATACATAGATTACCTTGAACCTGAGCACCAATACTATTAGAATCTGAAACTCGCACCCAACAAATAGCAATTCACGAACGAGAAGTATAGGATAATGCTACAAAGATAATTGTTTTTTAATAAGTTGATTCAGTTCATTAGAGAACCAACGTGGGAGAATACTCTCAAACACACACATATTTCCTTCATCAAATTTAGAACCCTTACACTCCCTTTCAAAAGTGTGTTTATAATGATAGACCTAAAACTAAATGGTCTAAACATAAAACCATAAATACAATAAATTAAGTTTGATATCAATTAAAACAACAAAGCCCAAAACTCAATGCAAACATGCAGCCCAAAGAGTCCCTAAAAAAAGAGGTTGTTAACCTTATGTTTGGCTCTATAAAGACTCTACCACAACTCAAGAAAATCTAGTGTTTGTTGCCTCCTTCTTTTTTATTCTGAATTTTATTTAAGTTCCATTAACATTAATTAAAGTTCTTTAATTAAAGATGAACATACTTTAATCAAGTGTTCATCTGTTGTTGAAGTATGATCACTTGTCTTGGCCCAAATATCTTGAATCAACCCAAAATTACCCTGAAAATAAATATTGTCCCTGAAATTTTTATTCTTGGGTGAAAAAATAATTTATGATAATTCTTCATCATTTCAGACTCTCTTCGAGGTTTCTTCTTCTATTGAGAGCTTCTACATAAGATTCTCATTAAAGGCACCTTTTTATTTCGTAGCTCCTTTATACATCAATTCAAATTTCATATTGGCTACACTTCTACAGTTAATTTTTCTTGAACTTCAACAAGAAGTTGTGGCAAAGTCCTCGTAGGATCTAACTCTACTTTTAAAAGTAATGACACATGGAATACATTATATATCTTTGCTATATGTGAATAAAGGGCAATCAATAAGCAACCAGGACAATTCTTTTAACAATCTCGAAAGGATCACCAACATACACATTGGCATCAATTTGCCCTTTATTCCAAAATGGATAGTATTTCTCCATGGTGCAACTTTAATGAATACTTGTGCTTTCTTCATTCTTTCTTGAATTATTTTCACCTTTTTAGTAGTTATCTATACTCGTTTTGGCCCTATCAATTTTCTTTCACCAACCTCATCTCAACGCACAAGAGTACGACACTTCCTTCCATACAAATCTTCATAAGGTGCCATACCAATTATGGCTTGGTAGCTGTTATTGTACGTAAATTTCACCAATGACAAATAATCTTCCTGATGCCCTTCAAACAATAACATGCAAGATCTCAATAAATCTACCAAAATTTGAATCATTCTTTCTGACTGTAAATCCCGAGAAAATCAAGGCTAGATTAAATTAAAGAAAATAAACTAAACTAAAAAGAAGTGGGGGCAAAACGAATACACTTAAAGAAAATAGGGCCTAAATGCAAATAAGAATAATTATAGTGCATAAATACTCTTCTTACCAAAAAACAAATCTGCAACCATCCTGAAGAAAGAAAAGAGGGAGTTTTTGTATCCATTTTTACAGATCAAGAGAGAAACACCAAAATTTCAAGAACCCATCCAAGATTAAGGGTTATAGGTAGAATAAACACTAGTGGGCAAGAGATTAACAAGAAAAATTAAACAAGAAGAGAAGAGGGGAGGGCCGACTGTCATTAGAAAGAAAAGCTGGAAGGATCGAGACATTGATTCGTACCGGGTAAGGTATTCTAAACATGGTCTTATGAGTCGTTTTAAAGTCGATTATGAATTGATGCCTGGATGTTAAATTATCGATTTGAGTTCTATAACTCAAGATATAGTTAAAAATCTGAGGAGATGTCAGACAGTAATAGTTCAAAAATGAGATAGTAACAGTTGGGCAGTAACAGTCCAAATGTTTGTTGATGAATAATTTTGACTGTCTTAGATGCAGAACGGGGTTCTCCTTTCTTAAGAGAACTTGTAACCTCATGTCTTAGCTTTCCAACGAGACTAATCTCGCTTGAATCAGAGTTCTATAACTCCAGATATAGTTAAAAATCTAAGGAGAGGTCAGACAGTAAGAGTTCAAAAACGAGACAGTAACAGTTGGACAGTAACAGTCCAAATCTTTGTTGATGAGCAATTTTGACTATCTTAGAGGCAGAACTGGGTTCTCCTTCCTTCAGAGAACTTGTAGCCTCGTGTCTTAGCTTTCCAAAGAGGCTAATCTCTCTTGAAACAGAGTTCTATAACTCTAGATATAGTTAAAAATCTGAGAAGAGGTCGGACAGTTACAGTTCAATGTCTAGACAGTGATAGTTCATGATTTAAACGGAAACAGTTTAAATATAAAGAAAGGAATGATAACTGGGGTTGGACAAAGAACAACAATATTAATGGGTGAAATGAGAAAAATATAAAATATTAAGAAATGACTGAAAGAAAGACTTATTGGTTGTTGATATGGTTGTTATAAAACATATCCTTGAGTGAGAAAAATTTATGAGATGAACCTGTGATTTGCAGGAGGGACCAGAGACGTGGTGCAACAGCAGCAGCAGGGGAGCACGAGTAGAGCTTCTATTACAGGTAGGTGAATCGCACCTATACCTTCTAGTTAAATTCCATGATTTAATATATATTACCGATGTGAAATGTGAATTACTGAATGTATGTGTATTCAAGGGGAAAGGTTGTTGTGTGAATTGCTAAGTGATGAAATTATCACTGACAAAGGAAATATGAGAAGTGTGATTTGAGGCGTAAACTAGCATACATTTAGTATATGTCAGGATCCCGGGCAAGGGGATCACCATGTTTGGACTGACATACATTTAGTGTATGTTAGGATCCCGGGTAAGGGAATCACCACGTATTAGCTAGCATACATTTAGTGTATGTTAGGATCCCGGGTAAGGGGATCACCATGTATTGGCTAGCATACATTTAGTGTATGTGAGGATCCTGGGTAAGGGGATCACCTTGCGTCGACTCCTACAGGGTGATGATGATGATACCAGTGAAATTGGTATTGGTAATGTGTTAAACAAAAATAATCATGTTTGATCTTATAAAATCTGGAATGGAAGTTAATAGTGGAAGAGGGAACGATTATTAATAGTTGAATAAGGAAGAGATTCTAATGAAAACCAGAAGGGAGAAGTGAACAAAATATGAATGCATGTTACCTTGTTGAAATTGTTAGAAATCCGTGTTGTATTTATGTGATATTCACCTTTCAATAATATGTATTTTGTTTTAGGATCATCGCATGCTCGACAGGAGAAGATCCTAGCTTATGTTTCCTTCTTGTAATTTAGGTTCTAGGGGATATACCCTTGTATTTTATAAACATGAAAATGTTTGTATAACTTAATTTGTATAATTAATGTTTAAACTTGATTGAATGAACTTAACTCTATAGTTCATATAACCATATTTCATGTCTATGTATTTATATATATTTTTATCCATCCATAATGATATTTTGTTATATAATGTATATCATAAATATTGTGGTTGATAGGTGTGAGAATATTTGTGGAAATTGAAACCCAGGATGATTGGGTCGGGATTAAGTTATGAGATGCGAGTTATTAGAAGTGTAAACAGGTTACATGTCAATAACTTGGGACCTTCCGGTATAGGGGGGACTCCGTCAAAATTTCAGTAGATTTTAATACGAAAACCATGTGTGTGTATGTGTGTGTGTGTGTGTGTGTGTGTGTGTGTGTATTACTCTGTTTTTTTGCTTGACATGAGATTGTTGTTTTATCCCGGAATGGGGGATATTACAGTTTGGTATCAGAGCTCAGGTTACTATTCCAGGGACAAGAATGATTATATGATTTTGAAATGTGTTTCGGGATGGTGAGAACAAGGTAAGGAGCAAGGACTGATCCATCCCCAGTTTGGGGAAGTGACCAGAGTTTTCGAAATGAAAGTGATCCAGACTGGGATCCCTTGGCAGACACCCCCTCTCATATACCTACAACATTAGTGTACTCTAAAGGTGGCGAGTCAGTGAGACTTCGAGATGATTTGTTGTCCCGTCAGGTAGATGTTTCCATGCCTGAGGTATCAGACAAATATGGAGGAGATAATATACCCTCACTAGTGGAACCGGTAGCTGGATCAAACCCATTTTCAGATCCTGCTTTTATGGAACATATAGTGAGAGCTGTAGCAGTAGGAATGGTAGTTAAATTCCATGATTTAATATATATTACCGATGTGAAATGTGAATTACTGAATGTATGTGTATTCAAGGGGAAAGGTTGTTGTGTGAATTGCTAAGTGATGAAATTATCACTGACAAAGAAAATATAAGAAGTGTGATTTGAGGCGTAAACTAGCATACATTTAGTGTATGTTAAGGATCCCGGGTAAGGGGATCACCACGTTTGGACTGACATATATTTAGTGTATGTTAGGATCCCGGGTAAGGGGATCACCACGTATTGGCTAGCATACATTTAGTGTATGTTAGGATCTCGGGTAAGGGGATCACCTTGCATCGACTCCTATGGGGTGATGATGATGATACCAGTGAAATTGGTATCGGTAATGTGTTAAACAAAAATAATTATGTTTGATCTTATAAAGTCTAGAATGGAGGTTAATAGTGGAAGAGGGAACAATTATTAATAGTTGAATAAGGAAGAGATTCTAATGAAAACCAGAAGGGAGAAGTGAACAAAATATGAATGCATGTTACCCTGTTGAAATTGTTAGATATTCGTGTTGTTGTATTTATGTGATATTCACCTTTCAATAATATGTATTTTGTTTCAGGATCATCGCATGCACGACAGGAGAAGATCGTAGCTTATGTTCCCTTCTTGTAATTTAGGTTCTAGGGGGTATACCCTTGTATTTTGTAGACATGAAAATATTTGTATAACTTAATTTATATAATTAATGTTTAAACTTGATTGAATGAACTTAACTCTATAGTTCATATAACCATATTTCATGTCTATGTATTTATATATATTTTTTTATCCATCCATAATGATATTTTGTTATATAATGTATATCATAAATATTGTGGTTGATAGGTGTGAGAATATTTGTGGAAATTGAAACCCAGGATGATTGGGTCGGGATTTAGTTATGAGATGCGAGTTATTAGAAGTGTAAACAGGTTTCATGTCGATAACTTGGGACCTTCCGGTATAGGGGGGACTCCATCAAAATTTCGGTAGATTTTAATACGAAAACCATGAATATATATATCCATTGCTGCTTCAAAAATATTCCCTCCAAAATGGCACTATAAACCTTGGAATTTAGCTCAACCACAATCCTATTATGCAACTATCCTTGAAATTACCGATTCTGTCAAATTCAAACACTTCAAATTACATTCTGATCACACTGAACCCGCATACTCTACATGCATTATTCACAAAGTCATCCACCCTAAAGATTGGGGACAACCCCTGCATCAACCTGTCTCCTTCCCCATACAATACCGCACCAGCCCCCAAGACTTCAATACCACCTACACATATTGGGATTACCAACAGGCATGGTTTAATGCCTTCCTCATACAAAATCAAAATCATAGCCATTCTTGGCTCTTCTACTTTCACAATACCATGAATACTACAAATCTCCCCCTCTGGTTCCTTCAATGGTGGGACTTTTATGGTTGTCATGTTGACTACCTTAAAGAACATCCTTTAGTTGAAAATGGTTATCTGCATTTCAAAAACAATTTCCAACCAGCTCCCTCTGAAAGAAATTTTTCTTCCCTCCTCATCTTCTGTACAAAATTTTTTGTTCCGTGGGTATGTTCATGGTTCTTTGATTATAATTTACAAAATGGACATCCAGTACTTATTCGCAAATTCAAAATCAAGTGGTGGGATTCCTTTGCAGCTGAGTCCAAAAGTTCAAAATTAGCTGTTACGGAATGGTTACACAAACATCAAACAACCCCCATCATTGATCCTCATCCTCAATCAAAGTTCTTAGCCAGAAAGGCCCAAACAGCAGCTCTCCTTGCCTCTGCTAGAACTGAAGAAGAATACCTACAAATAGTACAAGGAATTATACAAAGCCAAGACCCAGAAACGGTCTTGTCCCAATCCAGCTCATCTGGCTCAACATCTCCTGCCATTTCCCTTGGCAATGATAATGAAGATGACTGTTTTGGTATCCTGCCATCTATCAAGTGACATTAAAAAATAAAAAATAAAAAATAAAATAAATAAATAAAAATTCCCAAACTTTCTTAGGCTCATCTATTCAAGAGCCCTATTTTCGACTCACCTGTTTTGAGTCCTTTTTTATTTTAAGCTTGTTTGTTTTAGGCTTTCTTTTTACAAATATTACCTGTTACTACAAACAACCAATATCAGTGTCGGTAGCAGCAAGACAACAGATGAAGGTCCAATAAAAAACATGGGCATCTTCCTTTTCTGTCACCACATGGGCATCTTCCTTTTCTGTCGCCACATGGGCATCTTCTGTCACCACATGGGCATCTTCCTCTTCTGTCATCACATGGGAATCTTCCTTTTCTGTCTCCAGGCATTTTGGCTTCTTCCATGCCAACTCGTCTATAAAAGGGGACTCCAAATGCTTCAGAAGGCAGACTAATCTTTTCCCTAGAAAATTTTATTCTCGCCTAAAAATTTGTAACCCATCTCCGTTCTCCTCTGTAACCAATATCTCCTGTCTTAATTTTGGTACAAATTTAAGTAAGATAATCTTATTTTCCTGTTATATCTGTTGTTGTTCTTTTATTCTTGTTACATTTAAGTATGTTTTGTGTTTAATCAAGGATCCTGACATTGTTGGTCTTGCCTTGATCATTCACATCAGAAATCTGTTTATATTGTTCATTTCTTTATTCTTGTTCTTTTATATAATCAGTATATAGGCTGGAAACCTGTGACCCGATCTTTTAAGATCATTCTCAGGTATAACAACGCCACGTACTGTTTACTATTTATCTTGTTAATCTGTTAATCTGTTTATCTTGTTACTGTTTTTCATCTTTTATCTGGTATCAGATAAAACATATATATATATATATATATATATATATATATATATATATATATATATATATATATATATATATATATTACTCTATTTTTTGCTTGACATGAGATTGTTGTTTTTATCCTGGAATGGGGGATGTTACACTGACTGTCCATCTGTGTATGGGTGAAAGGCAGTACTCAAATTCAACTTTGTGCACTTGGCTAGTTGAATGCTCAACCATAACCTAGAAGTAAACCGAGGATTTTTGTTAGAAACTACAGGCACTTGAACCCTATGGAGTCTAACCATTTCATTTACATACATTTTAGCCAATTTATCCACAGAATCACTTTTCTTCATTGGTAAAAATAAGGCAGATTTAGTCAACCTATCTATAATTATCCATACTACATCATTTCCTTTCTTACTTCTCAGTAATCCAAATACAAAGTCCATAGTAATACCCTCCCATTTCCACTGTAGCACTAGAAGAGATTGTAATTGCCCTGCAGGTCATTGATACTCCGCTTTTAGTTACTGATAAACCCCATATTTTTCCACATATTCAGCTGTCTCTCTTTACATCTTAAGCCACTAATAATTTTCCTTTAAATCCCTATACATCTTTGTACTTCCGGGAAGAATGATGACAAGTTTGGACTCATTGCTCCTCACTTAGAATTTCCTTATTTAAGGCCTTGTCATTAGGTAGGCAAATCCTCATTCCTATTACTAACAACCCATCTTTCAAAATACTAAATAGTGTACTTGAATATGATTCTACTGTTTTTCTTATTTTCTCTAATACTTCATCTTTCTTTTGAACATCCAATATCTTCTTTCTCGGTACCGATTGTACTACCAATCTTGCTAATAATGATCCATTCATCCCTACCATTAAATGTGCCTCCATTCGAACCAATTCTAATAGTTCCCTATTCTCTCCAACTATTAACCCACTAATTATCATCTTATTCTTTTGACTCAAAGCATTAATTACTATGTTTGCCTTCCTAGGATAATAGTCAATAATACAATCATAATCTCTTATCAACTCCATCCATCTCCTTTGTCACATATTTAACTCCTTTTGCAACAATAAATATCTTAAACTCTTATGATCAGTGAAAATCTATACCTAGGTCCTATAGAAATAATGTCTTCATAATGTTAAAGCAAACACCAACACTGCTAACTCCAAATCATGTGTATAGGGCAATTCACTTCATGTGGCTTCAATTGCCTAGAAGAATACGCAATTACTTTGACATGCTGCATCAACACACAACCTAGACCCTTACTAGAAGTATCGCTATAAACTATAAATTTCTCTTATCCTTCTGGAACTGTCAGCACGAGAGCTGAAGTTAATCTCTGCTTCAATTCTTGGAAGCTTTTTTCACATTCCTTGAACCATTCAAACTTAACTTCCTTTCTAGTCAACCGAGTCATTAGAGTAGTTATAGTGGAAAATCTTTCTATAAACCTTCTGCAGTATTCAGTTAATCCTAGAAAACTATGAATTTCCATGATATTCGTAGGCCTTTCTCACTTTAACATTGGTTTCACCTCTCTAGGATCTACATAAATATCCTTTTTGGATATCACATGTCCTAAAAACACTACCGTATTCAACCAAAACTCACATTTACTCATTTTAGCATACAACTCATTTCCTCTCAAAGTCTCTAATACAATCCTCAAATGTTGTTCATGCTTATACTAGGAGGATGGATACATCAAGATGTCATCAATAAACACCACCACAAACTTGTCCAAATATGGTTTGAAGATTTGATTCATGAGATCCATAAACATTGTTGGAGCATTAGTCAATCCAAACAGCATAAATAAAAACTCATAATATCCATAACACGTTCTGAAAGTTATCTTTTGTACATCTTGTTTCTTTATTCTCAACTGATAGTACCCTGACCTTAAGTCCATAGTTGAAAATACTTGTGCTCCCTTAAGTTGATCAAACAAATCATCAATGTGAGGAAGTGGATATATATTCTTTAAGATCATCCTAATCAATTGTTTATAATCAATATAGAGTCATAGGGTGCCATCCTTTTTCTTCACAAACAATATTGGAGTTCCTCAGGGTAAAGTGCTAGGATGAATAAATCCTTTATCTAGTAATTCTTGGAGTTGGATTTTCAATTTAGCCGACTCAATAGGTGACATATATTTGGAGATTGCGCTATAGGAGCCATACATGGAAGAGTTTCAATCAAAACCTCAACCTCCATCACCGAAGGCAGTCCAAGTAGTTCTTCTAGAAACACATCAGGAAACTCTCTTGCCACAAGAATTTTATCTACCTCCTTACTTTTTTCCAGTTCTCTCACATGAGTTAAGTAAACAAAACACCCCTTCTTGATTAACCTCCTAACCATCATGATTGAAATCATACAATTGGGTATTACTTTTCTATTTCCTCTAAACATTACACTTTTACCATATACCTCATGGAGAATCACTGTTTTGGTGAAACAATCCATACCCAAAATCAAATCAAAATCTTACATCTCTAAAGGCATTAAACATACCCTCAATTCACAACCCCTAATATACAATTTTTTACTCTTCTATAAATATCATTAATATTTATGTTTTCTCCTAGGGGTGTACTAATCGTTACTCTTGTACTCAATTTACAAGGCACTATATACAATTTATCCACAATCTAATATGACACAAATGAATTACGATCTCCTGAATCAATCAAAGCATGTACTAGTAAGGTTTCTAATAGTAATGTACCTGCAACAACATCTAATTCGGCTCCCACATCCTCCTGTGTCAAATGGTATGCTCTACCTTGAGTCCTTCCCTCCTAAGATCTGGGTCATCTCTGGTTAGCACTTGCTCCAGACTGAATAGGCCTCGTGGGTCTATCCATTATCATGGATTACTATTGGCTTTGTGCAATAGCTCGCTATCCCTGAGTACCCTTGATGCAAACCCTAGCAAAACTTAATAGAATTCATGAACCTGAGATCCATCTAATCTAAGTTTGAGTATGAAATTGAGCTTATCAAAATGGCAAACTGGCTCCAAGGCAAGAAGACTATAAACCACCCAATCACAATGCCTACACTTGGAGACGAGCAAAAGAAGTATAAAATCACTAGTAAAGATTGGTCAATTATTTGAATAGTTAAAATTCAATCAAGAACCAAAAGAAGCAATATTTTATTCTGCAAAATTTGTTTTCATCAAATATTCCCTATAAAGAGTACTTATACTAGAAAGCTAAGTAACCCTAGTATCCCCAATGGGTGACACATATACTCAATTTAAATAATACTTAAACCAAGCTAAAACTAACCCAAACTAATTAAAATAAATAACATAAACAAGTCTGAAACTTAAATAGATCCCATAATGAAATTGAGTGTATATGATATCAATGTTTGGAAGTAAAAACTAGAGGACACACCACTAATAAATGTAATAATCAAAGGTGGAATATTAGAAATACATGATTTGTCTTAAACTGATTGATTGATTTAGTTACCAAATTAATTTGGTCGATTGCCTAATAGAATGAACAGTTAAAATCGTTAATATCTCAAACAGTCGATGGAACCAATTGACCGATTCATTGACCAATAGGGAAGTTTAAGAATTTTAGGAGAAACCATTCAGCCATCTTAGTTACCAAATTAATCTGGATGACCATCAGGCTGATAATTTGCTAACATAAAAAAAGTTGGCCTTGTTTTGACATCAATGAAGGAGAAAAGTTCATAGAAATTGCACTAAAAAATTAAGGTTGTTATCAAAGATATATGTTCTTGAAAATCCAATTCTTCTTGTCCTTGATGAGGATGTTGATAAAGAAATTAGGATTGAATATCAATGTTATATTGATGATAATAAAGAGTAGGCTACATGTAATGTTAGCTAACATGTCACTTAAACTTCAAAGGTAGTATGAGAATATGGATATCCATAATATAATTACACGTCTCAAAGAGTTGTTTGATGTAATTAGTAGGTTAAAGAGGTATGGGACTTCTAGAGAATTATTTTGCTACAAGATGACAGAAGGTTCATATATGAACACTTATGTTCAGTTTATGATTGAAAATTATCTTTCTATTTCACATAGCTAGAAAGCCTAATTACAAATAAAAAAAAAAGACTACTAAAAAGAGGGTAAAGAATACTCTTTTGACATCAAAAGAGTTGAAGAAATGTTTGATTAGTTGATGTGTAAATAAGGGGAATCAAGCTTTTTAAAAATCACATGATCCCTACTATTGATGAGATTAAAGGGAAGAAATAACATAAGTGGTATGACTCATAGAGACATGACACCAATAGTTGTATTATATTCAAGAATCAGATATAGAAGGCACTTGAGGCTGGTCATATTCATTTCTTGGAAAACAAATGAAGGGATAATGACCCTTTACCCTAAGGTGAGAAAATAGTATATATCCCTAATATAGGACTCCTTGGTAAAGGAGAAATACAAAAAGTAAGGCTAGATTGACCAAGATAGAGGTTAGAATTAGTTATGGATACTGCTAATGAAAAAAAGGTACATCAATAATTATAATGCCAAAGAATTGGGATAAGAATTTTAGGAGATACTTTTCTATGAGGTATATAGGTGACCTACTTATCATACCACCCTTTTTAAAGAAGAACACTTAAGGGAATAAGCCAAACAAGTTATAACTTAACGACAAACTAAGATCTTTAGGCCTAAAAGACCTATTAACACAAAGTGGCACAAACATCAGCCATAACAAAAATTACCCAGACTTAGTGATAAAAGTGATGATATAAAACAGGTACAAGAAAGGTTAATTATCCAAAATCCAATTTAGAAAAATGCAGTGACTAAACACACTAGTAAGGAAGGATGTGCAAAACCATACACACCTTACCAAGAAAATAGGTTTTGGATACAAAAAAAACCATAATGAGGTCATTGACCAACAACCCCAATAACATTTTGGGTTGCTAACACGAGGCACATTAGATCCTTTATGAACTAGCAGTTTCATGCACTAATCAATTTCAATTAAAAATAGAATAAAAAAAAACCTTGGCAAAAAGAGTGGAGAAGGTTTCTACCCAAACATTATCTTCATTCAATTAAAGGGTTGTTTAAATCCTAAAAAAACCTTAGGAGATTAGTGTCAGTACCAAGAATAAGCTAGAAAGTAGACAATGTAATCACTAAGATAATAAAGAAATGTATAAAATGCAACCAACCATGTATTGAGAAAAATAAGATTAGTGTCAGTACCAAGAATAAGCTAGAAATCAACTAAAGCACCAATATATGACAAAGTTGTCCAATATTTTAGGCCAAGAAATAAAGAAATTAAGCAAAAGAAATAAGCAATACATCATTGGTTAAAGCACTAATAGTTAAGTAATACGATTGAAAGGCAACCTCAAGTGTTCATAAAAAACAAAATAGAGACATTACTCTTAAATAAATTAAGAAAGTTACCCCAGTAAAAGAGCAACCACAACATGTTGCAAACAAAATGACAATTAAAAAATATAAGGACAACATCATTGTCCAACAAACAAACAAAATTGTTATTATATAGCCTAAACTAGTTATAATATATCTTTATAAACAAGAAAGATCAACTTAAAAATAAAAACAACTTGATAGTTAATGTTGAAGATTTCTTGGATAAAGATACAATGTAAGAAGGAATTGTCACCCTCTTCAATGATCATGTACTTCTTAAGAAGGGAAAAGTTAGTGAATTTTTAATTATAATGCAACAACTGGATTAATATAATTCAACTATAGAAACTAATAGGTTGGAAATAATTTTTAAAATAGAAATAAGTGGTCACAATGATGTTATATCAACAAACATGGTTTCCAAACCTAGTCAATTTTCTTGTCTCGATAGTGACTACAAAGATAATGTAGATGAAAAGATAAAAATTGCTAAAATTGACTAGTTAGATCATGTGGTCAACCAATAATTAGGTTTGATATTTTCTAAACCAACAATAGCTATGAGTTTCCACCTTAAACCTTTGTATATGATAACAACTTTCAATGGTGTACCAGAGTATTGGTGGATAATTGTGTAGCACTCAAAATTATACCTTTGACCTTGATCAAGAAAATTGGTTGCAACAAGGCTAACATGATTCCATCTAAAGTGGTCATGACATATTTTATGTGGGGGCATACAAGCTATCATATGAGTTTTATAAATGGATCTAATAGTAGGGTCCAAGACCTTTAATATAGCTTTCTTCATGGCTAAAGTAAAGATAAGCTACTATGTTTTTACTTAGGCGAGATTAGATGCATGCCAAAATATGTGTGTCATCATCACTACATCAAACTTTGATTTTTGGCTACTAGATGCGTCAACTAAGATAGTTAAAGTAAATGAAAAGAAGTTTGTTGTGAGTTTAGGATGGTAGATATATGACTTTATAGCGATGATGTAAGCCTAGTCTAATTCGTGAGTGTAGATAAGATGGGTAGCCAATAGTTAGCAAAAAGACAATATGAATGAGGTGACTAATAATAGCATACCTTTCTAAGTCAAGTGACTTGTAATTAGAAGGTATTTGTCATGGTTTTGAACATGGAAACAAATAAGTCAAAAAGAATTAATTGCATATTTTAAGGCTTTTGATGAAGTCTATAAACATATTGAGCTCAAGAACAAATTTTTTCAATAGAACTAGTTCAAGATTATTGATTGATCATGCCTGATACGATAAATTTTCTTCTAGCACCACACAAGATGGATGATGGGCAAGTTGAAGTTTATGACCCTTTAATTGAAGTTAACCTAAGACTTAAAGTGTAAACCCCTAGATTTTTAAAGCTAAAAAAAAAATTAAAAATTATATTCTTGTTTTAAAAATGATAAAGTAGCCCCTAAGGTTTAGAGGATTGATATGTAAGGGTTAAACAAGAAAATTTGAATTTTCTTGTGTAAAATCACCTATCGATCAATTTTGTATTATCGGGCAAAACGATTAATCCGACTGTCAAATCGAACTGAAATTGTATGAGGAATTTCTTCACAAATTGTTTTATATATTGTTAAACTTTATGATCAATTAGAGTTCGGTAAGGTTGTCAAAAAAATATCGACAATTAGACTGAAAAATAGCATGAAATTCATTAATGGCACTTTCATAAATATACATGATGAGTTGGAAAATTCCGGTAGCTCTCTTCTTCCTTAAACCACGGCTGGACAAAAAAAAATCAAGAGAAAAGGAGAGAAAAGAGAGCTTGGGAGAGAAAGAGAGAAAAGGCAAGAAGGAACCCAAAAATTGTGTTAGGAAAAGTGTTTTTAGCAAGAAATAACAAGAAACAAGAGAGTGAAAAATGAACAAGGGAACTTAGAGACAAAGTGAAGTTCTAGAGAGAGAAAGTAGACTTTGAATAAAGAAGATGATGAATAGAAAACCAGGGAATGCAGTGAGCTTTGATTCTTGCTTAATACACTTGGGTAAGATGTTTTAAAGTAACAATTGCTTGATTTGTTATGTTTTTTATATGATTCTTTGAAATTCTTAAATTTTGAAAAGTTATGGTTTATATTAATGTTGGTAGAATATACTTGAAATTGGCTTTTGTGGTTTATGTTGATATTGTTAAATTAGAAGATGGTTAAAAAAAATGTGATGGATGAGAAAAAATTGGGCTTAAAATGGTTGGCCATGAGAGAAAGAAAATTTAATGAATGAGGGGTGTGATTATTACGTAGAATGAAGAAAATAATATGACAAGGGAAAGATAGGGGAAGGTAGCTATGACATAGGTGATAAAGGAAATGAGATTATGTGGTTTTGTTTAGAAAAGTATGCCATGAGTAATGTATGTTAAGGTTAAGATTATTAATAGGAAAGTGTAAGAAAGAAATATGTATTTAGCATAAAGGTGAAATTATATTAGGTTTGTGTTACTTGATAGGTTAAAAAAAAATTGAAAAGAAAAATGAATATTATTATATATGGTGAAAATAAAAAGGACTAATAGATTTGATGAAACATAATGTAGGGATTGGGTAATGAGAATCATGTAGATGAGAAACATGTTAAATAAATGTTATGATATAAACATTGTGAAAATATTATGTGAGAAAGGTAAATGGATATAAGATATTGTTGACTTATATGTTGGTACTAATACGAATGCTTTCCGATAAATGTTAGGAGGGGCATCTAGAGTCGGGACATCAATGGAAGGAGCTCGAGCATCAGGAACTGTAGGTAGGTGTTGCTACCTAAAACTGTTTACTTTAGTTGTTTGATTTTCTTGTTAAATTAATGTTTGTGAATTAGAAGGAAATGAAAGGTTGGTACTAAGACAATGAATTGGATAAAAATAATTTTAGGAGAATATGATTGAAATGAAGTTTGTGATGGGTGATGATGGAGAAAGGTATTATGGAAAATCTAACTTAGTTATCCGTAGAAACGGAAGCTAAAGGCTAATGAAGTAACTTAATCATGCACGAAGTGGGAGAGATTAATGGAATGGAATGGAATTTTAAACTTAATTGTCCATAGATATGAAATCTAAGGGTTAGTGTTATAACTGAATTGTCCGTGGTGGCGGAGATTAAGGAAAGGGAAATTTTAACTTACCAGTCCGTAGTTACGAAAACTAAGGGTTAGTGGTTTAACCGTAACTGTCCAATAAATTGAAAAATAAGAGGATGGAGTTGTAACTTGGTTGTCCAGCAGTTGAAAACTAAAGGATGGATTAAATTAACGTGGTGTAATTGAGAAATTGACGAGTTGGGGTTGGGAAGGTCATTTTTGTTATGTTGAAATATAATGAATTAAAGTATAAGGGTTATGATGAGATGAATCCCAAGCTAAAGTGTTTGTTTTTATTTGGGACATTTAATTACAGATAAAAGTCTGAATTTTAAATTGAGGAATTTCAAAGAATTAGATATTTTGAGAGAATATGTGTAATTATTGTAAAATAAATGTTTAGTAAGGATTTTAAGCATGAGTATAAATTAAAATGTGGTAAATGAAATTTTACATATAATAATTATTTTTCTTTAAAATCATTCTAATATTGTGGGTATTCTTTATATTTTGTTTACTGGACCCTTTAGACATTGCTTTGTTTTTAGTTATTTAGTACTTTCGCTAGGTAATGCAATCTTTTGTAATACTTTAATATGTTGTATTTTGTATTTAAAATATTTTAATTTCTTTTAGATTGTAATATTTGTATGACACTTATTATTTTGAAAATATGTATAACTAATCACAATAATGATATTTAATATGGGTATTAGTGTTTAAAAAGGAAAGTATGTGTAGACCCTCGGTTATAATTTTTCTGGGTATTTAAAAAGATGAGAAATTTAACCAGTAGTAAAATGGGTTAAATTAAATAAAAGAAACCTAATCAAGATAGAAATAGTGAATATAGTACTAAATCATTGAAAAGAAAAACATTTGTGAGGACAAAATGAATACGTAAGATCAAGAGAGGTCAATATTCAAATAACAGAAGGTTGTGAGTTTATGTATAAATGATAAAAAGGGGTGGGGATAAATGTGCAATTAACAAGATGTTAGAACTATAAATATCATTCTATTTTCTCTCTTGGAGGGACTGGCAAGAGTAAGAGAGAGTTTAGAGAGAGGCTAGAGAGAAGATATATTGATGGTAAATCAACCGACAGCTATAACTCCACCTTCCACAGTTGGATCAGCACGATATTCGGGTATGTTGTTCTCATCCATGTCTTGTACATTGTCACCGTAGGGATTTTCTATATTAGTCCCCGTTTGAGAGATATCGAGGGAGGAAAATATTTGGGAAAATACACTTCTGGACAGTCTTCTTTGCTGTCTGTTTTCTCCTTCGGCCACCGTTGGATTAGGCTATAACTTGGATATGTTGTTCTTCCTGATTTTGTCTAGATTCTGAACGGTGGAGATCTGAAACAAACATTTGGTATAGAAGTTGTGTATCTCGCACAGTGGGTCTACAAGTTTAAGGTCAGTTCGGTTAAACCCATATTTCTGGAAATTTCACCATTTGATGAAGTTAATATTTGGATATGTTATACTCATAATAATGCATTATAACTTGACAGTATAGATTGTTTGGAATATTATTCATTTGTTATTTATGGTTTATAGGAACTGTGTCAAGGATTGTGGTTAGAAGAATATTGTTCGGAAAGTTTGTAAAATCGACAAGAATGTTTTATTTTGACGTTAAGAGGGAAGATTGAAATAAATAAGATAAATTGGCTCTTATAAAGTTATTTATTTTATAGTCTTAAACGATATGTGATAGGACCAGGGGATTGAGATTATAGAGAAAAAGTTAAATTGTGGATGTTGTGTGTAAATGGAAAGGTTGATAAATCTGGACAGATTCGTCTCCTAACTTTTGGAGAGAATTCGAGTAGAAGGATGAGAGAATTAAGATCAAGTTTCTCATAGTAATTGTACTTTTAGATGTTAGCTAACTAAGAAATTGGTCTTGCTCCATGTGGAGCGGTAGAACCCCAGCTATGGGTCATCAACCGAGATTGGGTCTTGACAGACCCTGTAGGGTAGTGTTTGTTGATGAGCAATTTTAACTATCTCAAAGGCAGAACTGGGTTCTTCTTCCTTCAAATAACTTGTAGCCTCGTGTATTAGCTTTCCAACGAGACTAATCTCGCTTGAAACAGAGTTCTATAAGTCTAGATATAGTTAAAAATCTGATGAGTGTTCAGACAGTAACAGTTCAATGTCTAGACAGTAAGAGTTCAAAGTGTAGACAGTAACAGTTCAAATGTCTAGACAGTAACAGTTTAAAGTGTAGACAGTAACAGTTCAAATGTCTAGACAGTAACAGTTGAAAAAGTCAAACAGTAACTGTTGGAAAAGTTCAAACAATAACGGTTGGAGAAGTCAAACAGTAACGGTTGGAAAAGTCAAACTGTAACGGTTGGAAAAGTCAAACAGTAACGGTTGGAGAAGTCAAACAGTAACAGTTGGAGAAGTCAAACAGTAACGGTTGGAAAAGTCAAACAGTAACAATTCAAAGTCAAACAGTAACAGTAGACTTTCACGTGAATACTATATAAAGGAATTGAGTCATACGAACACTTGCACATTGAGATACTAACTCTAAAAATATACATGATATATGTATGTATGTTATTATGAGGATATGAACATGCATAAGAAAGTAACATATGAGTAATGGATGAATATGGATTCTCTATAATATCGGCCTGAAGGAATGATAACTATGGTTGGATAAAGGATGACAACATTAATGGGTGTAATGAGAAAAACATAAGATATAAAGAAAGATTTATTAGCTATTGATATGATTATTATAAAAGAGATCCTTGAATGAGGAAAATTTATGAGATGAGTCTGTGACTGCAGGAGGGACCACCGGTGTGGTGTAACAGCAGCAACAGGGGAGCACGAGTAGAGCTTCTATTGCAGGTAGGTGACTTTCACCTTCCTTTTAAATAATGTTGAATAATGAAAATGCTTTATCATGAATATTACTGTATTGTGTTAATTCAGATACCAGACTGTCAAATGCTTAAATGTTAACAAATGAACGATTAGCTTCGGCTAAAGGCATCTGAAGAGATGACCTTGAACAATGAAATACCTTATCATGAACGTTGCCGTATTGTGTTAATTCAGATATCAGATTGTCAAATGCTTAAATGTTGACAAATGATTGATTAGCTTCGGCTAATGGCATCCGAATGGATGACCGGGACAAATGCATCCGAATGGATGACCGGGACAAACGATTGATTAGCTTCGGCTAATGGCATCCGAATGGATGACCGGGACAAACGATTGATTAGCTTGGGCTAATGGCATCCAAATGGATGACCGGGACAAAGGAATGATTAGCTTCGGCTAAACGATTGATTAGCTTCGGCTAATGGCATTCGAAGGGATGACCGGGACAAACGATTGATTCGCTTCGGCTAATAGCATCCGAAGGGATGACCGGGATCGGCTAATGGCATCCGAAGGGATGACCGGGACAAAATGATTGATTAGCTTCGGCTAATGGCATCCGAATGGATGACCGGGACAAATGAATGATTAGCTTCGGTAATGGCATCTAAAGGGATGACTGGGACAAACGATTAATTAGCTTCGGCTAATAGCATCCGAATGGATGACCGGAATAAATGAACGATTAGCTTCGGCTAATGGCATCCAAAGGGATGACCGGGACAAACTGTTGATTAGTTTTGGCTGATGGAATTCGAAGGGGATGGCCGGGGTGAGTGAATAGTTAACCTCAACAAATGATGTCTTAAAAGAATGGCCGGATTTAAGATTATAGTTGATTGCAAGAATTGGTGTGTGTGTGTGTGTGTGTGTGTGTGTGTATATACCGCAAGTGGTGTATACCAAGAACATGAAGGAACTACAAATGTCACGCTTCAAACATGAGACAATGTTAATGCTTCGTTAAACTGCCAGACCATTTTCTTATTGTTATTATTATTATTATTATTAAGTAATTGCATTCTTGTAAATGTTTTGTACCGCAGTAGGGATGTCATACCAACAAGGTGCCTAGGAAACCCGATACATGGGAGCCAACTTTTGCAAGGAATCATGTAGTTGCATTCTAAATCATGATGTATTTTATATGAATCAATGTACTGAATGTATAACTATTATTAGATCCTTTTAGATTAAATTCGTGATGACTATTTGTAGGATAGAATACAAATTCATGACTATGCATATATATTTTAAATGCGAACTTCCAATCATGCAAACATAATTTTATAAGTTTATGTAAGATTCACTTTTAAATGAAATGTTGATTGTTGTTGATGTATGGACTATATATTGATGATGTGAAGGGAACATGTTCGCCGATTACCGACACGATGTGTGTCAAGTAAAAAAAAAAAAATTTACTGTTGTTTTGGGCTTGAAAAAGCCGGGCTATTACAGTTGGTATCAGAGCTACTGGATAAGGTTCAGTGGGTTTATGAAATGCAAGAGGTAACGCAAGTAAAAAAATTGTTGTATTGATAAGTGTTATATGATGGTAATAAAATAATAATAAATTTTTCAGATATATGGGAGATTAAGTTGCCTATATGGTTTAGGCAAATCAGGATAAAGATGTCAACAACTCTGTGGTTCTTGATCCCTTAACTTATAAAGAGCTAGGGATGAAACCTTACGATTTAGATGGATTGTAAGGAGAACTTTAAGGAGATAGATGAATCAACGAAGGATGGATCCATTTTGAATGTTGAACGGTTAGGTGACCAACATCATGATGACACATACGATTTTATATTGGTAAAATAGTGAACAGAATTGCCGATAACAAATTGAAAGAACCCATGAGAGAGTGAAGAAAAAGGGGAGGAGAAAACGCATCATCCTTTTCCAAATGGTTCCAAAACGATAGGAAAGTTGTCTATACCCTTGATTCTCTTGAATTTGTAGAAATTAGCTAGGAAATATACGAAAACTAACTATCCATAGTATGGAGAATTCTGGAAGTCGTGTTTTGAAAAGGTTTAAAATGTGTGTAGACTCCATGTAAATGTGTAGAAAGTTGATAAGAAAATGTAAGGGATTTTGTATGATTTTCTTGAATGGAAAATCTAGTCAAATAGAAAATAAAAGGAGGAAGTGGTGAAATGGGGTTTTGCACATGAATTCTAATGAAATGCTCGCTTTGTACTTGTTTTGAACATTTTATTACAAAAAATGATGAAGGCCGAACCATTTTTAGCATAATATCACATAATGTATTATACCCAATAGTATTCTCACCGAAAATGTTTGGGATAAATAGAAGTTATGCATAGAAATGGATGTTGCTTATATAGCACAAGATGATACATATCCTGTGATATGGTCGATGAGGATGATGAAGTACACCTAGAAGTCACGTGATGAGAATGGTTTAAGATAATTCATACAAATAAAACTAAGAAAATCACGGTACAATGAAAGTAAAGGGAATGTAGATGAATTTAAAATTTATATAAGTCTGAATAATCAAGGGTGGTGAAGGTAGGTTAAAATCTCATGAATGAGAACTAAAGTGAAGGCCCAAAAAGGGGAGATGAAGTTGTTGTTTTGATAACTAAGTTACGAACAAATAAAGGTCATGCTAGATAACTAAATGATACACGATTAAAGGTTATAACAATATCCTGATGGTGTAAGAATGGTGGCTAAATTTTGCTAATATAATGGTATGCAGAAGGTAATAGTTTTAGTGGTGGGATTCAACATAAAAGGTTACTGTTAGACAATACATAATGGAACAATTTAAACTAGTTCTTTACGGTGTAAAGGTAAAACCATAAAGGTTGGAAAAAAGAGAGAGAGGAGAATGATGCAATATGGGTGGTTGTGGACCATTTAACTAAGTCAACCTTTCTCCTACCACTAAAGATGACTGACCCATTAGATAAATTGGTCAAATTGTATGTTAAAAAGGCTGTAAGGTTGCATAGGGTGTCGATATCTATTAGGCGTGACTGTGGCCCAAAGTTCACATCTAGCTTATGGCCAAGAATTTAAAATGTTATACGGATAAAATTGAGGTTGAGCACTGCATTCCTTCCATAGACAGACGGGCAGTCTCAGAGGACCATTCAAACTTTAGAGGATTTGTTGATGACATGTATTAGACTTCGGGGGTAGTTAGGAGGAATACTAGCCTTTGGTGAAATTCGTGTATAATAATAGTTATCAGGCCACCATAGGTATGACTCCTTTTGAAGTATTGTGTGGCTAAAAGTGTCGTACCCCTTTATGTTGGGAAGAAGTGGGAGATGTTACAGTTTACATTTTTAGTTGAAGTTATGTATTGAAAATTATATAAATTGATTTATGATGTGAGGGATCATTGTTATATTTTGAGAAAATAATTTTATACACACCCACACACACATCCCTTAAGGAAGGATGGATAAAAAATAAAATGTGTGTCTGATGTTAAATGAAAGAATAAAGATACGATTGAATAGTGATAGTTGAACCATTATTGATATGTCTTGGAAATGTAAAATATTTAAGTAAGGAATAATTAAATGCAAGCTATATGCATGAGGTGGATACGATACTTGGGGGAGATAAGGTAGTTAGTGATTAAAGTAGTGACTAAGAGAACTGACCAACGATTATATAGAATAGATGGATTGGTAACTAAAATGATTTGTTGAAAGCTAGTGTGGGTATTTGATGAGCATGTGTGGAGATTGATTTGAAAGGTTAAGAATGGGTTGCTTTAAATTTCTATGTATGTGTCATGTAAGATTAATATATTAGGATTGGGGTGGAATTTGGGTTAGTTTCCACATAGATGTTGAAATAAGTTCCTATTGAGATCTTAGATGATTTGATGTGGAAGTGCTACCAGTGAGAATTTTGATCGACATGTAAAGAAATTAGGGAATAAGACAGTTCTTGGAAATAATAGTAAAATAAACAAATAAATATAATAATGATGGGAAATTAGAGTTCTATATAAAATGATTAAGATGAGGTATGTTGAGTAAGAAATTAGCTGGAAAAAATAAATAAATTTGCACGATTCGAATTAACAGGTGGCTATGTTAACATGAAATAACGATTTAATTTAGATATGGAAATCTTACATGAAATCATATAATGATGCTTGCTAGTTGATAAGAAAACATTGAAAAGGGGAGTAAATGATATTAAATGTTGGTCTTGTGTGGAGTAAGAGAGACATCGACTGTGGGACCTCAAGCTAGTAGAACGGGACCACTAAGAGGAGTAGGTAGGTGTTTACCACCTCACCTCTTGATATTTTGAAGGGTTTAATGCATTCTAAAACGTTATTTGTTTATGCTGCATGTTGAGTTACGGTAGTAAAGGATGAGAAATTTGAAAGTGGAAACAAGATTAAACATGATGGTTGGTGTCATGAGTGTTTCCGAAAATAATAATAATAATAATGATAATAAAATTATGGATAAGTCCCCATATTGCAAAAGAAACTTGGATATGGAAGTCTAAAATGATGAAAAAGAATGCAGAAATTGCTTCACAGATAGGTATGAATCTTAAATTTCGAGGACGAAATTTTATAAGGAGGGAAGAATGTAAACCCTCGGTTATAATTTTTCTGGGTATTTAAAAAGATGAGAAATTTAACCAGTAGTAAAATGGGTTAAATTAAATTAAAGAAACCTAATCAAGATAGAAATAGTGAATATAGTACTAAATCATTGAAAAGAAAAACATTTGTGAGGATAAAATGAATACGTAAGATCAAGAGAGGTCAATATTCAAATAACAGAAGGTTGTGAGTTTATGTATAAATGATAAAAAAGGGTGGGGATAAATGTGCAATTAACAAGATGTTAGAACTATAAATATCATTCTATTTTCTCTCTTGGAGGGACTGGCAAGAGTAAGAGAGAGTTTAGAGAGAGGCTAGAGAGAAGATATATTGATGGTAAATCAACCGACAGCTATAACTCCACCTTCCACAGTTGGATCAGCACGATATTCGGGTATGTTGTTCTCATCCATGTCTTGTACATTGTCACCGTAGGGATTTTCTATATTAGTCCCCGTTTGAGAGATATCGAGGGAGGAAAATATTTGGGAAAATACACTTCTGGACAGTCTTCTTTGCTGTCTGTTTTCTCCTTCGGCCACCGTTGGATTAGGCTATAACTTGGATATGTTGTTCTTCCTGATTTTGTCTAGATTCTGAACGGTGGAGATCTGAAACAAACATTTGGTATAGAAGTTGTGTATCTCGCACAGTGGGTCTACAAGTTTAAGGTCAGTTCGGTTAAACCCATATTTCTGGAAATTTCACCATTTGATGAAGTTAATATTTGGATATGTTATACTCATAATAATGCATTATAACTTGACAGTATAGATTGTTTGGAATATTATTCATTTGTTATTTATGGTTTATAGGAACTGTGTCAAGGATTGTGGTTAGAAGAATATTGTTCGGAAAGTTTGTAAAATCGACAAGAATGTTTTATTTTGACGTTAAGAGGGAAGATTGAAATAAATAAGATAAATTGGCTCTTATAAAGTTATTTATTTATAGTCTTAAACGATATGTGATAGGACCAGGGGATTGAGATTATAGAGAAAAAGTTAAATTGTGGATGTTGTGTGTAAATGGAAAGGTTGATAAATCTGGACAGATTCGTCTCCTAACTTTTGGAGAGAATTCGAGTAGAAGGATGAGAGAATTAAGATCAAGTTTCTCATAGTAATTGTACTTTTAGATGTTAGCTAACTAAGAAATTGGTCTTGCTCCATGTGGAGCGGTAGAACCCCAGCTATGGGTCATCAACCGAGATTGGGTCTTGACAGACCCTGTAGGGTAGTGTTTGTTGATGAGCAATTTTAACTATCTCAAAGGCAGAACTGGGTTCTTCTTCCTTCAAATAACTTGTAGCCTCGTGTATTAGCTTTCCAACGAGACTAATCTCGCTTGAAACAGAGTTCTATAAGTCTAGATATAGTTAAAAATCTGATGAGTGTTCAGACAGTAACAGTTCAATGTCTAGACAGTAAGAGTTCAAAGTGTAGACAGTAACAGTTCAAATGTCTAGACAGTAACAGTTTAAAGTGTAGACAGTAACAGTTCAAATGTCTAGACAGTAACAGTTGAAAAAGTCAAACAGTAACTGTTGGAAAAGTTTAAACAGTAACGGTTGGAGAAGTCAAACAGTAACGGTTGGAAAAGTCAAACAGTAACGGTTGGAGAAGTCAAACAGTAACGGTTGGAGAAGTCAAACAGTAACAATTCAAAGTCAAACAGTAACAGTAGACTTTCACGTGAATACTATATAAAGGAATTGAGTCATACGAACACTTGCACATTGAGATACTAACTCTAAAAATATACATGATATATGTATGTATGTTATTATGAGGATATGAACATGCATAAGAAAGTAACATATGAGTAATGGATGAATATGGATTCTCTATAATATCGGCCTGAAGGAATGATAACTATGGTTGGATAAAGGATGACAACATTAATGGGTGTAATGAGAAAAACATAAGATATAAAGAAAGATTTATTAGCTATTGATATGATTATTATAAAAGAGATCCTTGAATGAGGAAAATTTATGAGATGAGTCTGTGACTGCAGGAGGGACCACCGGTGTGGTGTAACAGCAGCAACAGGGGAGCACGAGTAGAGCTTCTATTGCAGGTAGGTGACTTTCACCTTCCTTTTAAATAATGTTGAATAATGAAAATGCTTTATCATGAATATTACTGTATTGTGTTAATTCAGATACCAGACTGTCAAATGCTTAAATGTTAACAAATGAACGATTAGCTTCGGCTAAAGGCATCTGAAGAGATGACCTTGAACAATGAAATACCTTATCATGAACGTTGCCGTATTGTGTTAATTCAGATATCAGATTGTCAAATGCTTAAATGTTGACAAATGATTGATTAGCTTCGGCTAATGGCATCCGAATGGATGACCGGGACAAATGCATCCGAATGGATGACCGGGACAAACGATTGATTAGCTTCGGCTAATGGCATCCGAATGGATGACCGGGACAAACGATTGATTAGCTTGGGCTAATGGCATCCAAATGGATGACCGGGACAAAGGAATGATTAGCTTCGGCTAAACGATTGATTAGCTTCGGCTAATGGCATTCGAAGGGATGACCGGGACAAACGATTGATTCGCTTCGGCTAATAGCATCCGAAGGGATGACCGGGATCGGCTAATGGCATCCGAAGGGATGACCGGGACAAAATGATTGATTAGCTTCGGCTAATGGCATCCGAATGGATGACCGGGACAAATGAATGATTAGCTTCGGTAATGGCATCTAAAGGGATGACTGGGACAAACGATTAATTAGCTTCGGCTAATAGCATCCGAATGGATGACCGGAATAAATGAACGATTAGCTTCGGCTAATGGCATCCAAAGGGATGACCGGGACAAACTGTTGATTAGTTTTGGCTGATGGAATTCGAAGGGGATGGCCGGGGTGAGTGAATAGTTAACCTCAACAAATGATGTCTTAAAAGAATGGCCGGATTTAAGATTATAGTTGATTGCAAGAATTGGTGTGTGTGTGTGTGTGTGTGTATATACCCCAAGTGGTGTATACCAAGAACATGAATGAACTACAAATGTCACGCTTCAAACATGAGACAATGTTAATGCTTCGTTAAACTGCCAGACCATTTTCTTATTGTTATTATTATTATTATTATTAAGTAATTGCATTCTTGTAAATGTTTTGTACCGCAGTAGGGATGTCATACCAACAAGGTGCCTAGGAAACCCGATACATGGGAGCCAACTTTTGCAAGGAATCATGTAGTTGCATTCTAAATCATGATGTATTTTATATGAATCAATGTACTGAATGTATAACTATTATTAGATCCTTTTAGATTAAATTCGTGATGACTATTTGTAGGATAGAATACAAATTCATGACTATGCATATATATTTTAAATGCGAACTTCCAATCATGCAAACATAATTTTATAAGTTTATGTAAGATTCACTTTTAAATGAAATGTTGATTGTTGTTGATGTATGGACTATATATTGATGATGTGAAGGGAACATGTTCGCCGATTACCGACACGATGTGTGTCAAGTAAAAAAAAAAAAAAATTACTGTTGTTTTGGGCTTGAAAAAGCCGGGCTATTACAGTATGTGATGGAAACATAAATTTGGAAGGAATGGATAAATAAATGGGTTGATGTGTTGGACATGTCTGAGGTTGTCTTGATATGATTTGGTTGTGGATATATAGATTTATTTTGATGATAAGTATAGGTATATAGAAGATGTCGATAACTTAGTACCCATAAAAACAAATGAAACTCTGCCAAAAAATTATAAGAATTTTAGAAATAGATGGGGTTTAGTTTAATGAATGAGAAAGAGGTGGATTTACCATAAAAGAAAGTCGAGAGAAGTGATAGATTTATATGCTTATAAAAAAAATTTACATGTTATTTTCAATATTTTCCGATAATGGGGGTGTGACAAATTAGTATCAGAGCCTAGGTTTAAGTGTAATGATATACGTATACACATCGATGTGGACATTATTATAAAATGTGATTATTTGGCATGTGAAACTTATGATGATATTGATACTAAGGCATGAATATATGAATGCAGGATGGTGCATACACATCATGAGACACAGACTAACCCTAACCCAGTACAAAAAAGAGGTCGACCCGCTCGAGGAAGGGGGATACCAAGAGAGGACCCATTAGTAGATACAGCATCTCATTCTCCTTTTGTTCATCTGCCTTTTGTACAAAGTGATGTTGATCAATCCCTTCCATTTGAGATGTTGCCAGAGGAGATGACAGAGGGAATGGGACAATCTAGTAGACCTTCGACTATGGCTTCACCAGCAACACCTATACCACCATGGGATACTATTTCATTGGAGTAGATTATCAAGGTTGTTATGGCTGGGTTAACAGGAGCTACACGATCTGTGAGTAGAGATAATACCTTTACTTTAGTGCATTGGGTGAAAGGCATGAGGGATATGGGATATGTGTCCTTCTTGGGTGTTGAGGATGCTGAAATTATTAGACATTGGCTCTGGAAGGTGGAAGAGTCTCTTGTACAGATTCATGTGCCTGTGGAAGGAAGGGTAAATTGTGTGGTGCAATTACATTCTGAAAGTGCGCATTTATAGTGGACGGGGGTGAGAGAACGAAGGGTTGTAGAGATTCTATCTTTGATGGATTTTCATGAAGAATTTGAAACAAGATATTATTCGAGACAGTATAGAAGGAAGAAGGAACGAGAATTTCTAGCTCTTTGACAGGAGAATATGACAGTGTTGGAATATGAGAGACAATTTCAAGATCTCTCAATAGTTGCTCTTGTTATGGTTCCAACAAAACAACATCGGATTGATCATCTTCGAGATGGGTTTAGACATGAACTAAGGAGAGGATTAGTCACCTTTTGACCCAGAACTGTCAAAGAGTCAATTGTAGCTGTACAATCCTTGGAGACAATTTTAGAAGAGCCACAAGAGATGTGTGGACATGTAACGACCTGAAATTTCCATATAACTTTCATATTTTGAATCATCATGCCTGAGTATACTAGGGTAAATTTATTTTTTTTATGCAATTTGTATAACAATACATCTCATTATTGATTCTTTGGTTTACCAAATTTACAGCAGAGTTTTCCCTAAAACTTATACATTTCCTCAGTTCTTTTCTTATCCTCATGGGTAACACAATATCAAATAGTCTATTACATACATGCAATAGCCTTCGACCACCCACCAATTCAATTGTTTCTCCATTTGATTCTTTCACATCGCTTCTCACAATTCATCTTATATTCTTTTTATTTTTCATTTACTTAAAACATATGTGTGATGGATACACACACACACACACACACACACACACACACACACAAAATAAATAGATGCAATAACCAAATACTATAAATACAATCATACCATTTAGTACATTTCAATGTGAAGTTATTAACACAATTTTAAGTATTCATAGTACATAAAAATAAGTACCTAGCAAAATTATAAATAGTAAAACAACACAATCAGTGATGGTCCACTTCGTGACATAGACTCGCAACATATATAGCATTATAAGAGTTATTAGTCATCAAGAAGACTTATGCTCACGATTTTTTTATGAGGAAAATGAATCAAGTTCAATAATACCTCAACTCATATGACAATACCCATGCTCATCATTGCAACTAAAATAACATTACAAATTTAGCATCTAGCTATAAAATACTTGTACATGGTTTTTCATAAGGAAGGAGAACAATATGCTTATCTAGAATTCTTTTAGCATCGATTACATTATATATATATATATATATATATATATATATATATATATATATATATATATATTACGCACTAGCTGTTATGACATCTAAGTTCATATTTGTCACTTTTGGCATTGCCTTTACGACAAATTATATAATACATTCAAATCTAAGGTTGTCGACTATACATAACCACGTAGCAACTCATTTTCTTAATTTTTGATTCCTCAATCAATAATTAATATTTCATTTCCTTAGTTATCAATTTCCTTGGGTACAATCCTTGAAGTAACCCCATGTATTAATCTTATGTTTACTCATCACCATCACCACTTAACATAATTTGTTTGTAACATTACCATATTTTTTATTTTCTAGGTATCACAACCATTTGTTATATTATCATCCCATTAACATTTGTTTTGATTTAGTAGTACATCAAACATTATTATGTCTTAAGTTGCCAATCAACTCCTCCCGTCATATACATTTTTAAGCATTGGTTGATAGTCTTACATAATAGTTTTCATTATACAATCGAGGATTGTTTCAATGGTTTCCATTATTTGGAAACAACAACACCACGGTTTCTACTTATTAGAAACAACATAATGGTCTCCATTCAAAACAAAGAGAACCACATGAATTCTCTTTTTATTAGGGACGACTAGGAAGTAACTTTTTTCCCCATGATTTAATTCAAAGGACTTGTCAACTTAAATAGAAGCATAGGGAAAGAAGAACCTACATCATTATCTTATAATTGAACAAATCATAATTTACTTCCTTGGTCATCATTCTTTTGGGCAACTAAACATCAAAAGTTATCATATTCATAGATATTAGTAATTAATTGTCAACTGCCAATTTAAATCTTGTCCTTAGTCACTAATACTGCGGTCATCAAGTATTGTTCCTTTCTTATCCTTAGTCATCGACACTACGGCCACTAAGTATCATTCATATCTCATCCTTAGTCGTCGATACTATGGCCACTATATATAATCTTGTCATCCCCTCGTAGATGCCAATAATTCTGGCAAGCCCATTTGATTGCCAACGAATTTAGCTATTAATATCTTCTTACCGAGTCTATCTTTAATATTTTACTCTACATCTTCATACAACCTTATACTGTATTATTTTATTTTAGCTATGTTCAACAAACAATTGATGACATGTATTATGGTCTAGGAATCCTTATACATATAGAATTCTTCTATGCATAATTATTCATTCCTAACTGTTGTAATGTCACGGTCACACAAATTAATTACCCTAACTTAAATAAACAAGATAGTATTGAGCAAGTAAAGGGTCGATCCCATGAGAAAGGTTTAGTTCAGATTTTTATGCTAGATGATATGCAATTTGGGGGAGTTTTAAGGTTATCTAGGCTATAGTAGAACAAAACAATCAAGCTAAATTAAATAAATCAAAAAAATATCAAAACAAAAACTTTGGTTTCAAGTAGACGTCCACTTATGAAAATCAGAATTGATCATTAAAATGAAATGTCAATTTATATTCTGAATATTTATCTTTTAACATTTGTTAGTTAACCGATTCGTAGTGTAATTAACCCTAACCATTAAACAACCACAATGTCCACACTAGTAATTTAATTCAATGGCAACCTTAATAACTAGACAACATAATTATCTACAGTCTGTGTTTTATTTGATCGAATGTTTTTCCTAAGATTAATAACATAGATCTACCACAATTATTAAACTCGGTTGCTTCACAAGTTTATATATCACAACTTCGATTTTGGTAGCAAACTTAGCAATAGATTGATTAGAATAATAACTTAGAGTCCGCTTTAACAATCAAACTAAATAATCATAGGAAATAAACATAGAAAAACAAGCATACTCATCATATAAACTGAAAAGAAAAGTAAAATAAATCTCACGGTTCTTGAAATCCGAAGGTTTTGTGTCCTTGCAATCAAGAAAGAGAACTTAGCCTCCAAAGGAAAGATGAATACATGATTTCGGGTCTAGGAGGGAAGGGTGAGTTTTTCTTCTCTTTCTGGCCGCCTCTCCCTTCCTTTCTCTCTTTCTTTTTATTTGATAGGAAACCCTAATCCCTCTTTCCTACAAAATAGTTCTTTCCTAAGTAGAAAATTTACATTTAAGTAGTGCAATAACTATTTTTCTAAAAAAAGAGAAATAGTCTTGCATAAAACCTTCAAGCTTTGACTTTGGACTTAGAGGAGTTAAATTTCCCAAATAAAGACTTGAATGTTGGTTTAGATGCTTTGGGAAGTAAATTGGACTTGTTTCTTCACAAAACCTGTCTACTGGCAGAATTCATATGTCATCTTATAAATTTGGTAGGCTAATAGGTCTTCGAGTCAGGAATCCAACAAAATTGAGTTTGCATCAAATGGACTTCTCTAACTCAAGATATTCAAGTCAAAGTAGTCTAAGGTCAACATTGCCAAAATACAAGGTTTGTCTTTGACGGCTGCAATTTCCATGCTATTTCTCTTTATATTTTTCTTGTCATATATTTATAGAAAGGTATGGATGTAGCTTTCTAATATCACTGGAATCACTTCATTTCGACCTCTAGAGCTCAAGCTCTGCACAAAATATCGATCAGAGATCAAATCAAATCTGCCAATTATCTCCAATTTACTTTTTGAATCTTACATCCAAAAGTGCCTTTAAAACATAAAATAAAAAATATTAAGGCATTTTATATATAAAACATAGGCAAAATACTAGGCAAATATGGGTAAAACTATCGAATAATATGGTTGCATCACTAATTATGATCATTTTTGTATATGGTTCTTTAAACATTAATTTCAATTATGAATAACACATCATACTCTTTATTTCATCGTATTAGGAATCGTTTTCAAATGAGATGGTTCACAACACTAATTACCGATAATTCTAGTATGGACCCTATTAACCGGAGTTAACCTCATCATTTACTCCCGGCTATCCAATATGGATATAATTAGCCAAAGCTAATCTTCAATGCTTATTCCTGGCTATCCAACATAGATGTCATTAGCCGAAGCTAATCTCATCAATGAATCTCGGTTATCCAATATGGATACCATAAGTTGAAGCTAATCTCATCATTCATTCCTAGCTACCCAACATGGATACCATTAGCTAAAGCTAATCTCATTAACTTATGTCATTCTTTCATAATAACTAATTAACACTTATCCTCCCATTCTTCAAAAGTTAATTGCCAATACTAAGCTAAAGCTAATCTCATTAACTTATGTCATTCTTTCATAATAACTAATTAACACTTATCCTCCCATTCTTCAAAAGTTAATTGCCAATACTAATGAATCTCATTAGTATCATTAGTCTCTTATTACCGGGTTAGACTAATCAATTCCATTCAAGTGCCAATATCAATACAATCATTTGATATCATTAACTATTTCTAACTCAAAATATTTAATCAATTTTTATCCACATATGGTTTACCATCTAAGTTGTCGATGTCAAGAACCCTTAACATCATTAGCCTCCTTACCTAGAGTAGCTAAACACACTAGAAATGATTGTCGATACCAATGCGACACATTGATATCATTAACTAATTTTGAACTAGAATAGGTAATCAATTTATCTTTCTCCCTTAACCGGGAGTAACCATGTCGATGTTAGTAATCTTTACTAACATCATTAGTCACCCATTTACCCAGGATCGACTATTTAAGAAATGTCAGCACCAATGGAACCCTATTGATACCATTAACAACCCTAATTTCTGGAAGCGTTAATCAATATCATCACAACATTCTATTCATACTGATCACATAGACATAGACTACTAAATTTAAATCATATATATAGATCACCAAGTTCAAATCACTTATATACCTAGCAAATTAAAATGGTAGAAAATAAATCATTAGGTGTGCCCACCTAGCTATAGTAAGAGCTTGACTGGTAGTCCTCGACTGCTATCTGGGTCTTGTGGCCCCTTGCATTACCAAGCATACCATGTCATTACTCACGAGCATGTATTCCTTCTAAATCAATAATCTATACAATTCTTTTTTAATCATCTCTGTCGCGGGGCAACACGACGTCGTTTTGCGACTGCGGAGGCTCTCTGTCGTGTCTCCTAATGAGGGGTGTTGTGTTGGAAAGAGTTTTTGGATTTAATCATAAAATTATGATTATTGTTTAGGGGTCGCCACCTAGTATTATGGTCACTAGGAACCTATGGTCTGCGAGAGTCTGAGTAAGGGACTGGTTGTACAAGGGGAAGACGCATCACCCCTAGTGCACCCTACCTATAGTAAGCTGCATTGTTGTTTGATTGTTTTTTTCTAAGTCGGGTTTCTATTTGTTGGTCTTTTCTAAGGCTCAAGGCAGATCTCTCTTCATGAGAGAGTCTCTACCTTATTGGGTTAAATCCTAACCATTCTAAAGTCTGAATTTTAGCATCGCACTTCTATACCTTGTATCTTTAATATCTGAGGGTGTACTTTATCGTGTAATTTTACAACCCACAAATATTAAAGTCTACATCTGGATCCTAAAAAAAAATTGGAAAAAGATTTTTGACATGTTGGCCAAATCCTAATGGATAAATCATAAACTGGTTACGATATCCATTTTTGGATTTTTTTTTAACATGAAAAAAGATGCAATTTTTGTTTTTTTGTTTTTAAGAAAAATATGCTTAGAAAATCAGGATTTGGCCGTATGCAACCAAATACTTTTTTATGAAAATGTTTCAATTTTTTTTTTGAAATATTTTGGAGAAAAACCGGGTATTTTAATACCGGATTTGTTTTTTATAAAGTGAATATACAACCCGATATTATGCAAAATAGATAGAAAAAATATTTGAGAAAATCACAAATTTTTTTAAAATGATTTTTTGAATTTTTTTGGATTTTTTGTTTTTTTAAGGGAAGTATATAATATAATATTATATATTAATTGCAGAACGTGAACAGTAAGTTCACGTTCTGCATGCAACTTCACAATTGCAGATGGCGAAGCAAAGCGGGGGGCAACCTTGCAGAGGAGAAGAAGCTGTTGTCACTAGCCTGGCGTGAGGTTGGAGGTGGTCTGGGTAGTCTCCTTGAAGCTGGCGGCGGCATCGGTGGAGGAGTCGGTGCTGCTGCTGTCGATATTGGAGAAGGAAGAAAACGAAAATGGTGGTGCTGATTGGCTGCTGCCGCCGTGGAGGAAAAAGGAGGAGCTTTCGATGGAGAGGGATAATTGTGGTGGAGAGGGTGGAAGACGAGTTGGTGGCAGCGTGGCTTGGAGTCGCTGGGAGCACTGTGGAGAGAGAGTGTAGAGAGAGAGACTTGCTGCAGAAAAAACTGGGGAGGAGGTTGGTATTTTGGCTTATTTTGGACCCGAATTTCTCCTCCCTCAGGCCATAACATCAGCCTCTATTTATAGGCGGTGGAAGAGGGTAATTTCGTCTGCACTGGGGTAAACTTTCAGCCCTTGATTCTGTTGGGAAGGATCCCAACCGTTGGCTCAAAGTAAGCATGGTACCTTGTCAAATTTGCAGAAAAAGCTGCCTGAGTTGGCATGTTTAGGCCGGATTCTGCGCCAATGGGTTGTCATTCCGACTGAAATATTCACACCATGATTTAGAGGAACTGTAGAGGATCATTTTCGTGCAAGTTTGATTAAATTTGGCGGACTTTAGGTGCATTAAATGCACCTGTAAATGAGGTGACCGGACTAGATTTTCCAGAAAAATAAGGGAGATAATGAATAGTGACCAGACGACGCGTCGTCTGGTTCCCTTTTTTTTTATAAGGAAAACAGCGTTGTTTTGGCCTGAATTAGAGATTTTAACAGATTTTCAATTTAGTCCTCCAGCTTTCAATTTCTTGCAATTAAACCCCTAATTGTCCCTAAACTTTTGATTTAATGCAATTAAGCCCTTGATGAACTTCAATTGGAACCCCAAAGTTACGCGCCTATTGCAATATGGTCCTTGGTCTTGGATTTTGTCAATTTAACCCCTAATTGACCATTAAACTTTCAATTTCTTCAATTCAGTCCCCGGTTTTTGTCAATTAGGCCCCTATAGTCCGACACCTTTTGCAAATTGGTCCCTGGCTACGAATTTCTTCAATTTAACCCCTAATTGACCCCAAAACTTCAATTTTCTTGCAATTTGGCCCCTAATTTCAATCAAATAACTTGGTAAAAATTAAATTTGGTCTCTTAAAATTTCAATCTTCTCAATTAAGCCCAAATTAGGCTCCCAAACTTAATTTTTCACCAATTAAGTCCCAAATAAAATTAATTTGACCCATTTAAAGTATAATTAAATCCTTGCACTTAATTAAATCCTTCAATTGGACCCAAATTAATTCTTAAACATAATTAAAATTTAATTTAGCCCATGATTAAATCAAATTGGCCTATTAAAAATTTAATTATGTCATTGGACTTAATTTTTATGCAAATTAATCCAATAATCATTTAATTTGACCTTGAATTTGCATTTTTTTCTCCATTTTTGGGCATAATGGGGAACAATTAGGCCTTGAATTTCCTCCAAAAATTGCAGCTTGATTTTCCGACCTGTTTTCTCCACGTTGCCAGCCTTTATTTTATTTTTTGATTTTTATTTTGAAAAAAAAGTGAATTTTTAGGGAATAACCCAGAATTGAAATCATCAGTTAGGGTTTTTAGTGACCAAAATACTAGGTGGTGACTCTCATTTCCTCTTTTCACAGGTAAAAGACAAGAAATCCTTGTCTTTCCCAATTATCCTGATTTCCAAATACCATGAAAGTGGACACATCATCGCGACACCATACGTGTGACAATGGTGGCAATGTATTAATGATTGATATAATCATAATAATGTTAATATGATTATAGTAATACCAAATTAAAAATGGTTGTTATTTTATTGATAAATAATGATACTTATAGTAAATGAAAATTTTATGATAAAGGTGATCGTAATGTAACAGTGATGATAAAGAATTTAAATATATGTTTGCAAAGGTTATAAAATTAATATTGATGATGGTGGAGTTAGATGATGACAATAATATTAAAATAGAAGATGGTTGTTACGAGGTGGTGATAAAAGAGATGATTGTGATTGTTATGACACTAATTGTAGTGTTACGACAATGATAGTAATCATGAATGTGGAATTATGGTGATGCTAGGCTTGAATTGGTGATATGGCAATGATAATGTTGACGTTGGATAGAAAACTAAAATTTGAAATAAAAAAATTATTTTTTATGGTATTTAAATAACTATTTTGGTTCAAAGAAAAAAATAAATACATGTATTCAACTAAACATGTTTTATGTTTTTTTTCTTAAAAAAATTAAAATAAAAATCATAGTGATACCAAACATCTTAAAAAATTTATTTTTTAATTTATTTTCTACAACACAGTCAAATAAATTATTCTCTTTATTTTTCATAGTACAATCAAATATAAAAAAAAAATTATTTTCTCAAATAAAATCATTTTCTATAAAATTCACTTTCAAAAGGAAATACATTTTCAGGAAACAAAAGAAACCTTGAAATAAAACTGGGACGTGCTTTAGAAGATGCATTACTGAATGAAAGAAGCACATAATTTTTTTTTTCACAGTTGAAATATGCATGTCTATATGTTGATGCGTTTCGTTTCAGAATGTGAAGTGAATTGGATAAAGTTTATATAGTAGAGGCAGCATTGTCAATGACCGGTGATTTGGGTGAGGGATCCCATTCTCATAAAGGGTAGGATTGACCCTGACTGCCTTGTATCCATTGACTTTCAAGCAACATTTTTCAGTTAAAAAATGAGCTAGTTGTGAAGAACAACATAAGCAGTTGTTTAGGCGTTATCATCTTGATATCCAATCCAATTCGCATCTCATGTCATCAGGCAGGCAAAGGAAGAGATGAGTTTCACTCGAGGAAGAACTGAGAAGCCATAGAAGATAATGACTTCGCAAATGACATAGCATTCATTTGAATGGATGGAGCAATGGCTGATTCAACTAACTTGCAATGATCATCAACATTTCCTTTGGCTGATACCGAACCACCAATTGGAAGCCAAAATGAGCTAGTGTGGAAATATCCTTGGCTTCTGGCAAGCTAAATCTGGAGACAAATTTGGTCACGAGGACTTGTGTTCGGATAAAAAAGGACAGCCAAATTGAATGATGGTTATTATGATAATGAAAAAATAATACGCAGGGATGGGGTTAGAGCTTAAAAGCAGGAATGAAGCCTTTTTTGGTGTACTCAAATACATAATTACAGAACTGAGAACCTATTTCCATACAACTGTTTCTTGCGACTGAGTGATATACAACAGATTCTCTCATGTCAGCCATTTTAATACTTGTCTGGGACATTGTGCCACTCTGAAAACGAAATCCCATTTCACCTTGACGTTGTAACATGAGAGTTTTCAATGTGGTGTTTTTTTAAAAGGATTTGAGGGATGCAGGGATGTTAACTGATCCAGATCTTTCTTCGAAGTTTCCTGATTGTTTGATGACTTTAAAAATGGATTAGACGGGCGTTGTGATTGTACCTTTAACACCTCGCCTGTCATCTGTACTTCTACTCCAATCACATTTTCAGCACTTTTCACCTTCTCTGCATTGCTTGGCTCCATACTGGTCTTTGCATCAGTTTGGTTCTGATAACTTTTTTCATGCTCTTGCTTATTTGCCTTTTTGATAAATAGGGGGGCTGACAGTGTCGGTGATGAGAATGCAATGCTAGGTTCGGGTGTTTCATTTTTTCCAGTTGAAGCCGCCATCGTCTTGCTGATTGCAGCATCAGCTGTGAGAGATGCACGATCATTTGAGTTCAGGAGGGGGCTTTTGTAAGTTCCCTTGGATTCACTGACCAATCTTTCCTGTGATGAGATTAAAAAAAAATCCAGTTTACTAATTTGATTACAGAAAAACACCCAATCTGATTGGCTCTGAAATAACTCCAAAACCTTTTCCAGGTTATAGGTTTTACCTCCAGTATGCTGTTGAATCGTTCGGCCAAATTTGGAAGCTTCAGCGCTGTAACAAGCTTTATTGCCCCCTTCATTGATTTTTCCAGAGATAAAAGCTTCATAAGTTCCGTAGCCCTCACAAGCTTATCACCTTACATAAGCAGCACAAGCAAGCATTACAGCTGAGAATATATTTTATTTCATTAAAACATTGTATTTTTACGAGGAAAAGTTCAAGAGTTGAAATAATTTGCATCCTTTCTGAGGTTAGTCGATTATACGAGCTCACCATTACAGCAAGAAGCAATTAGTCTCAGGATGCATCTATCTTGAGTTGCCTCCATATTGAAAGATTCATCATCTAGTGCAGTAGTATCCAAACAGGCACCTGCCATGTCTTCCATCCTTTTCTGAATCTGCGAAGGCATAAGATCCAACAGCTTTAAAGGGGAAATCAAAATAACCTTAAAAAGGATAGGATTGAGGAACGCAAGGAAAACCAATTTGTCGAAATTAAAAAATTAAAAATATAACTCCCTTTAATACTATAAAAAACATCCCAACCCAAATGCTTAAATTAATAATGAGGTTCTAAAAAAAATTTTATATTAACTCTATGATACACTCCCCTTAGTATATCAAAGAAGATTTTTCACCTAAAAACTTGAGTTGTTAGTGAGGTCCAAAGAATAGCTTCACATTAACTTTATAACACATACTTTGAACTTAAAACTTGTATAAATCCACTACTATTTTCTACTTTATTTTTAATTTTTATTTGAGAGAATAGGATTAGTAAAATTTAAACTTATGATATTTGATCAATGAGGGTTTAATACTATATCAAAAAAATACTTCAATCCAAAAGTTACGTTGTTTGTCGAGGAACTAAGATTTTATACTGACTCTTAAAGATGTACAAGTCTGAAAGTAACACCTAGAAAAGATTAAAAAAGCAATTCATAATTGACGCTTAAAGAGGAGTATAAAGGGGGCTTCTTTTCTTTTTTCTTTTTTTTTTTTTTGGGGGGGGGGGGGGGCAAACCTGTGAGAGGTGCATGCTGTTCATTATAAACTCATTTTCCAGGGCATCTGCTCCAAGATCAGAGGATGCTACAGGGAATGAGAGATTCAAAAGGGAGAGGACTGGTTTGGGTATCACCTAAACAACAGGAGAGGAAAATCCGTCATAAGATAATTGGAAAAAGGGTAGAAGTCGAGGTGACAAGCTTACCTGTGGGAACATGTCAGGATTCTTGTAAACAATACAAAACAACTTGCTAGCATTTAGTCCAACCACCCAGTAGCTTTCATCAGACTTCTTCTCTTTACTGGCACTGCAGGATTAAAACTTACATTATCCAACCCCTGGAGTATAAAGGAAGAATAGGAAAGTGTCAATTAATAGTATTCTTAAACAGAAGAACCGTGAACCTGAAGATTGGGAGCCAGCTACCACCATATTGGCTTGTAAAAACCCGCAAAACACCCTACAAAATTTGCTTAAAAATTTGGTAACAATATCAAGGAGACATGCTCAGTCATAGCAGTTATTACACTGAGAACATAGATAAAAATACCTTTGAGTCATATGAACTTAATTGGCCTTCTTCACTAAACCCAAACCATGTTAGATGTGAACCTGGAGTTAAGGGAAGACGCCCTGTGAGTGGCTGGGTCCCATTAGATATGTCAAATACTCTGAACTCTAGCATCTGCACATTCAGAATATGAACTTCAGATCCTTACCATTCTAGTTTTAAGAAATATCTAACATAAAGAGATTATCAAGCCATTAACCAAATAAAATGTCTTCCTAACTTTCAACATGGTTAGCAAGTTTATTAAATTGTCAGTGATATCAGCAATTGTGTTTCTTGGGTATTACTCGATCTCATTGTTCTTGCTACTTATTAAATGCCAAGTCTCAGTACAGTTGAACCTTGAATAATTGGTAAATTTTAGCAGAATTCTAAATGCAGGAATATGAATAATTGAAAGTTAAACCTGGTCATTTGAAGGAAGACAGTCAGCAACATGAGTGACAACAGCAAGTTGATTTTTTAAGCCTGACGCAGTCACCACTGGTCCATCAAGGGAGAGAATATGCCTCTGTTATTAAATACAAGTGACAAAACATAAAAACAATTAACAAAAGCTTACAAAACTAAGAGCAATCCTATTAAATGCAAGTGACAACAAAACTAAAGGTGGTTAAAAAAAATGGATATTTCAATGTAATCTGCTTCTTCAGAGTTAGTATCAAAGCATAAATGGAGGATGGAAGGCCTCCTGTTTAATTCACATAAACGAGACAAGACATCACAGCTGGAAAAAAAAAAGTATTTGTCTCTTTTTCAAATATGACTGCATTGCATATTGGAGATCTGAAATAAATGTTTGCACAGACTAGCCACCCTGATCAATGCACGAGTAAACAGAGAGCCTCTAAAATCTAAAGAACTACTCAATTTTGATGAACACATGAAAATACCAGCAGAAATAATAATAACCCAAATTTCTACTCATCCATACAGGATTTGATAGAATACATGCACCATAAACATTACAAGCCTACAACTACTAAAATTTTATGCTTCCTTCTATCAATAGGGCATTTCCTTCAAAACCGTTGCCAAAAATTAAACCACCTTCTAAATGATGTCATTTTTAGGCATGCATTTACAGGTGTAAGAAATCTGTCCTTTAAAATGATAGGTTACATGACCAATTTGAGAAGCCTGCGTAATGCAAGGACTACATTTACAAGAATTTCAGACCTATTAAGAGGAAAAGAGATGCGAGAACAAGAGTTGCAGGAAGATTTAAGAACTACTAACATGACCTGATAAATTGTGTAATATTGGAAAGATCAATAATATTAGTATTTAATATAATGAAAAGAAGTAGGGACTTTGTAAGACCTCAATCGTATCATCATATAGACTTCAAAGTTTATGTGACGAACCTGCAAACCACCATCAGTGTAGATGCGCAGAAAATTAAGACTAGTAATTGCAGCAACCCAAGCAGTACCAAGTGCCACAACTTTCACTTCTTCCCCTTCAAATCGCATAGACCACTGAATTTGAGTATTTATCAAATGTCAGCATATTGTGAGAATTCAATCTTCACAAACAAGCAGGGAAGCATGTGTGGAAATAGGTATATGCATTTACAAATTACCAAAAGAAAATGAAGTAGGAGAATATAATTTTGGAAAGGAAAATTTCTCACCTCACTGTTGTTTGCCCAGCTGCTGAACGGGCGATACATGAGAGTACTCATATTCTTTTCACCTTTGCAGGGATTGGCAAAAACACTTCCATTCTCATTTAATGAGGCCATTGTGAAACCAAAATAGTCGGTCATTGACGGAAGTCGTGGACCTCTGCCAGTATCATGAAAGTCGATCTGCTTCCAAGGTATAATGAAATATCAATAAGCAATCAAGAAAGACAAATTGACTTGCAGCTCTAGGGTGATATAACATGAATCCAGGTATATATTGCAACGCAATATTTGAGTTATCGCTCCCCGGTACAACCAAGAAAGAAAAGCAAAGACAAAAAGAACCTGAGATATAAATTGAGAAATAGGATACTCTACCTCTATGTGGGAGTATCCGTCATTCTCCACTGCAGTTATAGTTCCAAGCATGTTGTAGCACAGGAAGCGCCTCTTTCCACGCTGTGGAGGAGTAGCGCCTGGCTGAAATGCCTCCTGCATTTTCAACCTAGCAGATGTCACTGTACTTCTGAGTCCATTTCCCTTATCCAAGTTATCCTTGCTGGCACGATGCACCTTTTTTCTGGGTTCAGTCTTTGGAAGCAAGCTCAACTCATCATCAATGTCCTCGTCTGGATCTTCAAATTCAGACTGTTTACGTAATCTCTTCCTGCTACATGGTTCTGATTCACCAAGACTATCTTCACCAAATTCACTTAAACCACCAGATATACTTGGCTCTGGATCCTCGTCAAACAAAAGAACTCCATTACTGTTCTTCAAACTTGGAATATCTTCCGTAGGAGATTTCATTGACGAAGGAACAACCGATTCCCACAGACCATACTTTCCCATAACATCAATAACAGCCAATGCATTACCAATTGGCTTCCAAGCCATACCACTTATTCTATCCTCAAACTTCTGCCTGTCAATGTCCTGCTTCTTATCGACATCCCATATCAGAATCTGTCTATCCAAACCAGAAGTGGCCATGTATTTGCCATTAGGTGACCAAGACAAATAACATACAGGCTGTACATGATCACCTCTCAGTGAAAACAGCTTCTCTGCCGTGTCTCTATCATACATCACAACATCATTTCTCAAACCAGGGACAGCCAAGGTCTCCCCGTCAGGACTCCAACTAACAACATTCATGAAAGAAGTGTCTGAAATAATATTAGGAGCAACACCCTTTAGGGTATGTAAGATCCCACCAGACTGCAGTTCCCAAAATAAAACAGTCCCAACAGAATCTACTGTTGCCAAGTACTCGTTAATAGGGTCAAAAGCTAAGCCAGTGACAGGTCCTTTATGTCCTTTCAGAACCCTCGCAATAGAACCATCGATTGTATTAATAAGTTTAATGCCTTCATCGTCACCAGCAGCTGCGACCATGCTCCCTGATTTATTAAATGCAAGAGCACGAATCGGCAGCGTGAATCTAGTAACATTAGTCTCAAACTCACCACCTGTAAACAGAAATTGAATAAATTAATCAAAATGGAATCATTGAATAAGACAGGTAAACCATCTCTGATTAGCCCAGATACCATTCACTGTATAAACATTATGAAATATAATTTTCTTTCATGTATAAAAATAAAATCCACGCAGAATTTTTGCTGGAATATGAAGTGCAGCAACATTAAAAAAAAAAATTCTGGGTAATTGAAATCATGAGAGCCCATTTGACAATTTGGAAGTAATATTATGATCACATTGAAATAAATAAACAAACAAACAAAAAGTGCAATACTTGGAAACTTGAAGAGCTTGACGGAGTGGTCAATAGATCCAGAGGCGAGGCAGGTAGAATTAGGGCTAAGAGCTAAGGCAGTGACGCCATCGCGGTGGTGACGGAGAATCTTTGGAGGATTTGAAGGGAGGAGAGGGTCATGGATGGAGATTGATGGGTCAGAGGAGGAGGCTGTAACAAGATGAAGGGCCTGTTGGTCCCATAAGACAGAACAGAAGGAAGGGTTGATGTCATTGTTGCCATTGATGGATTTATGAGCTTCTCTTAGTTTTAGTGTACGGACTTTCATGGTGAAGGAAAAGGATTAGATTTTTTCTTTATTCTTTCAGTGTTTAGGGTTTTTGACTGTGTAAAGAAAACAGAAAAAGTATTTAGAATTAAAAGGAGTAAGAATCAAGGTTTGGGGTTTTGGCGGGAGTTTCTGATTTTGGCGGGAGGAAAGTGAAGAGGCAAATATAGTTTTTTTTATATGCAATTTAGTCTTTTCAAAAGTTAATTGAATTTTATTCTATTTGATATATAACTATTTTAATAATTTATTAGGATCCATTTTAAAATATTTTTGATATATTATTATTTTAATAATTTATAATGATTCAGCAAATTTAATTAGTTTAAAAACAACTTAAATATTCTTAATTAATTCAATATTAAAGGATAAAATTTTAAAAAAATTAATTAAAAAAGATAAAAAAAAATGACCCGAGTCAACCCGAGTGAACTTATCAAATCCACAACGTGGGTCATAAGACTAGAATAATCTCATAAAAAACAAACCAAAAACATAGATATTAAAAAAATCAAAGGAAAAAAAACAAGTGAAAACAAATATTATTGCAATAAATAGTGTTTTAGCATTTTTACAAGATATGCAGGAATAGCATTTTTGTAAGAGAAATGGTAAAATAATATTTTGTTTAGCACTCTCATTAGATCATATAAAATAAACATTGAAAAACCAAAATAATATTTTTTATGCTTAGCTTTCTGGGATTAGATTTAATCTTGATTGTGGGTTGCGTGATTACGTGATCATGAAATTAATCCTCGCCACCAACACTATTTGAATTAAATATGATCATGAAAAGTCAAAAACAGTCTAATAGGAGTGTGATATAGTGGAAACATGTGTTAAGGCACCAATATTATTAGAAATTAAATTGAATAACGTCACGAAACCAGATAATCTTCAATAAGTCAATTTAGTTCTTTCAAGAACCAAAAAAATAGGAAATCTCACACACAAGCTGAAAAATCAAAATGATATTATTCAATGACTGCCGAATTTTAGACTTACAAAAAGTTTATATACTTTTATAAAATAACCTTAATGGATCTACCATTGTAGACTAAATTGACTCACTTACAAAATTGATCCAAAACTTGATACCTATCTAAAACAAACTTTGGATTTTAACTAAAAACCAAGTATTAATTAAGCCCAAACATAAAGTAAATAATAATAAAATAATAAATTTGATAGATAGACTAAAGTTGTTACACTTAATTAAACAAAATTACCTAAGATAGATAAATTTTTCAATTTAAATAATATCATGAACAAAATTTTCATCGTAGAAACACTAGGATCTTTGTTGCCATCTTTAGATATCCAAAATAAGCTATGAAATTGATTGATGAAATGGTTTCCTTTTAGTTTCCTTATTTGTCTAGGATAATTAATTGTAACTTTAAAGAATCCTTTCAAAACATGGAAACCCTTTGTTGCTTCCTTCTTTTAAGCTTCCTTGTAGGATTAGGAAACTCCTCAAAATAAACCAATGAATTTGTCATTAAATACCACCAACCCTTGTTTCATTGTATAGTTAGAATGAATAAGAAATCCATGTAAAAAAAAAAAAGATTTTGGAATATTAATGAATCATTACCACACTTAGAAATTATATTATAGCCCATTAAAGATCCTTGTAGAACGATGAAATTTCAAAAACAAGCTATCATATCCTTGTAGGAAAATGATCCTTGCCAAATACGAAATCCACAAATCAAAATGAAGTAAATAACAAAATTCGTACAATTTGTTTTGACTTATATCACAAGGCCTTCTTAAACTCTAATTGACCTGAAAATGTACCCTAACATAGAAAAATATCTCTGAAATCTTCTAATAAAATTTCAACTCGATTCAATAGTTTGATTTGGAATTATGATTTATAGCGTAAGTAAAATTAAACAACAAAAAATTTACACTAAAATTCAAATTTGACCTTCATAGGCCGAATTAAGTGTAGTCATTGTTCTCTCTTGCTAAAATGGATAAACCAACGACAGTGCCATCTCTGTTTTTCTCTCCCTCTCTCACTTATACACACAAATATGTGTGTGTGTGTGTGTCGTTTTTTATTTCCCAAACTAGGTTCCATTTATTATCATTCTTACCCCATCAACAAGACTTTTTGCTATATTTTTCCACCCTATCAGGCTTTGCTTGCTTTGTTGCAGGATTTTACAACTTTTGATTATGTGCTTCTAAGGATTCAAATGTCAGCAACAATCCCACTAGAGGCCATTCATACTTGACTTGTTTTCCAGTAAGGTCATTTTTTGGTCTTCCTTTCAATTTCCTTTTCTTCTGCTAATGAGAGTTTTAAATGTTGTTAGACTTTTACTGCTAGTTGGGTGCGTGGTTCGTTATTACTACTAAGTTTATTGGGTTTGACTATTTTCCTTTTTTGGTAAGCTATGTATTTGGTGACATTAAGTATGCAAACTTGGCTTGAATCTTTTTTAACTTTCTTTTTCCCTTTCCTTGTTATGCTTATCCAGGTGAAAAGATTGTATCTTATTGCTTACTTCTCTTTGTAATTTGAAAGGATAACTAAAAATGAATTTGCAATTTTTAGTTATTTTAGCATGTTTGTGACAGGTCCCAACACAGATAATACAAGAATAAGTGAATTATTTTCTCTTCCAATGAGAAAGTACCGCGATTCTAAATAATAATTGATTTTCTGATCCCTTCTATAACAACTGTTGGTTGCTTAAATAGTAAGGCCACGTACAAGTGAACTGAATCAAATGGGAAACTAGAAACTGGATGCTAAACTTACATAAAACAACACATGCTAATACACGATACCACACAATTAATCACATGTAAACTGAATATAACTGCATGAAAGAAAAGTGACGTAAGTAACGCAATTTGTAAACCTCGGGAAAATAAGGTTGCGTAAATTGCAAATTAAATAAATGGAAATAAAGGGAAGAAATTCAAGCATAGGGTTAAATAAAATGGGAATTCAGAAATTTTTGGGATATAAATTTCCGAACGAAATATTTTGAGACTTTATAAATTAACCTGGAATGTTGAGGATTGGATAAAATTGAGTGAAATAAGCTACACTAAAAGTTCTCGGGTGGAGTTATAAGAAATGAAAAGAGATATAGTTTGATTATAAGAAGAAAATAAAAAGATGTTGGGGCAAAAATAATACACTTAAAGGAAATGGAGCCTAAGTACCAATAAGAGAAATTATAGAGTATAAATACTCATCTCCTCATAAAAAATTGACAGCAACCCAAAGAGGAAGAAAAGAGGGAGTTTTTGTATCCATTCTTGCAAAATCAAGAGAGAAACACCAAAATTTCAAGAACTCATCTAAGATTAAGGATTTATAGATCGGCTAAACACTTGTGTGCAAGGGATTAACAAGAAAATTGACACAAGAAGAGTAGGAGGAGGGTCGGCTGTCATTAGAGAAAAAGGAAGGAGGGAATCGAAAATCTTCAACTGATTAAAGATCGAAACCTTAATTCTGACCGGATGAGGTGTTCTAAACATGATCTTATAATTCATTTCAAATCGATTATGAATGGATGCTTTGATGTTGAATTATAGATTAGGGTTCTCAGACTTGAATTGGGGAAAAAGTATTAGTTGTTAAAATTAAGTTAATTCATGTGTGGTATGTGATTGGGGGCGTGAAACCATGATAATTTACCTAGAAAATATAGTTGTGAATGTTATGTGTGAATGGAAGAGGGTGACAAATCTGGACAAGCTCATCTCCTGACTTTTGATAAGATTTCAGGTAGTATGATGAGGGAATCAGGACCAGGTTCCTTCATAGAAATTGTAGTTTTGGATGTTAGCTAATTAAGGAAATTAGTCTTGCTCAATTTGGATATGTAGATCTCCATTTATGGGTCACCAAGCGAGACCGGGTCGTGCCTAACTCTGTAGGGTAGTAGGACTGATTAGTTGGTAAGCAATTTTGACTATCTTGGGGGCAGAAATGGGTTCTCCTTCCTTCAAAGAACTTGTAGTCTCGTGTCTTAGCTTTCCAACGAGACCAATCTCATTTGAAACAGAGTTCTAGAAATCTGGATACAGTTAAAAATCCAAGGAGAGTTCAAACAATAACGGTTGGACAATAACAGTTCAATGTCTAGATAGTAACAATTGGATAGTAACAGTTCAATATCTAGACAGTAACGGTTGGACAGTAACAATTTAATGCCTAAACCGTAACGGTTGGACAGTAACAGTTCAATACCTAGACAGTAACGGTTCAAGATAGTAACAGTTCAATGTCTAAACAATAACGGTTCAAGACAGTAATAGTTCAATGTTTAAACAGTAACAGTTCAAGATTTAAACAGTAACAGTTCAAATATGAAGAAAGGAATGATAACTATGGTTGGAAGAAGAATGACAATATTAATGGGTGTAATGAGAAAAACGTAAAATATAAAGAAAGAAATAATTGAAAGAAAGACCTATTAACTGTTGATATGATTATTATAAACCATATCATTGAATGAGGAACATTTATGAGATGAGCCTGTCATTTTAGGAGGGACCACCAGTGTGGTGCAATAGCAGTAGCAGGGGAGCACAAGTATATCTTCTACTGCAGATAGGTGATCCACACCTATACTTTCAAGTTAAATTCCATAATTTAATATGTTATTGATGTGATATGTGAATTACCGAATGTTGGATATTATAGGAAAGGAGGAAACATTTTGCGTAATGATGTCGATATTTTGAATAGTATTCAAGGTGAAAGGATGTTGTGTGAATTGCTAAGTGATGAAATTATCGCCGACAGGAAATATGAGAAGTGTGATATGGGGCGTGGACTAGTATAAATTTAGTGTATGTTAGGAATCCCGGGTAAGGGGATCGCCATGTTTTGACTAGCATACATTTATGTGTATGTTAGGATGTATTGACTAGCATACATTTAGTGTATGTTAAGATCCTGGGTAAGGGGATCAATATGTATTGACTCCTACGTTACTGTCTAGGCATTGAACTTGTAACGACCCGGATTTCTAAGCCCAACAATAGTAAATTTTTTTTATATATATATATATTTAATACACCTGGTGCCGGTAATCAAAGAACTTGAATCCTTACATCATCAAAATACAACCCATACAATCAACAGTTCATTCAAAAGCGAATCTTACACAAACACATAATATTAATGTTGCATGATTTGAAATTCATATTAAAAAAATATATATACATGGACATGAGTTTGCATTCTTATACTACTAATAGCCATCACAAATTTTAAACAAAAAGGATCTAATAAAAGTTATACATTCAGTGCATTGATCCCTACAAAGTACATCGTGAGTTAGAATGCATCTACTTAATTCTTTGCAAAAGTAGGTTCCCATGTATCGGGTATCCTAGACATCTTGTTGGTGTGACGTCCCTGCAGCAGTACAAAACATTTAAGAGAAAACAAATACTTAATAATAATAATAATAATGGTAACTAACGGCCTAGCAATTAAATAAGCATTAACATTTATAATTTCTTCATGTATTTGATGTAACAATTAGTAGTACATATAGATACACAAGTTTTCAAATGCCATTCGCCGAAACTAGTCGTTTATTTGTCCCGGCTATCCATCCGGATTCCATAGCGATAGCTGCGTCGCTGCCAATCCTAAAATCGGCAGCCGAAACTACATCGCTGCCGATCAAGGAATCGGCAGCGAAACTGGGTCGCTGCCGATTTCTGTATCGGCAGCGAAGACTGCATCGCTGCCGATCCAAAATCGGCAGCGGAAACTGCGTCGCTGCCGATTTCTGTATCGGCAGCGGAAACAAGGTCGCTGCCGATTTCTGTATCGGCAGCGCATACTGTGTAGCTGCCGATCCAGAATCGGCAGCGGAACTGCGTCGCTGCCGATCCACAATCGGCAGTGAAATCATCCCTTTTTAACCCGGCCATCCATTCGGACGGCATTAGCCGAAGCTAATCATTCTTTGTCCCGGCCATCCATTTGGATGCCATTAGCCGAAGCTAATCACTCTTTTGTCCCGGCCATCCGTTTGGATGCCATTAGCCGAAGCTAATCACTCTTTTATCAACAATTAAGCGTTCGACAATTTAATATCGGTTCTAACAATATGGTAGTACTCAAGTTAAAATATTCCAAGATTCAACGTATGAAAAAGAAAGGTGCAAGTCACCTACCTGTTCCACCTGTGGGTCGTTCCTGTCTTGATGATGGTCCAATCCCTACTGCACCACCTGAGACATCAATGGTCACAAATCAGCACAGGTGTATTTATTTTATTTTTGAATCACATTCATCATCACACTTATTTCAATAGTTCACATGTTCACATTAAAGTGTTCCCTATTTTACACCATCATATCATGAAATTGTTATTAGCATTTAAGTCATTCCTGCCTAGGAGGCTTATTGTAGGAATCGGCAGCGAGAACCGGTTCGCTGCGGGCTGCCCAATTCGGCAACGAGAACTGGTTCGCTGCGGGCTGCCCAATTCGGCAACGAGAACTGGTTCGCTGCGGGCTGCCAGTTCGGCAGCGAGAACTGCACCGCTGTTGGCGCCACAGTTTCGCTGCACAACGCACAACTCGGCAGCGAATATCACTTCGCTGCAGGAGGTTCAGCTGCGGCAGCGAAACAGAATTTCGCTGCGCAACACACAAATCGGCAGCGAATATTAATTCGCTGCAGCAGGTTCAGTTGCGGCAGCGAAACAGAATTTCGCTACGCAACACACAATCGGGAGCATCAATTCCAGCACAATCATCACAGCAGAACACATTAATTCCAGCAACAACATCACAGCAGAACACATTAATTCCAGCAACAACATCACATTAATTCCAGCAACAATCATCACAGCAGAACACATTAATTCCAGCAACAACATCACAGCAGAACACATTAATTCCAGCAACAATCATCACAGCAGAACACATTAATTCCAGCAACAACATCACAGCAGAACACATTAATTCCCCCTAGTTAAAGCCGGCCCTCTACCATGATTTGTTAGATGTTCTGAAATTGACTTTATTTCACTTTTGTTTGCTTGTTCTCTTGGTTAATTTCAGCTTCCTTCACAGCTGGCTTAGGTCTTAGATCAATTCTTTTCTTAGGGTTTTTCTTCTTCATTTCGTTTTTGATCTTACGGGGGAGAGGAAGAGAGTTTCATGACCCATACCTTCTGAATTTAACTAAGTTTGAGGAAGGTTTGACACTATTCAGCTGCTGGTTCTCCTCCTTCTTTTTCCTCTCACGTTTTTCCGGCTCTCTTTTTCCTCTCCTCTATGCAGCTGCCCACTCCTCTCTCAAGGTCTCATCTCTCCCTCACAAGTTCACAAAGTAATCTCTACTGGTCTGATTTACGTTTCTGTTGTGAAAGGGGAAGGGAAGAACGGCATGCAGCTGCTGGATTTGGAAGAAGATGGGTCATTCTCTCTCTCCTCTTTGTATTTATACTACCCATCCAATGAAATGGGTTGTTTGGGGGTTGGTTTAGGTGTGTCCTTATCCTTGTTTGGTTTATCTAAAACCAGTTTTACCCCTCCCTCCCAGCTCTGCGTCACTGTTCATTGAGAAATCGGCAGCGAAAACTGCATCGCTGTCGATTTCTGCATCGGCAGCGAAAACTGCGTCGCTGCCGATCAAGAAATGGGCAGCGAAAACTGTGTCGCTACCGATTTCTGTATCGGTAGTGAAGGCTGCATCGCTGCCAAGTCCAAAATCGGCTGCGAAAACTGCATCGCTGCCCAGTCCAGAATCGGCAGCGAAAACTGCATCGCTGCCGATTTCTGCATCGGCAGCAAAAACTGCATCGCTGCCGATTTCTGCATCGGCAGCAAAAACTGCGTCGTTGCCGATTTCTGCATCGGCAGCGGAAACTAGGTCGCTGTCGATTTCTGTATCGGCAGCGAATACTGTGTCGCTGCCGATCCAGAATCGGCAGCGGAACTGCGTCGCTGCCGATTTCTGCATCAGCAGCGAAAACTACATTCATCATCATCCCTCTCTCTCTCTCTCTCTCTATATATATATATATATATATATATATATATATATATATATATATATATTTTCCTTTAGGTGTTTACATTCTCCCCTCCTAAATATGAATTTCGTCCTCGAAATTTAAGAAGTTTTCACACTCCATACCTGGTAGATCAAATAAAGTGGGGTACTTTTTTCTCATCTCAGCCTCCCTCTCCCAAGTTTCCTCTTCTACTTGAGCATTTCGCCATAAGATTCTAACGATGGGGATCTTTTTGCTCCGCAACTCCTTCACTTCTTGATCTAGTATCCGTATGGGCCTCAATTCCAATGTTAAGTCTTCCTTGACCTCTACTGGGACCTGGGGTAGAACTCGGGCGGGGTCTACGTTAGCCTTCCTTAACAAGGAGACATGGAACACATCATGGACCCTGGCTAACTGTGGGGGCAATTCCACCTTGTAGGCTACTGGTCCAACTCGTTGTAAGATTTTGAAGGGTCCAATGAATCGGGGAGTTAACTTCCCTTTCAATCCAAATCGTAACAAGTTCTTCCATGGGGCTACCTTCAAGAACACCTGGTCCCCCGTACTGAACTCGAGAGGTCTTCTCCTCACATCGGCATACTTCTTCTGTCTATCCTGTGTGGCTTTTATGCGATCCCTGATAATTCTCACTTTCTCCGTGGTGACTTGAACTAACTCTGCGCCATATAACTTCCGGTCCCCAATTTCTTCCCAACATAAAGGAGTTCTACACCTCCTACCATACAAGGCTTCATATGGGGCCATCCCTATTGTGGCTTGGTGACTATTGTTATAAGTGAACTCCACCAATGCCATGTGTTCCTCCCAGTTTCCTCCAAATGCTAGCACACATGCCCGTAATAGGTCTTCCAAGACTTGAATGACTCTTTCCGATTGGCCATCCGTTTGAGGGTGAAACGCAGTGCTCATGTCCAATCTTATCCCCAAGGCATGTTGTATGCTCGGCCAAAGTCGAGAGGTGAACCTAGGATCTCGATCCGATACAATGGACACCGGAATCCCATGAAGTCGTACCACCTCATTTATGTAGATCTTGGCAAGCTTGTCCACCGAGTCGGTCATCTTTACAGGCAAGAATAGTGCGGATTTCGTCAACCGATCCACAATGACCCATATCGCATCATTTCCTTTTCTCCCCTTGGGAAATCCTGACACGAAATCCATGGTGATCATCTCCCACTTCCATTCTGGAATTTGTAATGGCTGTAATGGTCCCGCAGGCCTTTGGTGTTCAACCTTGACTTGTTGACATATCCCACACTTTGACACATACTCAGCTATTTCCCTTTTCATATTAGGCCACCAATAGAGGTGTTTCAGGTCTCGGTACATCTTAGTGCTGCCAGGATGTATGGAGAATTTGGACTCATGTGCTTCTTGCAGAACCATACGTTTGACTGTTTCGTCATCAGGCACGTACAACCGTTGTCCCATCATCAAGGATCCATCCTCCGCTACTCGGAATTTCATTTCTACCCCGGCCTCCACATTCTTCCTAATCTTGGATCCCACATTGTCATGGAATTGGGCATGTAGTATCTGTTCTCGATACGTTGGTCGCACCAATAATTGGGCTACTAACCCACCTCTTGCATCAATTCCCAAATCTGCACCCAACTTGTAACGACCCGGCTTTCTAAGCCCAACAATAGTAAAATTTTTTTTTTATATATATATATATTTAATACACCTGGTGCCGGTAATCAAAGAACTTGCATCCTTACATCATCAAAATACAACCCATACGATACATCAACTTCATTCAAAATCGAATCTTACACAAACACATAATATTAATGTTGCATGATTTGAAATTCATATTAAAAATAATATATATATGGACATGAGTTTGGCATCCTTACAATACTAATAGCCATTACAAACTTTAAACAAAAAGGATCTAATAAAAGTTATACATTCAGTACATTGATCCCTACAAAGTACATTGTGAGTTAGAATGCATCTACTTAATTCTTTGCAAAAGTAGGTTCCCATGTATCGGGTATCCTAGACATCTTGTTGGTGTGACGTCCCTGCAGCAGTACAAAACATTTAAGGGAAAACAAATACTTAATAATAATAATAATAATGGTAACTAACGGCCTAGCAATTACATAAGCATTAACATTTATAATTTCATCATGTATTGATGTAACAAATAGGTAGTACATATAGATACACAAGTTTTCAAATGCCATTCGCCGAACTAGTCGTTTATTTGTCCCGGCTATCCATCCGGATTCCATAGCGATAGCTGCGTCACTGCCAATCCTAAAATCGGCAGCCGAAACTACATCGCTGCCGATCAAGGAATCGGCAGCGAAACTGGGTCGCTGCCGATTTCTGTATCGGCAGCGAAGACTGCAATCGCTGCCGATCCAAAATCGGCAGCGGAAACTACGTCGCTGCCGGTTTTTGTATCGGCAGCGGAAACTAGGTCGCTGCCGATTTCTGTATCGGCAGCGAATACTGCGTCGCTGCCGATCCAGAATCGGCAGCGGAACTGCGTCGCTGCCGATCCAGAATCGGCAGCGGAACTGCGTCGCTGCCGATCCACAATCGGCAGCGAAATCATCCCTTTTTAACCCGGCCATCCATTCGGGCGCCATTAGCCAAAGCTAATCATTCTTTGTCCCGGCCATCCCTTTGGATGCCATTAGCCGAAGCTAATCACTCTTTTGTCCCGGCCATCCGTTTGGATGCCATTAGCCGAAGCTAATCACTCTTTTGTCCCGGCCATCCCTTCGGATGCCATTAGCCGAAGCTAATTGTTGCGATGTCGCGGTCGCACAAATTAATTACCCTAGCTTCAAACACAACACACAAGATAGTATAGAGCAAGCAAGGGGTCGATCCCACGAGGAAGATTCAAGTCAGATTTTTATGCTAGATGATATGCAATTTGGGGGGGGTTTGGATGTTATCTAGGCTAAAGCAAAAGAAAACAGAAAACTATCAAACTAAATTTAATAAAATCAGAAAATTATCAAGAGAACAAACTTTGGTCACAAGCACACATCCACCTACAGAAATCAGAACTGATCATGGAAACGAAACATCAATTTATATTCTGAATATTTATCTCTTCTTAACATTGGTTAGTTAACGGATCCGCCGTATAACTAGCCCTAACCATCAAACAACCACAGTGTCCGCACTAGTAATTTAATTCAATGGCAGCCTTAAGAACTAGATAAGTTGATTAATCAAGAAAACATAACTGTCCGCAGTCTATGTTTGATTTGATTGAATGTTCTCCCTAAGATTAATAACGTAGATCCGCCACAATTATTAAACTCAGTTGCTTCACAAGTTCATATACCACAACTCCGGTTTTGATATCAAACTTAACAATAGATTGTCTACAATAATAACTTAGAGTCCGCTCTAGCAATTAAAATAAACAATCATAGGAAAAATAAGCATAGGAGAACAAACATATTCATCATATAAACTGAAAAGAAAAGGTAAAATAAATCTCACAGTTCTTGAAATCCGAAGGTTTCCGTGTCCTTGCAACCAAGAAAAAGTGTTTAGCCTTGCATGTTTGTTGAACAACTAATCAAAAAGAAGGAAGAATGCATAATTTAGGGTTTCTTAGAGGAAGGGGGCGTTTTTCTCTTCTTGGCTGGCTGCCCCCCTTCTCTTCTCTCATTCTTTTTATATCCTAGGAAACCCTAGGTCTCTATTTTACAAAATAGTCCTTCCTTAAGTTGACAGTTTACATTTAAGTACTTCAATAACTATTTTTCCTAAAAAGGAGAAATAGCCTTGCATGAAATCTTCAAACTCTGACTTAGAGGAGCTAAATTGCTGATATAAAAACTTGGATGTCGGTTTAGATGCTTCGAAATGTAATTTGGACTCGTTTCTTCACGAAACCTGTTTGCTGGCAGAATTCAGTTGTCATCTTTGGAAAATCATATCTCCCTCATATGACATCGGTTTTGGCTGAAATTTGGAGCGTGGATAGGTCTTTGAATTAGGAATCCAAGAAAATTGAGTTTGCATCAATTGGACTTCTGTAGCTCCAGATATTAAATTTTGAATGACCAAAGGTCAACACTGGCAGAATGCGAGATTTGACTTTGCAGGATGTGATTTCCATGATCTTTCTCCTTTTTTTTTCTTGCATTACATTTCCAGAAAGGTATGGATGTTAGCTTTTTAGTGCCACTGGAATCACTTCATTTCGATCTCTAGAACTCACGCTCTGCACAAAACATCGACTGAACGTCAAATCTGCCAATTACCTCCAATTTACTCCTTTTTGCATCTTTCATCCAAAAATGCCTTCAAAACAAAAAACAAAGAATATCAAGGCATTTTATATATAAAACATGGACAAAACATTAGGTAGATGTGGGTGAAACTATCGAATAATATGGTTACATCAAATACCCCCACACTTAGCTCTTGCTCGTCCTCGAGAAAGGATAAATAAAATCAAATTGAAAAAAACTATGATCAATCTCTTAATCTCCCATCAATGTCCAAGAATATATGCATTATAAACAAGAATACAATCATGAAGGATAAATAGTATAATTCTTATGAATTCATTTACATGCAAACTTCAAAACTCAATCAACCGTCGGGATTTAAATGAAATCTATGCCATGCCAAAGTGATAGGTCCTCTCATTGATATACACTCCAACACTCATGTGTTTAGGGTTTATGTGTTTAAATCTCTCAAATTCAATCAAAGAGTATGTTCTACCATAAGCTTGCTTTTCAATCTCATCTCCATTAGCAACTTATTACAAGTACTACATGAATCAAAAGGTCTTATTTTCCGGTTGTAATGGGGCTAAGGTGAGGTAAAATAGAGTAAAAGAAAAGGTTCAAACCAAAGAAAGTAGAGCATTCTGAAAAATGATATTTCAAACAAGATATTCCATCAAAGCACATAAATTTTCCATCTTTAATCACCAATGCTTAACTTCTTTTGATTTCAAGCTTTTTCAATATAAAATCTTAAGAACATAAAGGAACACTTTTTTTCTTTTTCTTTTTCTTTTTTTTTTTTCTTTTTCTTTCCTTTTTTTTTTTTTTTTACCTTTGGCAACTTTGCCCATCTTTTCATCAAATCACTTCTTCTTTCTTTTCACATAATTTCCAACCATAATTCATGAGATATCATAAGTATATGCTCTACTAATCCTTGGCCAGGGAAAAGGAAAACATATAAAAAGTTAAGGCTTATACATGGATAAAGCAAAGAAAAGATAAACAAGCTCAAAAGGGGCTCACTAAGGATAATATGCTTTAGGTTGGCTTTTTGGCTCAAGTGGTTAAAATTCCTAATGCCTTTATCATCTTCATGTATATATGTAATATGAATGTAATCTCAACAAGATATGAAGCAAGTTCTAAAGATACATATCATTGAAAGAAGGCACATCAAAGAATATAATGTTGAAGGCTCAAAAGCTTGCATTGGTATAACACTATAAAGTCAACATGGCATATTCTCAAAGTCAATCCCTAAACCAATTAAACATTAAAACTTGCATGCACACTCATTCATTTGATTTATATCTTCATCTATCTCAACTAATTCTCATACATAATACTCATATTCTCAAAAACCAATGGGAGTTCAAAAGATCAAACAAATTTTTTTTTTTTTTAAAGAACATCAAAGAAAACTAAAATTCTCCCAATACCCCCACACTTAAAACACAACATTGTCCTCAATGTTGAAATAAAAGAAAGGAACATAAGAGAATGACAGAAATAAATTAAAATGCGAAAAAATAAAAGATAAGGAAAAGAAAGCAAATCTGATTTTTTTTTTTGTGCTGGGTTGCCTCCCAGTAAGCGCTTTTGTTTTATGTCATTGGCTTGACATGTGGCATGCTCATTCTTCATAGATTGGTTCAGCTAACTCAAAAGCGGTGAGTTCTGCCGTCCAACCTTCATAGAAAGGTTTCAACGATGCCTATTGACCTTGAGTACTTTGTTGGTTTCTAAACTTGTAATTTCAACTGCACCATAAGGAAAAACATTAGAAACAACAAAGGGTCCAATCCAATGAGAGCGCAACTTTCCAGGAAAAAGTTTCAAACGCGAATGATAAAAGAGGACTTTGTCTCCAACATTAAACTCTTTCTTGTAATCATTTGGTCATGGAGACTCTTAGTCTTTTCTTTATAAATCCTTGCATTCTCGTAAGAATCATTTTTCTTCCAACGTAATTCCAATCTTTTTAGGCACCAAAAGGATAGGCGCCACCCATTCACTGTCCATGATGGGTAAATGACTCCTGCATCATGGAACAATTTGCAAAGCTTGTAAATCCAATGCTGAGTCATGCATTTTGGGAACACATATATGCCTCTCCATCTTTTATCTTGGTAAAATCATAGCCAGCTCAAAGCTACGCTTAATCCATCCTCACTATCAAAATCACAAACTTGCTGCACACTTATCACTTGGTCATAACATGTGATAGAATAAACATTGCTATAAGGATATGTCATTGCATCATGAAAATTAAATTCAATTTTTTCATCTCCTACCTCCATAGACAAAGTATCCTTACCACAATCAATTTTTGTATTGGCAGTTTTCAAGAATGGTCTCCCAAACAATATAGGAGTGTTGTTTGATGAATCACAAGAATCATGTTCCATATCAAGAATATAAAAGTCGCATGGAATGACCAAACTCAATCTTGACTAGGACATCTTCTATCACACCAAGTGGGTAAACAAAACTACGATCCGCAAGTTGTATTACAATGCTAGTTTTATTCAAAGGCTCAAGACTAAGAGAATCATAAACATGTTTAGGCATAACACTAATGGATGCACCTAAATCGCAAAGCCTTTTGAAACTAGCATTACCAATAACACATGGGATAGTAAACGCACCTGGGTCTTTTTGTTTCAAAGGCAGATTCTTTTGAACAACGGCAGATACAACTTCACCCATACTTACCGTTTCATGACCTTTTAGTTTGAAAGCTCTCTTGGTAGTACACAACTCCTTCAAGAATTTGCATACTTGGGAATTTGCTTGATAACATCAAGCAAAGGAATGTTGAGTTCTACTTTCTTGAAAACCTCTAAAATCTCTTTTTCTTTGTCCTCTTTCTTTGACCTAGAAGAACTCACAGGAAAGGGTGGAATTTTTTAAAACTGGAATTCATTGATGAGGAGTTACCTTTGGAGTGTTGGTTATTTCAGTTTGTGGAGGAGAAGGATGTTCCTTCTTTGTACTCAATTCAGTTTCTATCTCTTCTTCTTCCTCCATCTCAATTTGTTTTGACCTTTCTCTTCAAGTTCTTTCCCACTTCGCAGCATGATCACACTAACATTCTCTATTGGATTCAATGCTTGGGAGGGCAATTTTCCATTCATTTGTGCTTCCAATTTCCCCACACTTGAAGCTACTTGCCCCATTTGCTTTCCAAGTTGTGAATACTTGACCTTGTTTCTGTTGAAAAGACATGACATTTTGTTGCAAGGTCACAGTGTTAGAAGCCAAAGTTTTCATCATCTGAAGATCATCATTGGATGATGACCCCATAACATTGGAGTTTGTGAATGGAGGGGGTTGTCTTGCTTGATAATTTGTTGGGATTGAAATCCATGGGGATGGAACTGTCGGCCTTGATTGCCTTGTTGGGATGGGTTGCCATAGTAAGTTGGGATGATCTCTCCATCAGGATTGTACGTGTGGAAAAGGGATCATATTTACGCTGGGCTGTCCATTGAATGCTCCATCAATTGCATAGCTTGTTCAATGTAATCTTCTTGCATTGTTGGGCACATATCTGAAGCATGTCCTTGTAAGGAGCATATGCTACAAACTTTCACCTGCTGTACATTCCACAAGCCAAAGAACGCACAAGAGAAGTAAGATCATTAACTTTATTCTCAAGGTTAGAAATACTTACCTCATTTACTCGTTTGTTGAGAAGTCTCCACGAGTGCCAAACTGTTTCGAGTTGGCTGCCATGTTTGAGATCAATTGGCGTGCAGCCTCGGGTGTCTTATCTACCAATGCCCCTCCACTTGCAGCATCAATGATACTACGGTCAGTAGGCATCAATCCTTCATAGAAATATTGAATGAGCAGCTGATCGGGTATTTGATGATGAGGGCATTGAATGCACAGTTGCTCAAATCTTTCCCAATACTCGGAAAGTGTCTCTCCATGAGATTGTCGAATCCCACATATTTCTTTCCTTATGTTGGCAACTCGAGATGCTGGGAAATATTTTTCAAGGAAAATCTTCTTCATGGCATTCCAAGTTCCAATGGAACTGGGAGAATAGAGAAAAACCATGCCTTTGCTGCCCCTTTTAAAGAGAAAGGGAAAGCTTTCAACTTAACCTGTTCTTCATCAACTCCATTCGGTTTCATGCCAACGCAAACCATATGGAATTCCTTGAGATGAGTATGAGGATCTTCTCCTGCAAGACCATTGAAAGTTGGTAGCAAATGTATAAAACCAGATTTGAGCTCAAAGTTTACATTATTGTCAATGTTTATGCACAATGGTTGATTTTCCACGTTAGGAGCAGCAAGCTCCTTGAGTGTTTGTTGTCGTGCAACAGCCATGGTGTTAAGGCGAGCTTCCTTTTAACCTGCGTAAATTTTTTCTATTTCGAGATCCAACTGCACTTGAATTTGATTAGTAGAACGGGTACTGGCATAAATCATCAAGAAAACTCAAAAGAAACCAACCACACAAGAGATCGAAAACAATGCAAATTGTACGAAAATCTTACGGTAGAAAACTAAAACTGCCTAAAAACACAGAAAACAGGGAATTTGGCCTCAATAGGGTGGGGGTTTCACTAGTCCTGTTCAGAACGTCGTTTCCTTCAGGAACAAAAACCGATACCTAATTCCACCAAAAACTCTGTTTTGAACAGTACCGCTGCCGCAAGTGAACAGTACCGTCGCAAGCAAAAATTCTGTCTCTTTTTTTTTTTGAATCACAGCAAATAAAAATAACAGTACAAGCACAACAATCAACTAAAATTACCTCCCCGGCAACGGCGCCAAAATTTGTTGCGATGTCGCGGTCGCACAAATTAATTACCCTAGCTTAAAACACACAAGATAGTATAGAGCAAGCAAGGGGTCGATCCCACGAGGAAGTTTCAAGTCAGATTTTTATGTTGTACGTTATGTAATTGGGGGGATTTGGTTTGTGATTATCTAAACTATGCAGCAATTAAACTAGCAAACAAAATCAATTAAAACCGAAACTTATCAAGAAAACAAACCTTGGTCGCAAGCACACATCCACCAACGGAAATTAGAACCGATCCTTGAAACAAAAATTGCAGTTTATGTTCTGAATTTTATCTTTTCTTAACGTTGATTAATTAACGGATCCGCCGTATAACTAATCCTAACCAACAAACAATCAAAGTGTCCGCACTAATGATTCAATTTAATGGTAGCTTTAAGAACTAGATAATTTCATCAAGATTAACATACAAGCTGTCCGCAGCTTGTGTCACTTTGTTAATGTTCTCCCTAAGTTCAATAACGTAGTTCCGCCACAATTATCAAGCTTAGTTGCTTCACAAGTTCATATATCACAACTCCGGTTTTGATATTAAACTTAGCAATAGATTGTTCACAACAATAACTTAGAGTCCGCTCTAGCAATCATCAACAACAATCATAGAAATATGCATAGGAAAACAATCATACTCATTCATAACATAAACTGAAAATAGAAGGAAGAATAAATCTCACGGTTCTTGAAATCCAAAGGTTTGTTGTGTCCTTGCAACCAAGAAAAGAGCTTAGCCTTGCATAACTATTGAACAACTACTTCTAAAGAATGAAAAGAGCATGATTTTTGGGTTTGTAGAGGAGAGAATTTGTGTTTATTCTCTGCTGGCTGCTGCCTCCTTCTGCTCTCCCTCTTTCTGCTGCTGCTGCCCCTTCTCTCTTTCTTTTTATATGCTAAGAAACCCTAGTCTCTATTTTACAAAATAGTCCTTCCTTAAGTTGACAGTTTACATTTAAGTACTTCAATAACTATTTTTCCTAAAAAGGAGAAATAGCCTTGCATGAAATCTTCAAACTCTGACTTAGAGGAGCTAAATTGCTGATATAAAAACTTGGATGTCGGTTTAGATGCTTCGAATGTAATTTGGACTCGTTTCTTCACGAAACCTGTTTGCTGGCAGAATTCAGTTGTCATCTTTGGAAAATCATATCTCCCTCATATGACATCTTTTTGGCTGAAATTTGGAGCGTGGATAGGTCTTTGAATTAGGAATCCAAGAAAATTGAGTTTGCATCAATTGGACTTCTGTAGCTCCAGATATTAAATTTTGAATGCCAAAGGTCAACACTGGCAGAATGCGAGATTTGACTTTGCAGGATGTGATTTCCATGATCTTTCTCCTTTTATTTTTCTTGCATTACATTTCCAGAAAGGTATGGATGTTAGCTTTTTAGTGCCACTGGAATCACTTCATTTCGATCTCTAGAACTCACGCTCTGCACAAAACATCGACTGAACGTCAAATCTGCCAATTACCTCCAATTTACTCCTTTTTGCATCTTTCATCCAAAAATGCCTTCAAAACAAAAACAAAGAATATCAAGGCATTTTATATATAAAACATGGACAAAACATTAGGTAGATGTGGGTGAAACTATCGAATAATATGGTTACATCATTTTTTTTTACTCTGTTTCCCTCTGTTTCTGTCTTCTCCTTCCATTTCTCATGGTGCTGTTGCCGACTGAGAGAATGGTGGCAGCTGGAGGTGGTGATGATGACAGAGCGACGATGGCTCTTCCTTGCAGTGGGGGCAGTGTTTTTCTGCTATTGTTGGCAGCGCTGATGGTGGTGGAATGGCGGAGGTTCCAGTGACAGCAGCTGTTTTCTTCTTCTTCTTCTTCTGCTGCTTGCGAGGCAGGCGCTCCCTTTTTCTTCAAGCAGCAGCATCGGGTGGGAGGAAGGAGATGAACTGAGGCGGGATGGTGGTGGCGTTTGGCAATGCTGGTGTAGTTGGCGTGTTACTGCGGCTGCTCCTCCTCCTGGTGTTGCTGCTGCTGCTGCTGGGATGGAGGAGATGATGAGGGCGTTGGCAGCGTTGGTGCGGCTCCTGGTGTTGCTGCCGCTGCTCTTCCTCCTGGTGTTGCTGCTGTTGCTGGGATGGAGGAGAAAATGAGGTCGGTCTGGGGCTCCGTTGACAGAGAAGGCTGTTTCGGGTGCAGGGAAGAAATGGTCGAGAGAGGGGAATGGCCAAGAGGGGGACTGTTTTTGGGTGCTCTCTCTCTTTCTCGTTCCAAAAACACTCCTCCCCTTTTAGTTTTCCAGCCCTCTCCCGTTCAACAAAACTCTCCTCGTTTTAAACTTCTTCCTCTCTCCGTTTCAAAAAGTTTCTCCCCCTCCTGCTCTCTGCTGTGTTGGGTGCTATTTATAGAGCAAGTGAGTGTGGCTTTTGCTGTTGCGCATGGGAGCGGGTCTCGCGGCGGCTGGTCGGCCATTGGGTGCTACTGTCGAGGTTCGGCTCCAACAGCATGGGGCCTCGGGTTGGTCGGTGGGCTCCAGGCGAGAGAGGCCCCGGCAAAATTTAAACAAAAGCTCCTTTTTCCTTCTTCCCCGCTGCATGTTCGGGGGAAGAAGAAAGAGGAACAGTATTTCGGTCTCTGCCCCCCATAGTTGGCCGCTTGTTTCACTTCAGTCCTTGGTCTCTGATTTATGCAATTTGACCCTCAATTGATCAACAAACTTTCAATTTCTTCAATTTAGCCCCTGATTTAACCAAATCAACTCTCAAAAATTATAATTTGACCCCAAAACTTTAATTTCTTCCAATTAAAGCCTAAATTGACTTAAAAATCAATTTTTCTTGCAATCAAATCCTCTATAAATTCAATTAAACCTTCAATAAAATCCAATTGAGTCCATAAACATCCAATTTTGGCCTTTTCTCTTCAAAATTAATTTTCTTTTCTAACAGGGCTCTCATCATTCAAGTATATCCTGTAAAAAATCCAATCTTTGTATTTTTAACCTCATTGACCAATTTTCCGACCATTTTCTGAGTGCTTCTGCCTCCTGTTATTCTAGCTATATATTTTTTGTGGGGACCCAAAAATGGGTTACAACAATAATGTTAAACACTAATTTTTGAATAAAACACAATTAAATTTTTTTTTACTAGGTCGAACTCGGTTCAATGCAATTGGTTTTAAATCGGACCGGTTTGGCAGGAACAGTGAAGTCACCCTTCACTGTTCACGTGAACAGTGGAGAGTGATGCACTCTCCACTCCACGAGTTAAAAGCAGCATTGAGCTACTTTTAACAATCCTGCGTTTTAAACATTATTAATGGTGGGGTCCATGCACAATAATGAACGGTTTAAACGTTACCAAACATTAAGTTTTCGTGGTTTGCTGTAACAGTAAACGCAACCACGGAAACAAACAGACTCATATAGTGAAGCCAGTTCAATCTATCATTGCAAAATGTTATCACGTGATAATTTTAAAGTTGATAACGGTTATTTTTAAAATATTTTTATTTAAAAATATATTAAAATAAAATTTTTGATATTAACACATCAATAATTTAAAAATATTAAAAATAAATTAATTTAAATAAAAAAATTCTTAAAAAAAACTTTAAAAACACAAAAACAAACTAACTTTTAGTAATAGAAAAACCTTGTTATTTCAAACTTTGTATTGTTTCATCGGTAATAGATATTGTTGGATTAGCTATACATAAACTAAGATCAAATTTTCTTTCTGAATGTATGTTCCATATTGATCTCACTACCAGAAAACCGGAGAAAAGCAACGGAATTACCGACGGAATATTTCCGTCGGTAATTTATACCGACGGAAATAATTCTGTCTCCAAATCGGTCGATATATACCGACGGATTTATTCCGTCAGTAATTCCGTCGCTATATACCGACGGAAATATTCCGTCGGTATATAGCGACGGTTTCGCCGACGGGGTATACAGTTCATCTGGAAATATGCAACGGCGTGGTGACGTCAGGAATTTTACCGACGGAAATTACCGAGGGATTCAAACTGAGATAGCCGTACAGTGACGTGGCGTGTCACCGACGGCATCACCGACGGAATCACCGACGGTTACTTCCGTCGGGATTCCGTCGGAAAAAACCATTATATGCACCCATCTGCCGACACTCTCTTCCTCTGTTTCTCCTTCTTCTTCTTTCCCATCCCACCTCCCCTCCCAAACTGCAGCTCCCCTCCCAAACTGCAGCCAAACACCCATCCCAAACTCTCCACTATTCTCAACACGAGCACTCAAGTTTCTTATATCTTGTACGTGGTCACAATATCCGTTTCTTGTAGATTTTTCATTTTTTTGTAAGTAAATCTATCCTTTTTAGTTTTAATATTTAATTGTGAATTTTATTGTTTTAGTATATGTATTTTGTTAACGTTTGTACTTGTTTAATTGTTATTTGTCAAAGAAACTTGTAGTATGAATGTATAATTTTGTAGTTGTTATAGTTTGTTTTAGATTTTGTCAAATTATATTTGTTTGTAAATTGTTGAAATTTTGTTTGAATTACACCGAATTAAATGTGTCGTTGTGATGAAATAAATAATTAATATCTTGTTTAAGTGTCTTGTTTAATTGTTATCAATTATATTTCGAAGTTGTGATTTCTGTAAATTTATATATGTATAAATTTGTATGTATGAACGTTGATAATTGATAATGAATATTTAACATAAGTGTTGTTTTAGTTTGTTGGATAATGTCGGGGAAAACCAATATTTTTGTTATGTTTTATAGAGGTTCAATAGAAGTCATGGATGATCGTTCATGGATGTATCGGGACTCACCTCAAGGATTGCGGAGGATGGATTATTGTAACGGTGTCCAGGGTTTTATTAATTTCGCAACATCTATTCCGAGGAATTTTACTGATGGTGGTATTAGGTGTCCATGCAGAAGTGTAAAAATTTAAAGTTTCTGCATCAAGATGTTGTAACGATGCATCTTCTAACCAAAGGGTTCATGGAAGATTACCTGTGTTGGTATGCTCACGGAGAACTATTTGTTCCTGATGAGAGCATGGAAGAACAGGTGGTTGGGTCAACTTCTAGTGCTAGCAACATGCATGAAGTTGGAAATGAGAACAGTAATCCTTACAGGAATATGGTTATGGATGCAATGAGAATGAGTGAAGGTAATGTCAGGGAATGTCCAATCGTAGAAGAAGAACCTAATGCAGATGCAGCAAGGTTTTTTGATCTGTTGAGAGATTCTGACGAACCATTATGGGATGGCTGCACGAACCACAGTAAATTATCAGCCGTAGCACAGGTGTTCACCATCAAGTCAGATCACGGGTTGAGTGAGGCCGGTTATGACAAGATTATTGAATGGGCGAGAAGCATTTTACCTGAAGGGAACAGGCTGAAAGAGAACTTCTATGCTGCCAAGTCCATGATGAAACCCCTCGGTTTAGGATACCAGAAAATTGATATATGCCCTAACTTCTGCATGTTATACTACCTTGAAAATGCTGAGATGACCGAGTGCATGACATGCGGGCATTCCCGTTACAAACCCAGAACTGGTAGAGGGAAGACTCTCGTGGCATATAAAAAACTTAGATACTTCCCAATCACACCTAGACTGCAGAGGTTATTCATGTCACCAAGGACTGCTGAGCACATGACATGGCACCAATCACATCATGCGGTTGATGGAGTGATGGTTCATCCTTCTGACGGTGAAGCCTGGAAACACTTTAACAGTATGCATCCTCACTTTTCAGCTGAATCAAGGAACGTGCGTCTTGGGTTGTGTACAGACGGATTCAACCCATTTGGGTCATTTGCTGCTCCTTATTCTTGTTGGCCGGTCATACTGACGGTTTATAACTTGCCACCGGGGATGTGTATGAGGCCGGAGTTCATGTTTTTATCTATGGTCATACCAGGTCCGAGCAGTCGGGGAGGAATATAGATGTTTGTCTTCGTTTGATTGATGAGTTGACGCAGTTGTGGTCCTCTGGAGCTTTGACTTATGACATCTCGAGGAAACAAAATTTTGTTATGAGAGCGGCTTTGATGTGGACTATCAATGATTTCCCAGCTTATGGAATGGTTTCTGGTTGGAGCACGCATGGAAAGCTAGCATGTCCATATTGTATGGAGAACAACAAGGCATTCACGCTAAAAACGGGGGTAAAGCTTCTTTTTTTGACTGTCACCGTCGTTTCTTGCCACATAACCACAGGTACAGAAAGAACAGAAAGGATTTCTTTGTTGGCAGAGTTGAAAATGATGTTGCACCCCCGCGTCTTTCCGGTGAAGAATTGTTTGATGTTGTGTCAGAGTACGGTGAAATTGTGTTTGGTCTCCAATCAAGTAAGCAGAAGTTTCCTGGTTTTGGTTTGACCCATAATTGGGTGAAGCGAAGTATATTTTGGGAGCTTCCTTATTGGAAGACCAATCTTCTCCGCCATAACCTTGACGTCATGCACATTGAAAAGAACGTGTTTGAGAACATTTTCAACACCGTCATGGATGTGAAGGGGAAGACAAAGGACAACATCAAAGCTAGATTGGATGTAGCGCTGTTCTGTAACCGAAAAATATGGAGTTGGTTTGTGATGGGTCACGGGTCGCAAAACCAAGAGCAAGCTTCGTGCTAGAGAAAAACGCACAACTACTAGTCTACAAATGGCTTAAGAGTCTGCGTTTCCCCGATGGACATGCCTCGAACATATCAAGGCTGGTTAATACGGAGGAATGCAGATTATATGGAATGAAGAGTCATGACTGCCATGTGTTTATGCAAACACTCATCCCATTAGCTTTTCGTGATTTGTTGCCAAAGGGGATATGGGATGCACTAACGGAGATTAGTCATTTCTTCAGAGACATATGCTCCAGCAAGTTGAATGTTGATCACATTGAAAGGCTTGAAAAGAATATCGTCGAGACAATATGCAAACTTGAGATGATATTCCCTCCATCATTTTTTGACTCAATGGAGCATCTACCCGTACATTTACCGTTTGAGGTAAAAGTTGGAGGACCGGTCCAGTACAGATGGATGTATCCATTCGAGAGGTTAGATATTACAGTTGCTATGACATTATAATTAAATGTTTTTATTTTTATTTTAATGTTTTTAATTGATAATTTTTTATTATATATATATATATGCAGGTACTTGTTCAATCTTAAAAAAAAGGTTAAGAACAAGGCGCATGTTGAGGCGTCAATATGTGAGGCGTATATTGTTGAGGAGATCTCAACATTTATCTCATACTATTTCGAACCTCATTTGAGAACGAGGATAAACCGTGTTCCACGGCATGATGATGGTGGTGAAGTGCATTCAAGTGGGAACTTGTCAATATTCTCCAATCCTGGACGACCCACACCTAAAAATGCCGTGAGGGGAAGATATTTGTCTGAAATAGAGTTCAGACAAGCACACAATTATGTCCTATTTAACTGTGATGAGCTTAGACCTTTTATTAAGTAAGTGGATGTTCGACTTAAACTTTGTCAAGAGTGTACTATTTATGTTTTGTGATACCATACACTCATATACTTTGGAACAACCTTGCAGGCAACATCGACGATACTTACTGTCCAATAACTCACAGCTGACCGAATCCCAGATCTTTAAATTACAAGATGAACAATTTGCCACATGGTTTAGAACACATGTAAGTCCTATCACAAACTCATTATCTCTTGCAATGTAATTAATTGTAGTCAATGTTACATAATATCCGTTTATTGATTATTGTTGTATTTAATTTACAAGCTAGGTTTATCAAATGGGAGGTAGTGCTGCTGTTTCACTGTCTTTACTATGTCTGGGCCCTGAAAGAAAAGTCAAGTGCTATAATGGATATTTTGTCAATGGATATGTCTTTCATACTGAAGAATACGGGCATGGAAGAAAGACATACAACAGCGGTGTTTGTATTAAGGGATCGACTTCTAGTGAGTTTGAAGTTGACTACTACGGTAGATTGGAAGAGGTCATCGAACTGCAATATCATAGCGAGCAAAATAGAGTGTTTTTATTCAAATGCTATTGGTATGACACAACTGACAGAGGAATCAGAGTAGATCCTCACTATGGTCTCGTTGAAATCAATTCAAAAGCTAGACACCGCAACGTAAACGACGTCTTTGTTTTCGCAAAGCAATGCCAACAAGTTTATTACACATATACCCCTTCCTTTAGAAAGGACCGATCAAGAGTTGATTGGTTATCCGTTTTAAAAACAAAACCCAAGGGTCGTGTCGAGGTTGTTCAGGATGAGAACGAAGACACAAGTGTGATAGATGAAGTCTTTCAAGCTAGTGAGTTGGTTGAACCATACCGAGTTGCTCCGTCGATTGACTTAGAAAAAATTCAAATTTTTGTTTTCAACGATAGTCTTGTTGATGTTGACGCAGAGGAGTTGAATGTTGTTCTGAGCTCTACTAGTGGAAAAAAGAATGTTGTTGAAGAAGATGATAACGAAATTGAAGAGTGCGATGAAGCTGATGATAACAATTCAATAGAGGACGAAGATGAAAATTCCGACTAACTAAACATGTTATAAAGCCTTATTTTTATAATGTAATAATTTGAAACATGAAATATTTATTCTTCTTTAAGGGTCAGCCTTTGTTATTGTGTTGTGTGTTGTAAGATTGCAATTCAAGATTTTTGAGAGGGTTACAAAAAAAAATAAGAAAAATTTACCTTTTCACCGACGGATTTACCGGCGGAATATAAACCGTCGGTATTTCACAGAGAGTTGCAAAACAAATTACGGATTTTGCCACATTCACCGACGGATTTACCGACGGAATATAAACCGTCGGTATTTCACAGAGAGTTGCAAAACAAATTACGGGATTTTGCCACTTCACCGACGGATTTACCGACGAAACATAAACCATCGGTATTCACAGAGAGTTGTAAAACAAATTACGGGATTTTGCCACATTCACCGACGGATTTACCGACGAAACATAAACCATCGGTATTCCACAGAGAGTTGTAAAACAAATTACGGGATTTTGCCACATTCACCGACGGATTTACCGACGGCATTTCCGACGGCAATACCGACGGCCTTACCGACGGATAACGCATGGGTGACACGTGTCCGTCTGCACCCGTACCGACAGAATTTCCGACGTCAAATACCGACGGCATTACCGACGGATCACGCATGTCTGACACGTGTCCGTCTGCGCCGTTACCGACGGAATTGCCGACGGATTTGCCGACGGATAGAAAAGTTTGGCGGGATTTCCAAACTTTTTGGTGCGCATTTCAATTAATTTCGACGGAATTACCGACGGAAATTAATTGCACCGACAGCAAATAATTTCCGTCGGAAATTCCGTCGGAAATATTGCTATATATACCGCCCATCCCCCCCACTTTGTTCATTTTCTTCTCTTTCCTCTTCTCACTTTCTCTCTCCTCTTCTCCCTTTCTTCTTCTCTCATTTATATTTAGCTTTTAGAAGGTTTTTTTTTGGTGGTAGTTTTAAAAGGTATGTATCCCTTTTTCTTTGTCTTTTTATTTTTTTTATTTTAATTATGATTATTTTTTGGTGTTCTTTGTTTTGTATATTGTTTGTAGATAAAATCTTAAATTCAACACATTATTAAGGTAAGCATTTTTTATTCCCAAATTTATTTTGAATTGATATAATGTTTTTAGTTTTTTAATTTGTTTGTTTTGTGTTTATGTTGTGTGTTGTGTAGTGTTTTTAGTTTTTAATTTTATTTATTAATTTTAGTTTTTTCGTTTTGATATTATTGTTTGTATTGCTATAATTGTTATTGTTGAATTTTATGTTAAAAATAATAATTTGTAAATATAATTGTTATTGTTGATTTATTTTAAAAATGTTAATTTATATATATAGAATTGCATTTAATTAGTTTATCTTAATTTAGGATATTATTGTTTGTATTGCTATAATTGTTATTGTTGAATTATGTTAAAAATGTTAATTTATAAATATAATTGTTATTGTTGATTTGTTTTAAAAATGTTAATTTATATATATAGAATTGCATTTAATTAGTTTATCTTAATTTAGGATATTATTGTTTGTATTGCTATAATTGTTATTGTTGAATTTATGTTAAAAATGTTAATTTATAAATATAATTGTTATTGTTGATTTGTTTTAAAAATGTTAATTTATATATATAGAATTGCATTTAATTAGTTTATCTTAATTTAGGATTATTGTTTGTATTGCTATAATTGTTATTGTTGAATTTATGTTAAAAATGTTAATTTATAAATATAATTGTTATTGTTGATTGTTTTAAAAATGTTAATTTATATATATAGAATTGCATTAATTAGTTTATCTTAATTTAGGATATTTGTATGACTTAAATCTAATGTTAGTACCAATTTAACAATGAATGTGATAGTTGTAATTCTATATGATGTTATTGAATAAAATGTTGTGTTGATGATGATGAGTTGGGTTGAGATCCAGGATGATTGGATCGGGATGTGAAATAAAATTGGAAGTGTAATATAATTTGTCGACAACTTGGGACCCCCCAGTACAGGGGAGATTCTGTCGAATTTTTTTTTAAATAATCGAAGTTAATTATGTAATTATTCGTGTACATTTGTGTAGATGCGTAGAATGAAATCTACAACACGTCGTCAGAAGACGGTTGCAGCTAGTTCTTCTAGCAGCGAGGACGTATCCTTAGGTGCTGATCACGGCGAGGAATCTACGCCAACTTGTGATGCTGCCTCTTCTAGCGCGGTTTCACAGCGCAGAAGCGGTGTGCCTTCACAGCGGGGTCAATTCACCCGCAAGTACCAGGCACAATGGAAGGATGACCTCTTAATGTAAGTTTGTTTAGGTTTTAGTTTTTTTTTATATATACTTAAACATAATTTATGAACAACTAATTAATATTAATCACTACTTTTATTTAATTTCAGGTTCACAAACATTGAGGCTGCAAGGACTATAACATTGGCGTTTAAATCGTCGATGGAGATTCCATTGTTTCAATGGAGCCAGGTTTCCAGACATCCTAAGTGGAAACCTAATATCGATGATGGTTTAAGCGATTTCAGGTCGGTGTAAATTTTTAATTTCTAGCTTATTTTTAATAAATGATTTTTATAATTTTATATCTTGTACTATTTTTATTTTATATGAATTATTTATATACACAGAACAAATTTGAGTGGGATAGGGCGGACAACAATGTTGTGAGGAGGGTATGGGAGAATCACGCGGCAACTAGGTAACATCGAAAATAATATTTATTTTGTTTTATAAGTTTATGTTTTAAATTCTAATTTGTTACTATGGAAGTAGGTTGCATGATTTTTGGTATGACACCCAAAAAAAATAAAAAAGACATGCGAGGGATAACGGTTGAAGGATGGAATGAGGTGGCGGTTTGGCAGGAATTCAGACCGCCATTCATCTCGGGGGAATATGGACGACATATATTGAGCACGTGACCTCAGAGCGGTTCTCACGGCGCTCACAGTCTGGCATCGACAACCGAAACCGGCAAATTCATGGTTCGGTGACCACGCACACTGGCGGATCCGTCCCATTCAGCGCACATGCAAAGCGGATGGTAAGATTAATTTTAATGAAATATATCGTTAATTAATTTGTCATTCCTTATAATATATTTAACTTTCAACCTATTTTTTCCTTACAGGCTGCGTCTCTTGGACGTGAACCGAGTCCAATGGAGCTGTTTCTAGAGACGCATGTGCGGAGTCAAGACCGCCAAAAGGGGGTTGCAGCAGTTCGTGGACAACCGTGCTCAGCACTTCGTGGTATGTTCGTTCATTCATTTTATTTTGTAAGTTATTATTTTCTTGAATTGCATCTTGAATTGCATTTGATGATTTTTTACCGATGAAATTTTCAGGAGACCTATAATAGCCGGTTGAGGGAGAGAAATGGGGACAATCCGTCGACCCATCCAGATTTCGATCCAGATTTGTGGATGGAGGCGGGATCGTCTGGTGGACCCGGTAAAAATCGGGTCTACGGGCTCTCGAACACTACGGCTGACAACTTGCGTTCGACTCGTAGTGTCTCAACTGTTGGAAGCTCTCCATCAGTATCGAACACCCAGTCTGAGGAGTTCATTGCGTTGAAACAACAATATCAACAACTCTCGACGAATTATGATGAGCTCCGTCAAATAGTCATGGAGATGAGATCAAAGATGGGTGACGATACTTGTGCAGCTTCTTTTTGGCCGTATGGTCCAGGGAAAAACCAGCCTCCTCCTCCTCCGCCGCCTCCTCCTCCAGCTCCGCCGCTATTCTAGTTTAATTTTGCTTTTTAAACACATTAAATTTGTAATGAATATTATTTAACATTACTTTACATTATTAATGTTTAATGCATTTCTATTTGTTTATTAAGGTTTTTTACAATTAATAAATTTTTTTATATATATTTTAAATACCTACCGACGGATATACCGACGGATACTATCCGTCGGTATTTAACAGAGAGTTGGCGAACAATTACCATCCATGCCATCATTACCGACGGCATCACCGACGGGATTAAATCCGTCGGTGATTAAATTCCGACGGCCTTACCGACGGATAATATCCGTCGGTATTACACAGAGAGTTGCACAAAAATTACCAGCCATGCCACAATTACCGACGGATTTATTCCGTCGGTAATGTTCCCGCGGGAAACTTTTTTTGGGCGTGCCCGTATCCGTCTGTAACCCGTCGGCGTTTCCGTCGGTGGGTGGTTTTTTATTTGCGACAGAATTAGCGACGGAAATGGGATTGCCGACGATGTTTTACCGATGGAGTGGAAGTTGTCGTGGTATTAATTTCACCAACGGACTTCATTGCTGTCACCGACGGAATGAGTCCGTCGGTAACACTGATAATGTTGTAGTGTCTAAAGTGCTTAGAAAAATTTTATAATTTTTTTTTCTGGATGTTAAATCTTAAGAAATCAAGAAGAAGAAAAAAAAACCAACAGCCTTTAACCCTTACCCACCAAGAAACATTTTAGAGTTAAAGGCAATGTTGAATCTTTTCAATCACACTCGAAGTGACCAATTGGTTCCATATCAATACCATTCGAGTGTCCAAAGAAAGCTGTCGTGCACAGAGAAATGAGAAAGCAGAAAGGCCCAGAAAAAGACATTCAAGCTGGTCTTCCACCAGCACTTTCAAACCATGCATTTTGGTTACAGAAATGAGAGAGAAAGCAGAAAGCCCAGAAAAAGACTTTCAAGTTTGCATTTGCTAGGAGTAATACTTCTTGACATGATTTCCCTCTTCAATGCCTGGTATTGAAAGGACTACAGAAGGGAAATACTTTCCCTAGACCAATCACAGCACTTGGCGCACCATGTCATTCAGTCACTGGATCTATTTTGAGAATCGAGGTTAACAAGTCAAAGGTTTTAAGATTAAAGAAAACATGAAAAGCCTCTACTTGATGGAACAAAAGAAGGCTGGAGCTGGTTCCATGCCATGCCTGATGAACTGCTTTGAGAGATCTCAATAGAATAAAAAAAATACAACTAAAAACAGTAGCATAATATTCAGTTTCACAGCAATCACCTTTCCTCCTTCCTCAAAGACTTTGTGAAGCTTGTTTAGCATTTCATTCATTTCATTTCCAAATTAAACCATTGAGCTTCTTCCCATCTACAAGAAAATATATCATCCTGTCCCTTACCATGGTTTGAAAGATAAACAGAGCTCTACAATGGAAGGGCAGAATAGGTGATGAAAGACTCAATCAGTTAGTTCCTTATATGACCAATTATTCGCAATTATATTTTAGAAGGATGACTAGAGGATATTCAGAAGGTTTTAATATGTCAGAAGTTATGGAATGTAGAAGTAAAAGGCCAGTTTTTTTGAGGTACTCTCAGTTGAAGTTAAGGAGAAGGAGTATTGGAAATATTATGAGGTGTGATATGTATTATGTGCAGCACTCCCCTTCTGTAATATATATATATAGATGTAGGGTTGTACATGATACTAACCATGTAGTCTAATACACATGATCAGAAACCTATATAAGGTAAATACAGAATAAATATTATACATAATAACATTCCATAATATGTCCCCTCAAGTTGAAGGAGGAGAATCCACATGAAGCTTGGACCGAAATAAGTGAAGGATGCGTGAGGAAGAGGTTTGGTAAGCACATCAGCAAGTTGATCCTAGGAGGAGATAACCGAACCACAATTTCCTTTTAGCAACACGATCACGAACAAAGTGATAATCGACTTCAACATGCTTAGTGCGAGCATGAAAGATAGGATTAACAGACAAGTAGGTAGCACCCAAATTATCACACCAAAGGATAGTTATAGGATCAGAGGAAAAATGAAGATCTGACAGCAGAGCCCGAATCCATAAAATCTCAGTAGTACCATCAGCAAGAGCCTTATATTCTGCTTCAGTCGATGAACGAGCCACTATGCATTGTTTTCCAGATTTCCAAGAAATAGGGGTGCTGCCGAGATATACCAAGTAGCCACCGGTGGATTTTTTGTCATCAAGACTACCAGCCCAGTTAGCATCTGTAAACCATGTAAGGAAAGAGAGGACCCCCTAGTGATGTGTAGACCATAAGATGTTGTTCCTTGAAGGTACCGAACAATTCTTTAAAAGAGACCAATGACCATCGGTAGGCGAGTGCATAACTGACAGACTTTATTTACAGCATAACATATATCCGGGCGAGTAAAAGTGAGATACTGCAAAGCACCAACAATCTGTTCGTAACGGGTAGGATCAGAGTACATAGTATCCGAGGTCAGCAATAGCTTAGACGAGGATGAAGCAGGGTGTTAGCAGCTTTACACAAAGACATATCGGCCCACCTAATGATATGAGAGTATTTATGCTATGAGAGCATAAGTCCCATGGCAGTTTTGGTGACTTCAATCCCCAAGAAATAATGCACAAAGCCTAAATCCCTGCTTTGAATTCGGAATTCAGTAAGGTAATCAAATGGCATAGCAGAGTTTAATTGTTCCCAGTAAGCAGAATGTCATCCACATACACAAGCAAGTAAATGAGATCATGGCCATTAGAGTAAATAAACAGAGATGGTCAGCGGTAGTAGAGGCATGAAAACCAAGAGAAATGAGATAATCACTAAGTCTGGTAAACCAAATCTTTGAGTTTTCCTTTTAAAATATAGATATATATATATATATATATATAATAATAATAAAATAATAAAGGACAATACTCAATGGAGCAAGAAAGGGCCCCTTAAGGAACCAGAGATCTCTTCACCAAAAGGATATGAAGTATAGTGTGCGGAGCATATTCCGATTCAAGAGAAAAGTTGGACAAACAAATGGAAACAAGAGCTAGAAGAAGTTTACAACGAAAGGGGGACCTATGT